>JAKSZT010054396.1:21507135-21582197 GCA_026826555.1 Tolypeutes matacus
AAATAAATAAATAAATAAATAAATAAATAAATAAATAAATAAATAAATAAAAGAAAATACGAGGCCATTAAAGCTTGTACTTGAAAAACATGGCATGAATTTTTTTTCAGAGCCATACTAGATTTCCTTTTTAGCCTTCTTGGCTATTCTTAAGCTATGGCTCTGACTCTTGGTCAAATTCAGTGCCTTATTTTTTGAGTGCCTACAGTCTGTCAGTTATGCCCTCTTCTAGAGAAGAGGTAGGAGAAATGTGTCTTTATCAGTTTCTTCTGTCATTTTGGTGTCTCTTCTCAAAGACTATTTTCTTAGTCCTAATAGTTCTATTTCTTTAGCTGTTGTCATAGAATCAATGGCATAACCATTTTTAGTAAATATTTTAGCCATGTCCCCACTTCAGCATTTTACCTGAGGAGAAGCCCACATTTACAAAACAGACAAATCTGGGATAATTATTAATTTTATGCTACTATTCACTATGGGCTTTCCATGAACAATGAAGGGTCCTAGTTAATTTATTATAAACTATGGATGATACTTATCCTCTGTATCACATGAGATGATTTGATAATAACTAACATTATAGCTTCCCTGTAGCGAAGTTATATGTTAGATACTTTGGTATATGTATAAAATCTCTTAATTCTCATAATAACTCTATGGGTGTACAGTTTGATTCATGGATATCATCTCTCTACCTCTGTGCAAAGGTTTCCTTATGCACATATATTAATGTTAAAAATAAATTAAAGAAGACGGCCATTGGCAAATTAGCACATTTTTTTCACATGTCTGAAAGGAATACCTGCCATTTGTCAAAGCAATTTTGTAGAACATTTGTAAACCATTGTTCTGGGATTATATTTTTTCAAAAATACATTTAATGACAATTTCCTTTAGTGGTCTATATTGAGAAATGTAGGCTCGCTACATTCTAACACCTTCTGTGAAATGTGAACAGATTATCCTTTATTGGGAGGCTTGTGCTTTTTCAGCATTATAACAAGGTCTTTAACAAAATCCTTTTCTCAGAGAATTTTGGTAAAGCTCTATGCAGAAAAAGAAAACTTATGTCCAAGTTCACAGTTTTTATTTGAATCCATTATTGGAGCATTCTTTCAATGCCCAAGAAGGGAGTCATTTATTCACATTAGAGTGTTTTGACCACAAATCAAGAAAATTCCATTTATATCACTGGCCTACCTCTGAAACAAGTTGCTGAGCCGTGGGAGCCTGTTTTTGTATCCTAAAACTGTAAACTACCCTCCTACATGTCCTTGGGATGGGAAGGGTTTGCCATGCTAAGAATGACACTGCTCCCCTACATTTCATTCCATATGCTACCCCTAGAGGAATCTCCCTGTAACACCCCTCTTGAGAAGTCATCCATCGCCCCTTTTGTCACCAGCTTAAGCATACCATTCGAGGACCCCCACTACTGAAATCCAATCCAACCTTTAAATCTTCCACCTTAATTTTTAGCTACAGCTGAGAAACCACAGCCAATGCTGGTCTACTTGCTATACTTCAATCTAGGTCTCCCAATTTCCTGCCTCCTTGCCTTTGCACATTCCATTCCTTTCTCCTTCTTTTCTTTCTTCCTCTGTTTCTGTGCAAATCCTGTTCATCCTTTTAAGTCCTACCCAAATCCCACATCTTCCTTGACCGCCCTAGCAAATGGTCATAGCCCCTTCTTCTAAATTCCCACAGGACTTTATTGTCCATCTATGTCACATCCAGCTTTTAGGAGCCATCATTCTTTAGTAAATATCTTTTCCTTCTCTGCATGGTCTTCAAGATTTAAAAAATTTTGTATCTTGTCCTTTCCTTTTAGTAGCCTTGCACATGTTTAAGCACTCAATAAATATGTGATTAGTTTAGTGATATCAGGTGCTTCAAGCTCTTTGGGAATGATGCTATGAAAACACTGTACCGAAAAGGAAGAAAATAATATTTGGAGCCAAAGCAATGTTAGTTCCTTCCTGGCTGTCTTGCTGCAAATGTTGGAATGTCCATTTTAGGCATTTAGCTATGATCTCAGTAGGGGGGATTGTTTTTCTATCCTTTTTGAGTCACTGACTTGTATTATTGGGAGTCCCAATTGCCATAGGAATTGACTCATGTAATAAGACAATTGGGAAAAACAAAGCAGATGGATGTGTGTGGAATTGCTGATAAGCATCCTTTACTAGGTTGTAAGTATTGGGGGGTGGGAAGCAGATGTGACTTAAGAGGTTGGGTGTCCGTCTACCATATGGAGGGACCAGGGTTCGATCCCCGGGACATCCCAGTAAAATTAAAAAAAAAAAAGTATTGGGGGTCTAATGATGGTGCTTTGTGTTTACACACACAAGTGCCTCCACATGTTTGCAACATGAAGTGTTCTGAAAGACCATCGTGTTTTGTTTTTTCTATAGTTTTGGCTTTTCCTGCATATCTTCTGGGGATAAATCAGGACCGTTTGAAAGAAAAGCTAACGAGCCGGCAGATGGATAGTAAGTGGGGAGGCAAGTCGGAGTCCATCCATGTGACCCTCAACGTGGAGCAGGCCTGTTACACGAGGGATGCGCTCGCCAAAGCTCTGCACGCCCGGGTCTTTGACTTCTTGGTAGATGTAAGTAACACAGAGTAACTTTGGTGAGGCTTCATACTTTAGCTCTGAGGAGTAAAACTACTAAGGGTTTTGTTTTCATGTTTTGGCTTAATTTTTTTAACCATTACTTTACTCCTCTACTTTTTAACCTCTCATCCCAGGATCATTGAATCCCCCTTTACTTCTAGAATTGCCCGTGCAGACACATTAGCTGAACCTAATGTAATATCAGCTTCTTGTGGACAAAATACTTAGTAAAGCCAAGACTGGTGACCAGAAGAAAAGGAGGAAACCCATTGTCGTGGGCCTTTCTTGGCTTTTGAGCCTAAAGATTAAGGAATGTTATATTTTTTATTCCTGTATTACACTTAGCATTTGTTCGCTCACATTTTATTTGGGAGAGGCTTACCTGAGTGGTTCTGACTTGGAGTCTCTCACGAGGTTGCAGGCAAGATGTCGGTTGGGGTTGTGATCATTTCAAGGCTCACTGGGGGTAGAGGATCTGCTTTCAAGAAGGTATACTCATGGGAAGCGGCTGTGGCTCAATCAGTAGGGCTCCGTTTACCATATGGGAGGCCCCGGGTTCCGTTCCCGGGGCCTCCTGGTGGGGGCGGGCCCGCCCGCACGGTGTGGTTGGCTAGCCTGGCGAGCGCAAGCAGCAAGGGGGGATAAATGAATAAATAAATAAAATCTTAAAAAAAAAAAAAAAAAAAGAAGGTATACTCATGGCTTTTGGCAGGCGGCCTCAGCTGCTTGCTATGTGATCCTCTCCACAGAGCTGCTTGGATGTCCTCATAACATGGCAGCTTGCTTCCTCCAGAGCTTGTGATCTAAGAGACAACAAGTAACAAGTCACAGTGCTTTTTATGTCCTAATCTCAGGCTCACAAATTGCCACTTCTGCCACATCCTAGTCATTAGAAGCAGGTCACTAAGTATAGCCTACACTTGAGGGGAAGGGACTTGGTGCCACCTTTTGAAGAGAGAAATATCAAAGACTTTTGGGGTATATTTTTAAAATACCATAGATGCTTCTGGTTATGGCATAATCATATGTATACTTTTAAATGCATAGACATATGCATATATATACATATTTATATTTATCACATTTATGTCCTGAAATTAAATTTGTCTTTCAGCAATGTAGAGCTGTCTGGGACAGTCTATGTTAATTACTATAGCCTGTAAATATTAGAATAATAATAGCATACATTTAAATAGACCTTGCTATGTGCCAGATTCTGTATTTTAGAAAAACTGACTCAGTAATTTCTTACAACAATCCGTGAGGTTGGTCTTAATATCTCTTTTTTACAGATAATTAACTGAGGTAAAGTGAGATTAAGGAACTTGCCCAAGGTCACAATGCTAATAAGCGATAGATGGAGGAATTGAACTCAGTTAATTTGGCAGTGCTCCTAGGTATTCTGCTCCTCTAAGATCCCTAGGGGGAATCTAGTCTAGGGACACAGCACACTCATTAGAGCCAAAAGGCATCAATACCTGCAAGCCTTAAAATGTGATCAGATGTGGCTGGGGTAGGGTAGGATGGTGTCTAATTCTTGGGAAGGTCAGGGTCATACTAAATGTTACTTATGCTTTTAGCTTGTCCAGACCCCTCAGTAGGGACTTTCAGGCCAGAGTGTTGGTGGATTTGCCCAAGACCTTTCAGCAAGTGTTGGCCCAGGTGGAGACTGGAACACACATCTTATGTCTCTTTGTTCAGGGTACCTTCCCACCTTACTTCCTTTCTGTCATCCATTATTTTTTTGTGGTACAAGGGGAAGGATGCCTCCTGTAAGTGTCACTAATTAGAGCTAATGTGTTCGGGGTACTGACTGAGTGCCAGGCGCTGGGCTAAGTGCTTTGTGTTGTTACCCATTCACCTCACAGAAGATGATAATGTCATTTTCTTTGTCTGGAAAAAAACTTCCTGGTACTTCCAAATTCATCCAGGTATTCACCACACCCAGGAATTCTCCTGTATCCTCCCTCCTTGATACCTTCACCAACATCATCTACCCCACGCCTGCCCTCCTACCACTGAGTGCCTTCCATTGAGTTGATTTCCACAGCATCTGCAGGTGTTGGTATCATGCTGTGTATGTACACTTAGCCCCAGTCCCTGCTCTTGCTCAGTGCACTCTTAGGAGAGCCTCTGTGCCACAGCTGAAAAGTGGGGATGACGGTGATACAAATGCTGTTGGCGGAATTGTGAGAATTAAGTGAAACAACACATGAAAAGCACTTAGCAAAGCCTGGCACAAGATAGATGTTAACTATGTGGAAGCCGTTTTTATTGGTGGCACCTGAATAATGGTTAGTTATTATCTGTAGTCTGCTGTCCCTCACTATAAGCTCCTGAGAGCAGGGACTGTGTCTTTTCCCTGCCTACAGTGTTAGGTGGTCATTAAGTGACTGTTAAATGGGTGGCTGGAAGTGACATTTACAGCCCGTGTAAAATTGGTGCTTCACGTGAAATAGGCTTACACTTCAGACATCCAAGATGGCTTTTCCTCTTAATCCTACTTCCTGAGAAAAACTAGCACTGCCAGAAGTTAATGGGTCTCATCATTAAACAAACTTTTTTTTTCCTACCATAATAATTTTTTGGATCCCAGGATTTTCCAGTTTTTGGCTTTGCACTGTGACCATTTTTCAGGCTGCAAATCACCTGTCTTCATGTCGTCCTCTGTTTCTAGTGGATGGTAGATTTTGCCACGTACAGTCTTGCTTCCCTTTCTCCTATAAATGCCCATTTTTATATATGAATGAAAAGGAATTAGTCACCATATTTTATTTTCCCCTAGTCCATCAATAAGGCGATGGAGAAGGACCATGAAGAATACAATATCGGCGTCCTGGACATCTATGGCTTTGAAATATTCCAGGTAAGACCAGTTTCAATAACTAGGGATTGGTTGAAGGTGATATATTTCATCTGCTTTGCAAGACATAATTCCAGGCAATGAAAAAAATATGGCTCATTTTTGCTTTTACAAGTTCTGCATGTACCTTTACCAAATTAATTTCTCCTAAATATAAACGACGATTCTTTCTACTGGTGCGTCCAATGTTTCTGTTAAGGCATTTTACTTTGAAACATTTCACTAAACCACTCAAGAATTGACTTTAAAATGATTTTGTGGAAACGTTTACATTCGTAACTTTTTTTTTCCAGAAAAATGGCTTTGAGCAGTTTTGTATCAATTTTGTTAATGAAAAATTGCAGCAGATTTTTATTGAACTGACATTAAAGGCAGAACAGGTAAGCAGTTGCTGTTCCTTCATCCTGTTCAATTTCTTATTTGTTTTGTTTTAAAGGTTATAGGTTTTTCTCTTTTGATAATAGATTCAAGTTTCAGTTTTGAATTATGAAATGTACCTAATGAAAGTCCACCAGAAAAACCATATGCCATTGTGCCATTTTAGTCTATGAAATATAAACACCATCTGCTACATTTTCTTTCTCCTTTAAGCAAATGATGCTGTGAAGTTGGATTTATGACGGGCTGTTTTTACTATACTCTGACTCACTGACCAAGTGGAAAGTCAAAACCTAGGTCCAACCCAATTGTCTTTGGCATATACTGTGTCCAAGGGGAAAACTTGGTTTTCTCAGATATGTTCCACTCCCAATCTTCCCTAAAAAAGAAATATATTTTTAACCAGGCCAGTGTTCTAATTCTGACTTTAGGTAACATGTCTTGATTTTAGTTTCTTCTAAAAGTCCAACTCAGGTTCCCTCTTATTCCAGGCACTACATTAAAAACAGTTGCGTGGATTTTGGTCATGTCCCTGCTTAGAAACGTCAATGACTCCCTACTGCCCTCCGCCTCCAAGTGGATAGACCAGCACTACCATGGGAGAGCGTGGCAGGAACTGAGCCGGAAGAGCAGGCAGGGGCTGGATCACATAGGGCCCTTTGTATGGCATGGGATGGACTTTGGTTTGTTTTTCTTTATCTTTTCCTTTTCTGGAGGTACCAGGGATTGAACCCGGACCTCGCACATGGGAAGCAGGTGCTCAAACCACTGAGCTACATCCACTCTCCCCCACCCTTTTTTTGGACTTTGGGGTTTTTCTGTTTGTTTGGTTTTGGTTTTTTTTCTTATTTATTTTTTGTGTTTCTTTTTTTTATCTTGGACTTTGGGTTTTAAGTATGGGAAATCTTTGAAATATTTTGAGTAGGGGAGTGATATGATCTGATTTGGGTTTTGTGTTTTTGAGAGGCCACTCTACTTTATAGACTTAGAGAGTGGGGTGAGGCAGGGGAAGACAAACAGGAGGGAAATTTCAAAACCAGTTAGGAGACTACTGCTATTGACTGGGCAAGAAATGGTGGGTGGAGACTTAGACAACAGTGGTAGCAGTAGATGTGAGAATGCGGGGAGAATGGTCAGATTCAGTGTGTATTTTGAAGAGTGAATCTACATCCCTTGCTCAAAATGATTAGCAGGAAGCTATGAAGGAAGGGGAGGAACCGAGGATTTGATTCCTGCTTTGTAACCTGAGAAAAAGGGTCAATGGTTAGACTGTAAACTGAAGAGCAAGAGTAGAAGAGGAGCTGGTTGTGGAGGACAGGAGATGTGGTTTCGATTCACATATTTGCCTAGGAGGCCTATTATACATTCAAGTGGAAGTTCCAATCAGGCAGCTCGGTGTACTTGAGCCTGGAGCTCAGTGGTGAGTCACTGGCCTATAGGTGTTATTTAAAACTGTGGGGTCCATTGCAATCACCTAGAGAGTGAGGGTTGAGAAAACAAAAAGTCTGGAAGATTGAGCCTGGAGATGTTCAATCATCTAAAGGTCTGGAAAGGAGAAAGAGCCAGCAAAGCAAGCCAACAACGCAAGACCAGCGAGGAAGGAGGAAAACCAGGACAGTGGGGTGTTCATCATGTGAAATGAACGGCTGACCCAAATGAGGGACCTTCCCTAGAAGTATCCTAGATGTTGATCAGAACTTCTGTCCTAAATTAAATTCAAAGAGATTTTCAGGAACTGAACCTATAGGTTAAGCCATATGAATTTTCCTTATTTGTATGTCAAAAACAGTAGTGTCGGAGTGATTTCATATTGTTCAAACTAAATATAAACATTACCAAGCCATGAATTGTTCCTTTGCTATAGCCTCTTATGAAAAAGATAGTCCCAAGTCTTTGTTCAAGGGCATTTAAGTTTTTCTTTTTCATGGGCATTAGTGGGCCTTCTCCATCTCTCTGAACTGAGCTCTAGCGAGTCCTCACTGGGGAATCATGTCAATTCCTGTTCTCTGTCTTACAGGAAGAATATGTTCAAGAGGGAATAAGATGGACACCCATTGAGTACTTTAATAACAAAATTGTGTGTGACCTCATAGAGAACAAAGTTGTAAGTACAGGTCTGGTGTGTTTATAAACTGTCACAGATTCACACCAAGTGCCTTTTTTTTCTTTGGATCATTGTTTTGGCATAGGTGAAGTGACACCTCTCATTTGTAGAGAATTTTAGCAACTACAGTAAGTTTATATGTATGCATGAAAATAAAGTGATAGGGTTTTATTCTTGTAGTAAATAAAAATGCATATAGGAATAAAATGTCCATTAACAAATAGATATAGTTTCTGAAGTCCAAGAGAAGACAGCTGTCACGTGCCTGGCATAACAGAGCCATAAAATTGCCCCTGTCTTCTAGCCCTGTCATACAGTTTCCAGGACTTTATGCTAAGAAATTATTCAAAAGAAAATAAAAAGTGATATAGACAGAGATGTCCACAGTACTTTTTAAATATATAATAACCAAATATTGGAAACAGTAACATCCATGGACAATATAGTCATTAAATAAACTATGGTATATCAGAGTAGGAGAATATAACCATTAAAATTTGTAAGCATGAAGACTCTTTAAAACATGAGGAATGCTTATAAAATAGTGCTATGTGAAAAAAAAAGTAATGCATGATAGAATGTGTACCCTGTGTTACTTTGTATAAACATGCCTATATGGGTAACAGGCAGAAAATGTTTTTGTTTTTCTTTTGGGTTTTTTAAGCCAACTCAGTACAAACAGGAGCAAACAGATAGTGATCAGTGCGTGACTTTGAATTAAAGTGCAGGGAGTTAAACAGCTTTTTGGGACATGGCCTTTCTTCATCTTTAGATCTAATTGCTAACTCCCCATTTGGAGCTATTAATTACATTCTTGCTCTAAGGGAAAGGCTTTCACAGTGCTATCTTCAGTCTATGGAGCTATTTCCTTACTTAAGGAAGGACCCAGTAAGCCTTGTCTCTTTTAGAATGGTCAGTGATTTGGGGCCTTGCTTTCTTGGTCCCCTCAGAACCCTCCTGGAATCATGAGCATCCTGGATGATGTGTGTGCCACCATGCATGCAGTGGGAGAGGGGGCAGATCAGACGCTGCTCCAGAAGCTCCAGATGCAGATCGGGATGCATGAGCACTTCAACAGCTGGAACCAGGGCTTCATTATTCACCATTACGCTGGGAAGGTATGGCTGGAGCACAGGGGTTCCAAAGTTATTCTTTTCCATGACTACCTGTTTTAAGCCTTTGAGTCTGCCATCTGTTTTCTTATGGGGCAAATGATATTGATGTCTTACACGTTGCCATATTCTAGTCATTCAACAAATAGAACATATGATGTACATGGGGAGGCAGAACAAAAGATCATATATGCTATTGCATATTCTTTTTTTAAGCCTGGATCACCCTGATACATATAATAACAGCTGGAGGAATGCAAAGACAAAATACTCTTGGGCATTTTGGTCTTGCCTCTTGCTGCAATCACAAACCTGTAGGAACAAGGACCGAGAGCTCACTTTGACATTTCTTTTCATCAAACGTGCAAGTATTGGGTGCCTACTGGGTGCCAGGCAGTGTGTGGGTAAGTTGAGATCGTGGCTCTTGGGGATCATCTGGTCCTGTAGAAATCACATTTTGCCCCAACCCATCTCTTGTTAACCAAGGTCCCTGAGTATGAGCTTATGGCCTGATTGGTGCAACCCTGACACCTTCTCAAAGAAGTTGCAGAGCCTCAGATGATGTGGCACATTGCAGTGGACCAATGAGCATGGGGGTTTTTAATCTTTTCTGTCTTAACTAAAACTTAGGGTAAGCACTAAGTTTATTATTTAGAGACTCCCTCTGGATCCGTTGAAGGGTTTGTGTGGTCTTCAGAGCTGGAGTCCTGGTCATAGGTCATCTGAGCACCCATAGCCCACCCATCAGCACCTACAAGTGATCACCAGCTATATCAGCAAACCAGTTCAGTCAGCACAGGCACAGCCCCAGCATGAAAGCTCTCGATGAAACCCCAAACACTACATTTGCAAATAAATACATTCTGGGGAGGATAGCTTTGTCAACTTGGATTTTTGTTCAGTGAAATACTTAAAGGATAAAATTAGATTTCTTTCCTTTCTTGGCCAGGTATCCTATGACATGGATGGCTTTTGTGAACGGAATCGTGATGTGCTTTTTATGGATCTGATCGAGCTTATGCAGAGCAGTGAGCTGTAAGTGTGTTTAGCCTCATCTGATATAGGATATTGGTTTGATCACAATTTCTCAATGTTAAAACAAACTTGTGATGTTTAAATAGTGGGCATTTTGTTCCTTTATTTTTTTTAAGATTTATTTATTTACTCCCCACCTACCCCTGGTGTTTTGTGCTCACTGTCTGCTCTCTGTGTGTTGTTCTGTGTCTGCTTGTCTTCTCTTTATACGATACCGGGAACCAATCCTGGGACCTTCCAGAGTGGGAGAGAGGCACTCAATCTCTTGTGCCACCTCAGCTCCCTGGTCTGCTGCATCTCCTATTATCTCTCCTTTGTGTCTCTTTTTGTTGTGTCATCTTGCTGTGCCAGCTTTCTGCGCAGGCCAGCACACCAAATGAGCCAGCTTGCCTTTCACCAGGAGGCCCTGGGAATTGAACCATGGACCTCCTATATGGTAGATGGGAACCCAATCGTTTGAGCCATATCCATTTCCTTGCATTATCATTTGGAAAAAAAAAAGGTTGGTTTCTTAAAATAGCTTTTCTTTTTCCAATATCAGTCCCTCGCTTATACCACTAACCCTTCCCTAACCCCCATACTGCAGGTGCCCTTCAAGGCCCCTAGTTTCACCATTCGAAACGCTATTTTTGGGGAGAGGTGACCGTCCTGGGGTTGGGTTGGGATCACCATTTTTGACCATCTAAGAGTGGACCAGCCTAATTCTGTGATACTTTGCCCTTGAAACATCATCCCAAGGATTCATCATGGTCACTCAGTCTTTTTAAATGGTCAGTGACTTGGCAAGTCCCAAGCTAACTTGACTCCCTGAAGCACTTGGGAAACAGCTCAAGAACTCTGGAAGAAGCTACTAGAGAGGGATTGACTCAGATAACCATTTCAACTCCTAAGACCCTGTCTAAGCTACATAAGTATAAGCTGTGGTGGTATCCCTCTTGCAAGCTGCCAGAGACCTCAGGACCAGCTCTACTAGGTCCTTTCCTCCTCTACCCCTTGCAAAGTTTCCCAAGACCTTAGGTATTAAATCAAGAGACATAATTTACATGATCAGGGAAACGGATGTGGCTCAAGTGGTTGGGCATCCATCTACCACAGAGAAGGACCCAGTTTCAATCCCTGGGACCTCCTGGTAAAATAAAAAAATTTTTAAAAAGGCAAGCAGGTGAGCCATAGGCCCCGGAAGACACTCTGCAAGCTACAAGAGAGCCAAGCCACGCAGCAAGATGATGACGCAACAAAAGAGAGATGCAGGGGATAGCCAAGGCGAGACGTGCCAGAAACCAGGAACTAAGGTGGCACAAGTGACAAGGTGCCTCTCTCCCACATCAGGGGTCCCTAGGATCGAATCCTGGTGAATCCTGGAGGAGGAAAATGAGAAGAGAAGGCAAGAAACAGACACAGAAGATCACCCAGCGAATGGACACAGACAGCAAGTGGGGGTGGGGGTGGGGGTATCTCATAGAACTGTACACCAAAAAGAAAAAAGAAAAAGTCAATTAAAAAAAAAAAATTTACATGATCAAGCCTATATATGCCAGGCAAGTACAATATTTCATAAATTTCCAGATTTTATCATATTTAGAATGGCCTCCACGTAAGAGTTGCTCTTTTAGTCTCTATTAAACTGTCATGTAAGTCAAGGTTAATGTCACTAATACAAGCCTGATAATTTTGTAAAGAAAGGTTTAAGTACAATGAAAGCAAAACTGAGAATTTTCTTTTCAGGTCATGGTCAGAAATTGTTCTGTTTCAGTTCTCTTCCCTCTCCCTTAATCCCCATGCATGAACTTCCTTGGACTCCTACACCCACTTTTTTTTTTTGGGGGGGGGGGCATGTATTTGTTTTTAGGAGGCACTGGGGACTGAACTCTGGACCTCCCATGTAGGAATCAGGCACTTAACTGCTTGAGCCACATCTGCTCCCCCATACCCACTTTTGAGATTCTTAATTTCTTTTCATCCCAGAACAGAAAAACCTATTTGTTCTTCCCTAAAAAAAGGTCAGGTAAGGCACAACTCCTGGCTTGAGATTTGCACAGTAGACAGGTGCCGACCTGCTTCCAGAGAATTTTTTTTTTTTTTTTTTTTTTTTTAATTAAAATTTCTGGGCAAGTTAGAGAGCTATTGATGCTTCAGTATAAACCCCTGTCATGTAGACATAACCTACTGCAAACACATTTACTGTGAATTCTTAATTGTGCCTGGTCAACTTAGAATCAGATTCCTTGAGAGTTTTCCTAGAAATATGCCCCAATAACCATTTAGGGCCAGGGTTCTTAACCTTTTTTGTTCCACGGACCCCCTCTGCCAGTCAGGTGAAAACCACAGACCCCTTACTAAGTCCACACTATACTGTGTATTATTTAATAAATATATCACATCTGCACCAACACGTCCCCACAAGAATAATGCTTTTTTGAATTTCAATGCAAGCTCACAGACCCCTTATTAAGAACTCCCGATTTACCAAAAGTGAGTTTGAATATCAGATTGCTAATTTACATGGATCCCTTCATTCATTGAGTCAGTCACTCACCAGATATTTATTGAGCACCTGCTGTGTTCTGTGCTCTTCTGCAGACACCAGGAGTAAAAGGTAACTAAGACATTTTCCCTGTCCTGTGTTGCTGGTGAGGCAGACATGTAAATGAATGCCTAGGACTTATGAACAAGTGTAAGGAAGCAAAGCTTCACAGACTTTTTACTGCTCCACTTGGGGTGGGGATTGTGGTCGTACAAGGCTGACTTCCTCAGCCCCTGTAATTCCTAATCACTAATAGCAGAGGCTCAAAACCAGACAGGCCTAGGGTTCAAGTCCTCTCAAAGGCACCATTTGTCAAGTCAGAACATGTTATATATTGGGTTAAAAAGAGCTTATCTGGGAAGCGGCTGTGGCTCAATCAGTAGGGCTCCCGTTTACCATATGGGAGGCCCCGGGTTCAGTGCCCGGGGCCTCCTGGTGAAGGCAAGCCCGCCCGCACGGGCATGGTTAGCTGACCCAGCGAGCACAAGCAGCAAGGGGGGGATAAATAAATAAATAAATAAATAAATAAATAAATAAATAAATAAGAGCTTATCTGTGGGGGAAGAGCCTCCTGGGATGCTGCAAAATATCCTATATTGTACAGGACGGCCCCCACGGCAAAGAATTATCCACACATATGACCAGTAGTGCCACAGTTCAGAAACCTGCCCTAGAGCAAAGCAGGATCTACATGGAATCCAGGCATTTCCTACAATTCCCTGAGCTCTGGTCTATCCTGCTTGTCTTGTCTCAACAAACCCATAATGATCTCCCTCTGTCATATTCTAACAGCAAGTTATACCCCAATTCAAGTGAGTGGACATATTTAAAAGGCAGAGGATTTTTGTTTTGTTTTTTGTTTTTACCAAGAAGTTTACTTATGTCGATATATGTAAGCCACATTTTTATTAGAAAACTTAAATCAAGTTTTGCCTATGTTTATATTTTCAATTATATTTACAAACTAGTAGTGATGCACTATATTCCAGCAGTAATTATATAATAGCTCCTGAAAATGCAGGATCTTTTAATCTTATCAATTAGTAAATCAACAAGCTTTGCATGTAATTAGAGAAATTAACAAGAAATGGTTAAAATAAGTAAATGTTTACAACAGAGTGATTAATATATTATCAATGTGTCTCATTATTTTAAGAAATTACATCATTAAAACAATAGATAATTAAGAATAAATATATGTTAACTTTTTGACTCAAACTTTTCCAAAATAATCTGTGAAAACTAGAAATAATAATTGAAACAAAATAATAATCTAATGAACCTAGTTTACAGAGTAACAACAAAGTACAAAGACAGAGATAGCACAAGTGCAAAATGATATTTGACCATCAGAACTAAATTAATCCAGTCAATATTTCAGCCTTTTCCAGTATAATTTAATGAGGTTGTGCAGAGATAGATTATACATAACATTATGTTTTTCTACCAATAAAAATGAAACTCCCCACTAAAAGGCAGAAGTTTTAAAATTAGTTTTTCAGGCGTAGACTCCAAGCTGCTTATATCTTTGAATTCTTTCCTTTTGTTTTTTGTTGTTCATTTTTTCTGTTCCTTGTTTCCCTGGGTCAGACCTGGCTGGCTTGCCCTGTGAGCCCAGCGGCCTTTCTGTAGACAAGGTTATGTGTTTCTAGACGGCCCTCCATTCCACTCTCTACGGAGACGGGCTTTCAGCCCTCAAGGTACTTGCTGATTGCTAATCCATTCTCTTTCTCCTTTTCTAGACCTTTTATAAAATCTTTATTTCCGGAAAATCTGCAAGCTGACAAGAAAGGGCGCCCAACTACTGCCGGAAGCAAAATAAAGGTTTGTTCTATTTTGGGGGATGTTATAGATTCCTATAAGAGGTGGGTTTTTTTTTTAGGAGTCAGGAACCGCCACCACTGGGCAGAATGAGGCCAGTGAGCTCTAAGGGGGAGGGTTCCAGAAGATACCTAGAAGTCATGCTGCTGTTGCTTGAGGAAAGGTTACAGGGGGAAGCTGGATTTGACTTGGCTGCAGTGAAACCCCAGGTGGATATTAAGTACCTTCACAGCTTAATGGTCAGCACATGATACTCAGCCACTCTCTAAAAGGAAAAGGCTTTAAACCGAATCTGGAAGAATTCATGTTAAACTATCAGAGAAGTTCTGTGGCTCAGAGCCGCATTTTGAATTTTGACAACAGTTTTCCAGGCCAGGCCCCAAAACTTGCTGATTATGAAACTTTGCATGTCTGAAATTCTACGGGGTCTTGTAGGGGTAATTTACAAATCCCTTCTCTCTAGAGGTTGCAGGCCCTTCCTTGCTGTGAATTGCAGGCACATCTAGCCGGAGGGTGTCTCCAAATCAGGGATTTCTTTTAGATTCTTACAGGGTTTCTTGGGAGCCACCTCTAGGTGGTACACTGTGTTATCTGAGCTTTGTGTGGCAAAATTCATGGTCCTAGTTATTCTCTGAGTTGAGAAATTATGGCAAACACATTTTATAATGTGACACTTTCAGGAATGGTCACTAATTTTTTTTTTTTTTAATCACAGCAATTAAATACTTACCCAATTTTATATCCATAGGGATCTTTGATTACTTAGCAGTAAGGGTTCTGGGTTCCTTCATCTGGTTCAAATCCCAGCTCTGTGATTGCCTACAGGTTACCTAAGTTCTCGGTGTCTCTTGTGCTTTATCTGTCAGATGGAGATCTTAGTACCTATCTCAGATGGTTACTGTGATGATTAAATATAATAATTCACCATAGCATTTAGCACAGTGCCTGAAGCATGATGCATATTAGCTCCTATTCTACCTGGTCAGTCCCCTCCTTCTCTGCCATGCTTGTTTGTCCCTGCTTAATTCTTGGTGGACATTTGTATTTGTACATGCTGACTCCCTGCCTAGACTATCCCTTCCTACCCACCCTGTATGTCCAAATCCTACATGTCCTTTTCCATGGATAGCCCCATCCTCCTGGCCACCTATGGTAGTCCTTGTCTGTCCCGTTCACTTGCGCTTTCGTCTCTGAGTGTTTCCTGAATGGAAGCCTGCCTCCCCATCTAATGGTAAGCTTCCTGAGGGCAGGGACACTGCCAGGAATAAAGGAAAGTCAGTGAAAATTCATAGCAATGACAAGATTCTAGTCAAGAAGAGCCAAAGGTTTTGGAGAGGAAGTGAGCTATAAGCTGCATTTTGTGCATGGAAGGTAGAATCCTCTTGTATATGTACAAAGAGCTAGAGTAATAGCCCTGGCATGGTAACTGGGTTAAGTTCACTGGAGTTGAGAGTTGAGTGCAGAGAGCAGATGGAATTCTCATGAGGTCCCAGATAGTAATGTCTGCATAAAGTTTCTGACTCATGCCTTCTCTTCAAGGTTCTGGATAAAGATTAGCTCTGGGCTGGAAAATCTAGTCACAAGACTGTCACATTCAGATCCAAGGGGCCCAGATCATCAAGGTTGCAATGACTCACTTTCATGTGGTCTGGACTCTCAAGCTTATTCCCTATAAAAAGGAGGGCAGGAGTGAGGATATTTTTTTCCTCCTTGAAAGACTTGACCCCTTTCTTTCCTTCATATTCTTGTCTAGTCAGATACCCCAAATTGCCACTTTTCTGGGCTGTACCTGAAATGTGTAGGGAGGTCAACCTGAAGTCAGCCAGCTTTTCTTGTGTACTTATACTCTGAGTGTTCTCATCCCCATCCATATCCTCCATGGTAGATTGTGTGACCTCAGACAAGCAGACATTCTGCCTCCATCAGTGGAATTCTCCGTCTTAAAACAAACACAAAACAAAGAGGTTTTATGAAGGATTTTCTCTCCTTTTTAGGACCTATCTACATTTTCAAAATGTTCTAGTTCTCCTCTTAAGAAGTTAAGCAGCTTTAATCACTGGCAGCACCACTATATACCAGACAAGGTATTAGCTGCATTGAATAATGCTTGATGGGGCAGTGGAGAAAGGAGGGTTTTTATGTTTTGTTTTGTTTTGTTTTAGGGGGTACCGGGGATTGAACCCTGGACTTGTACATGAGAAGCAGGCACTCAACCACTGAGCAACCTCCGCTCTGCTAGCAAGGAATTCTTAACCACAGAGATAGAGACAACAAGTAAAGGCAGAATCAAAACCAGGCCAAAAGCACCAATGTGCCCAATTCACAAGAGAGGAAAATGTCATATTCCATGCCCCCTCAGCCGGTGATACTGTGGAAGGCAACCTCAGTAGGGGAGAGTGGTGAAAAGTCTATGCTGTTGTTCACAGTTCGTTTCTAGGACATTTCAAAACCAAATGTGCCGACTTATTGACCCAGGTCCAAAATAATTCAGTTCTGCTGGTTAGTTAGGAGTCTGAATTCTTGAAAGAATGTTGCTTTCGTATGATTGATAAATGGTTTTGTTCCTCAGGCAGGCTACCACTGCTCCATTTTGGCACCCATCCATCCATCAATTCATTCATTCCACAAACACATCTTGGGCACCTTACTGTGCACCAGGAATTGTACTAATTGTTGCACTACAGAGGTGAACAAAATGTCAGTCTCTGCCATGTGGGGCCTGCAGTCATCTTGTGGTGTGTTCTTGCTGGCTTTAGAAATTTAACAAGTGTTTGATTTTCCAGTGAAGGTTCTTAAAAGTTTAAAAGTGAAAAAAAAAAAAAAACTTACTTTTAATCAGTGAGGTAAAAAGAAAATGTACAATTACAATAAATAAAGATTTTTCTTAAAAAGCATCAGAAGGTATTTATTTTCTTTGATATATGGGCTCTTCTTCATTCACTGAGAGATACAGCTCTCATTGAATATATTTGCCCTTCTTTTGACTTTTCAGACACCATTTCTTCGAGAATTGCCAAATTAAAATGTTTTTTTAACTTAATTAAACATTTAGTAGAAGAAACACCCTTTAATGGAAACCAAGGCACATAAACAGCTATTAAATCAGACTTGAAAACAGGTCCTCTGATATCAACTTACAGCAAACAAGTGTGTTTCAGTGTAATGTAAACATATGGGATGCAAAGTAAATAAAATTCAGCAGTTTGATTTTTAGTTATTGTTATTGTTTTTCTTTTTAGTAAATAATTCTTCATGACCCTAAGAGACACTATAGTACAGATAAATATAGTATAGATACTTATACTATAATTATTTTCCATATTCTAGAAGTTAGAAAATTCAGAATCACAATGACACTTGCTACCTAGAACACTCAAGAGTCCAACTTAATATGTTCAGAAGAGGTTACAGAGGAGAAAGTAGAGGAGACATCAAAAGGTAAAGGGCAAAAGTTATAGGTGGAAGCGAAGAAGAAGGAGGAAGGAAGCAACTTATTTACTGATAAATGAAGAAGGGAGAGTAGAGCCTGGCATGGAAGTGGCAAGACAGATTTGGAATACTCCTTTATATTTTGTAGTACTTACAGTAGTTGTAGTAAAGGGCAAAGCAGAAAAAGGTTGGGGCCTGAAGCTGTTACTGTCAAGGGGAACTCTTTAGGGTTCTGGTCTGGAAGAGTGGAAGAATGAGAAAAGGGCAAACAGAAAGGTCCTGGCATTGACTTACCTTCAGTTTATATATAGGCTTGAGGTTTAGAAACTATATTTGCTCAAGCTCCTGGGTAATTCTGCTTCAGATATAACTTTTCACCAGCATACGAGCCCAGCTCCATGGTGTGGGTTCATGATCCCGGCGTGGACCATTACCTGTTCGAAAGAACAGTCTCTGTGTTTACTGAAGGCTAAAGCTCAAATAGGCGCATACTGATTTCCTTTATCCCATACTTCCCAAGCAGCAGTCTTCATATTTTAAATTCTGCATACTTTTATAAGCCTAGATAAAAACCTTTGAATTTGTGAGCCTTTTCACCCATAATCATAGTTACTCCCTTTTAACTTTTTATGCTGGAAAATTTCAAACCTACACAAAAGCAGAGAGCATAATTGAGGGACCCCTCATGTGCCCATTGCCTGGCTTTGACACATTAATTTGTGGCTCTTCTCATTTCACTAATACCTATGAAGACAAATATAGTGAGAAGATAGAGAGGGGCAGGGGCTGATGTTTTGGATAGAATGAGCAGTTCCTTGAGTGTCTGTTTCTCCTGGTAATTGATTTCCTCAAAGAAAACCTTTTTCATGTTATTCATATTTTTTTTCTTCAGATTCTAGAGTAGTGCATACATTTTAATAGATGGTTAGTAAATGTGTATGAATTGAGTTGAATTATACTGGGCCTGTTATTTACCAAAGCGTCAGAATATTTATAAGATACAAAGGGAAAGATAAGGAGGTTGATCCAATACAATATTCATTTTACTATTTAGTTGAGAAACTCTAAACATGTTTACCGTGAGTCAGGCACTGGCAAATATGATCTATTTTATTCCTCATAACAACCCCAGGAAGTAGGTATTATTATCCCCATTTTACAGATGAGGAAACTGACACACTGCTAATAAGCAACAAAATCAGGATTTGAACCCAAGCAATCCAACTCCAGAGCCCTCATTCTAATGAAGATGCACTGGTTAGCTTATTATACCTGAAATTCTATTGAAAGTCAAACAGGAAGGAGCTCTTGGGGCCACATCTGCCTGGCATTATTTTGGCAAATGTTTTTTATTCTGATATGTAGTTGACAATTTTTTTTTTTTTTTTTTAAAGATTTTATTTATTTATTCGTTTATCCCCCCCTTGCTGCTTGTGCTCACTGGGTCAGCTAACCACGCCATGCGGGCGGGCTTGCCTTCACCAGGAGGCCCCGGGAACCAAACCCGGGGCCTCCCATATGGTAAACAGGAGCCCTACTGACTGAGCCACAGCCGCTTCCCTGTATTTGACAATTTTAGAATCTGTTTTTTGTTTGTTTGTTTGTTTGTTTAATGTGCTCCAATACTTAAAGTGGTGAAAATAAAATCTTCAATCAATAATCTAATGCTAAGTGGAACAGACGAGTAGACTGAGAGGGATAAGAAAGTTGAACTGGCACTTTGTTTTCATAATGCAGATGCTGCGGAAGAGGCAGACCAGTGGGCATGTTGGCTTCGGCCTTTGGGGCTGTGGTTAAATGTTCAATATGACAGTTCTGTTATATTATCTAGGAGGTTGTAGATTTGCAAGTTTTACATTTTACTCATAAGAAAATAAGGCAACTTCTCTGTAGGCAATAAATATCATGGTTTATTATATGTGTTCCCTTGAAGACACTTTGTAGAGATGCATAGCCATCATCCAATCTCTTGCACCTTCTATATCCACAATATTTGTCAGATATTATGAAGTATCTTAGTAATATCCTTTAGTTGTAAGGAGATCCCGGACATGTTAGCATTTAAAGGGATCCCAAGTTCCTTGGGAGAAAAATTAATTTTATGCTCAAGGAAGTTTTGGTGTTTGGTATTTTATTGTATTCTAATTCTTTAACATTTAAAACTGAGCTATAGGGTGTAATTAGTAGACCATTCCGTTGGTGAGAACTCCCATTATCTTGGTTATAAACAAGAATATGATACATATGGTGACACTAAAGCCTTCACTAAATTTTTCGTTTTTGTGGCTAGAAGGTACCAGTATGGAAATTAGGACCAAAGATTGATACTACAGGGAAACAAAATTTAGCTCAGAGCTGGCAAAGATGGACTGGGTTGCAGTGTTTTCTAAGTGAAGCTGGATCTCTAGTGGCATGGGATATGGCAGAAAAGATGCAAGTATCATGCGCATGATTGGACTGGTTGACTTTTAACATCTATTTCAACCTTGAAATTAAGCTGTAAGAGGTCTTCTAGTTCAAGCCACTTGTTTTATAGATGAGAAAACTGAGGCCTAGAGAAATTTAGCCATTTTTCATGTCGCTTACAAATAGCTAAAGCACAGGGCTCCAACCGAGGTCTGCCATGAAGCTGTGTTGAGGTTAGACTAAGAGGCTTTCACCTTCGGCCTTTCTTTTTTTTTTTTTTTAAAGATTTTATCTATTTATTCATTTATCCCCCCCTTGCTGCTTGTGCTTGCTGGGTCAGCCAACCACGCCCTGTGGGCGGGCCTGCCCTCACCAGGAGGCCCTGGGAACCGAACCCGGGGCCTCCCATATGGTAAACGGGAGCCCTACTGATTGAGCCACAGCCGCTTCCCATCGGCCTTTCTTTACTGTCCTGTCTATCTTCATATTTAGATC
Source organism: Tolypeutes matacus (assembly GCA_026826555.1). Taxonomy (NCBI): domain Eukaryota; kingdom Metazoa; phylum Chordata; class Mammalia; order Cingulata; family Chlamyphoridae; genus Tolypeutes; species Tolypeutes matacus. The sequence goes on from JAKSZT010054396.1 coordinate 21,527,920, forward strand.
TCTGCATCTCTTGGACAAGTGCCATTTGTAGCTTTCTGTGTCTGTTCATGAGCTCTGCCTGGCTGCAGTGGGGATTAAATCCAGTTATTGCTATGGAACGACCTCAGCAGAAATGTGAAATCGACTCCTATCTATGAAAGTTCAGAATAATTTTGATGGTTACGATGTACTCCTGTTTGCTGAAATTAATTACCCCTTTACCTGAAGGCTTCTGTCTAATTCCAGCTCACCCAATTAATCCTCTCTATCTCACACTAAATTATTCCTGTCTTCATTAGGAAGGCGATATGTTATTGTGGTTAAGAAACAGAGTTTGGTAGCTCACAGACGTTGTTTCAATCCTCAGCTTTGCTGCTTTCTATTTGTGGCATCCTGAGTGATATTTTATTTCTTACAAAACTACTAGTATAATAGTAGTTATGTCTTAGAGTCATTGTGTCAAGTTCTCTTTGCATGCTCACTAAGTATTATCCATCACCATTTTGAGCTAGAGAGAACTACGTCAAGTGACACATAAGCTTGAGTCACACTTCCTTCCTTTAAGATTTCTTTCCTTCTTTCTTTAAAATTGTCTGTGGAAACATATAAAATTTGCTACTTTAACCATTTTTAAACATGCAATTCAGTGGCATTAATTACATTTACAACATTGTGCTACCATCCCCATTATGCATTACCCCAGTTTTTTATTCTGAAGGTATTATATTAAAGAAATGTTCAGGACAGAAGAGTCTGTAAAGTTATTCTCTCATGAGTTGCAAAAATTGTCATATTTGTTCCAAAGTGCAATCTACATCAACAAAGAGAAAAAAGTCAAGTTATTTTTCTATCATAGGGCTTTGCTTTGATCATGTAACCTCATCAGCTTTGTCCTCGATTTCAAGAATTGCAAATAATGCTGTATTCTGAACATCTAAACAGCAAACTAAATTCTTGCTTTTGAATATGCCCAAGAGTTTTTCTCAAGGGTTTCAAATTTCCCAAGTGCATGAGAACAGAGAGGGACTAATTGAGAAAGGGTTTTCTTCTGCAAGCAAATCACTTTTGCTCACTTTGTAATGGTTTTCTGGCTTCAGAGATGCCTTTTCACTATTTTCTTTTAGAGGTTTTCTCTCTTGGTGATGGTTTGCTTGGAAGTAGAGCTTGCATGTGTGCCCGCCACATCCTTTGGCTCACAGGGTGTGTGCAGCTGGGCCGTGGTGGTGATGCTGCTGCTGCTCTGCCCCTAGTTCTTCAGACCAGCTTGAAAGACTCATGATTTGAAGCAAGTTCAGCTTCGCTCATGTGGCTTTTTCTGCTTAAATGCAGTTCCACTTTGGGTGCCCAGTGCACAGGTTGGAGATGAATGATTTTATGTGGAATATTTTAGCTTTGCAAAGTAGTAAATTATCTGACTCATTGAAACTGCTCAAAGTCTGCATGTTTGTAAAAGGATATGTGGAGGAAATTCCATACAAGAGGCTTATAAATTTTGAGTTTTTATGAATTGTACATATTTTGACTATGAATTTCTGCCTTGCAAATAATCCACCCCCCCAAAAAAAAAAAAGTTTAATAAGAGCAATGTATTTGCAAAGGCTCTAAGTCAATGTAATATGAACTTAATTTGTTATTAACATGGCATCTTTCCATGAACTGCATGAAATGAATTGTTATTTACTGGGTTTTCTGTTGATTTGTTTTAAGTAACTATACTAAAAATGCCTAGTCACTTTCAAAGACCAAATTTCAGACACATTGAAGTGTTTAAATCATCACAAAAGTCAGTAGAGCTTTAAGGTCTAATAGTCCTTATTTAAGCTTAATGAGCAAATGTCATAAAGATTAATTTCTATCCATATATCTCCACCCTAGAGTGTTACATCAAAGTATTCTTTGAAAGTCAATCTATAATGGGGAAGTTTCATGTTTCTCATATTATTCTTCCTTTTAGAAACAAGCCAATGACCTTGTGAGCACCCTGATGAAATGTACACCCCACTATATTCGCTGCATAAAGCCAAATGAAACGAAGAAGCCCAAAGACTGGGAGGAAAGCAGGTATGGGAGTGGGTGGGCCCCGGGACGTTTTTGTGCTCAAGATGCATTTTTCATGCCCTTGTTTCTTAACTTTTTCAGAAGCAATCCTATATATACATATATATATATATATATACACATACATACATACACTTTTTTTTTAACTTCCTGTCTTTTCCTGAAATGTTCACAGTGCCATTCAACTCATAATTAGTAATTCATAATGTTGATCTTGGCTAGTCTGAGGGCAGATTAAAAAAAGAAAGAAAGAAAGAAAAACCTTAATGCTGTAGAGTCACAGTGGTCTCAAAATTAGTTTGAGGCTCTGTGTAGACTTCTTGGTCCGCTCAGCTCCTGATGGCACCCATCAGATGTGGCCTAGAATGCTCAGCTTGAGCTTTGAAAATGAAGTTCCAGAGAGCTGGTTAAAAAGCCATCTGCCATTTATTGTTGCTCATGACCTGACAATAATGGGGATATGCTGTAAGCTCAATAATTCCCACCACGGAACGTTTTGAAGAGCAGAGTGAATCTGGGAGGGAAGAGGCCAAAGTAAAGATGTGGAACCCAAGCATTCAGTGTGCCCTTTCCTCCTCCTGAGAAAGCCTGGCCTCTGTTCCTCCTACAAGTGACATTTAGGGCTTGCCCTGTGCAGGGTGTAATGGGTATGCTGGGTAGGAAAAATGTGAAGGTGATGATGAGAGAATATAGTTTAGTCCCCACCTGGGAGATCCAGGCACACATTTCCGAGTGGCCTGATCCCAGTGTTCCAATAGAAACATGTGCAGAAGAGAGGACCCTGGTGATTGTCATGAGATAATCACATCTCAGACTTTATCTCTTCATTTCTCTTTTGGAGAAAAGAAAACAGATTCTTAGGTATCAAGTGATTTAATCAAAGTTAAGCTTCAGCAAGACCATCTGCAAATTACCTCCTCTGAGGGACATATTTACATATTTAGGTTCATTTCCCATCCTACCAGCAAGTTCCATGGCAGACAGATAATACTTGGTCATTTACAGGAGGGAAAAGATACATATTAAGAAAAATGCCTATGCTCAAACATTCACTGAGAGTTCTTTTTATTTAAATGCTTCATGGTACAGCCTTTCTGTTCTCTCATCTTAAGAAGCCCTGCTGCTTGGATGTCGGAACCTTCCATTTGATCAATCCACAATCTTTTAAAATAATCTCATCAATAGGAACAATAGTTCCTAAGTCTCCTTTTCTACAGTTTTTCAATTTCATGTAATCTAATGTTCCTCCTACAATATTCTCTGTTAATGATTTCAGGCTCCAGTAAGGAACTCACACCTCTTAAGGTGATGAGTCCATCTTTGGATGACACCATTAGGCTCTCATAGTCCTTCTCCAGTTCAGTTTTACCTTAGTCCTAGGTCTGTCATCTGCCCTAAGAATCTTTCTCATTACTGTTCCACTTGACAGCTCTTTTGATAAAGCAGTCAAGGCAGCCATCCCGTTTCCCTTGAATCTTGTCTCTCATGGGCTAATCACTCATTTCTTCAGCAGTTCCCCTTGGGATATGGAATCTGACCATTCCCCATGGTCATTCTGGATATACTTAAGTTGTCCTCTGCTTTTCTGAAATGTGTGACTCAGTTTCTCCTTCGATGCCAAGAGGATACCAGCAACATGTCATCTTTTGACCTAAAGATAGAAAATTGTCTTTTTCACCCCCTCCTACACCAGTTCCCATCACAATCCCCAGAGGGCTTATTTAAGCCCAGTTGCTTGTCTCCACCCCCAGATTTTCTGAATCAGTAGGTCTGGTATGGGCCCCAAGAGTTTGCATGTTTGAAAAATCTCCCAGGGGCTACAGGGGCTGCTGCTGGTCTTCAAACCACACTTTGAGAACCACTGATGTGGAGCAAAGAGTTGCACTGGGATTTGGAAGAACCGTGTCCGTTTAGCCGGCCTCAACATTAACTAGTTTGAGCAATACACTTATTCCTCCCACTCCTCAGGTTCTTCCTCTTTAAACTGAGAGTAAATCTAGAACAGGCTCACCAAAGGATCATCCAAGATTTTAAACATTATATTAGAGAAATTTAAATATATCTACACTGGGAAGTGAATGTGGCCAAACAATTGGATGTCCGTCTACCATATGGAACAAACCAGGTTCGATCTCTGGGGCCTCCTGGTAAAGGCATGCCACCCACGTGGCGAGCCAGGCTCATGAAGCAGCAAGATGATGATGCAACAAAAGAGAGACACAAGGGAGGGTCAAGGCAAGATGTTACAGAAACCAGGAACTGAGGTGGCACAAGCAGCAGGGTATCTGTCTCCGACATCAGAGGTCCCCAAGATTGAATCCCAGTGAAGCCTAGAGGAGAAAAATGAGAAGAGAAGACAAAAAAAAGAAACAGACACAGAAAATCACATAGCGAATGGACATAGACAGCAAATAGCTGCGTGGGGTGTGGGGGGAATGGTACATTGCAAAAAAACAATAAATAAATAAAAATATCTACAAAAGTAGACAGGTAGAATGGTATCACAAATCCACATGTACTTACCTCCCAAATTTAATACTTTGGAACCAACTCTTGTTATAGCTCTATCCTCGTCTATTTCCAGGTATTTTGAAACAAATCCCAGATATCATGTCCTTTCACCTATAAATATTTTGTTAAAAGAGCTCTTTTTTATAAACTCATAACCACAGTACCATCATCACATTTAAAGATGATACTCATTCTTTTGATATCAGATATCAAGTCAATGTTCAAAGTTTCCTGATTGTCATATACTTAAAATTAATTTTTTTTTTAAGTGTATTGGATTCAGGACCCAAATAATGTCCATAAATTGCAATTGCTCTCTATTTGTTCTTCTGACAATTTATTGATGAAGAAACTGGGCTATTTATTCTGCAGTTGTTTACTGTCTGGAATTTGCAAACTGGATACTTGTAGTGTCCGTAGCATGTTTCTCTATCTTTTTTATTTCCTAGAAATTGGTTCTCAGATTTAGAGACGTCATTAGATTCAGTTGTTTTTTTTTTTTTTTTTTTTTCCTTTTCCTTTCTCCTCCATCTTCCTCTCCCTCCTCCTCTTCTTCCTTCTTTTTTTACTAAGAATACCTCATATGTAGTGGTTTATTTTTCCATTAGGAGGCACATGCTTGGTTCCTATCTTTTTATGATGTAACAGGAATTGATGACCAAGGCCTATATCCATTAATTCTTTCCAAAGAATTGCAAAATCATATTTTAATTTTTGTCTTCTTTTATTAGCTACAATGCAGGAAATAAATAACTCAATGGTACTGTGAGGTTTTATCCATTCATCCACCCGCTTATCCACACATCTGTATTTATCGAGTACTCATGGTGCTATGCTGGGGGCTGGAGAATAAAAATAAAAGGTATAGCACCTACCATCAAGGAGCTCTTGGTCTTGTGAAATGATCTGGAAGATTCTAAACCTGGGAAACTAAATTTGCATTCTCTATGGAGGGAGAATTTCCCATTGGCCCATAGAAAGGATTTTGAAGCACACATGGTAAGAATCAATGACAAAGGACCAGCTAAGAGGAGATCACGAATGGCACTTTCCATCTGACAGAAGAGACACTCCCAGATCTGTCCCCTCATGACTCCCAGTCTGTCTCTGTCTCTGTCATTCTTACACTCATCCCCTCACACGTGCACATGCATACACATCACATTCACACACACATGCATCTGTACACACAGCAGAAGGATATGTCACAGGCAATCTCAGAGTCTTGAAGGTTGAGGTAATACAAGGGGTGCCTTAGCCCACCCTCTCCACCACGTCAAAATCCACTGATCTTCTCTTCCTCAGCCTTCCCGAGAAACATAATCTCAAATGAAAGGGTTTCACTCACCCTGCAAATGCAGCCCCTACCACCGTCAGCCCCCACCAAGTAGATTGCTCTGCCTAAAGCCCCTCTAATATGGACATTTTGCACGAGCTACTACTTGGAAGTTCCCAGCCCTGATGCCACCTTCTCATAAAATCTAAACTGATTCACTGTATATCAGAAAATGTTGAAATTAATATAGCATTACAGTTCATTCAGTAAATCCTCATAGACCTATCCTGTGTTGTTTTCCTATTTAAAAAGAAAAAAAAAAAAATCTTACCTCTTATTTGGATTACAGCGAAGAACTTCATGACATAAATTAATCCCTGTAAACTGTTTTTTAAGAAGTCCAAGGTATCATTTGGTAAAGTGTTGGTTTATATTTTCAATGGGATCATTTCCTGGGATTCCTCCCTTAATCCTGGGTTTGGGTTTATTGCATGGTGGATGGTTTCATTTCCTCACTGGCTGTTGAGCGTTTGGTGTCCTTGAAAGGGCAATGTGCTTCGCTGGCAGGGATTACACGCTCAATTGAAATCCTTGGTGGACACATTTATTCATTCCTCAAATTTATGGGGTGTGGGTTTTTTTCTTTTCCTGTTGAACTGTTTTTATTTGGCTTCTGGCAAAATTGCTTGCCCTGGATTCTGAACCGCTGCCCTGGCAGACTTTTCGGGCCTTGACCTACTTGAGTTAACGAGCTGAGGGTAGTCTTGAGGAGGACTGTTCCCAAGAGGAGGAGAGGGCACAACCCAGAGAGCAGCTGGGCATTGCCAGCCCTGCTGACTTTTCCCAGGGAGGTGACAGTGCTCCAGAGATATTAAACAATCAACTCGGATCCCTCGATTACATGAAATTTTAAATGTTGCAGGATTTGCTAAACTGATTGCCTGCCAAAGAAATTTCAATGAATGAAAGATTTTTTTCACATGAGGAATATTCTTTTCTTTGTGATTCATGGGAAAGGAATGTTTCTGTTTAAATCAATGGGTGATGCATTCTCTGTCTCAAAAGCTTGGAGTGAAGCCAGTATTTATGAAAAGAACATAAAATGCACCAATATCTGAAATGGGCAACTTCATGCTCATTTTCTTTATTAGAGAAAAGGCCACTGGTGAGTTTTAGATTTGGTGGATGGGAGAAAGAAAATTATTTCCCTGAATCAAATTTCTACCCCTTTAACCAGATATTTATGACAAAACATGTCTTTTATTTTCTTTCCAATTTATCTAGGCAACAGCAGATATTGAATATTAATTCTTTCATATTAAGTTGTTTGTTTTTTTTTTAAGATTTTATTTATTTATTTCCCCCACCCCTTTGTTGTTTGCACTTGCTGTGTGCTGTCTTTAGGAGGCACCGAACTGAACCTGGGACCTCCGATGTGGGAGGGGGCACCTAATTGCTTGAACCACCTCCATTCCCTGCTTTGTTGTGTCTCTCATTATGTTTTTTCTTCTTGTGTCTCGTTGTGACATCTTGCTTCAGCTTGCTGGGCCTGCCCATCATGTCAGCTTGCTGTCTTGCTCATTTTCTTTAGGCAGCAACAGGAACCTCTGCTTCCTGCTTTGTTATGTCTCTCATTATATATTTTTTCTTGTCTCTTGTTGTGTCAGCTTGCCATGCCTGCCCATCATGCCAGCTCACTGTCTTCTTTAAGAGGCACTGGAACCTGAACTGCCATGTGGTAGGCAGGAGCTCAATCACCTGAGCCACATCCGCCTCCCTCATATTAAGTTTTTAACATGTTAGTTATCTTGGAGGGGACTGCATTTGTGGATCTTGGCTCAAGTAAAGATCAATTAGACTATTAAATATCCCTCACTGTGTGACCCCGTCCTTCCCGTGGCAATCGAGGCTTGATTTTTCCACTTCCTCCTCTCTCACCTGACCCAGGCCTTTCTCACCTTTGAGTCTTTGCTTTTCCTGTGGCCTCTACCTTCCCCTTCTCATCTGGTGAATTCACCTCAACCCTCTGGGTTGAGGCACATGCCTCTGAGAAGCCTCCCACTGTGAAAAATCCATTTCCTTTTCTCTTCTCCTATTGTGGGTTATCTATTGTAGCTGGAAATAGCCTGGGACTATACCAGCTTTACATTACCCATGCCAGGAGCACGTACTAATGTCACTACCCCTGGTTCACAGAAGAGGAAACTGAGGCACAGAGTGGCAGAGCCAGGAGCACACCCAGGCACCCAACTCCAGAATCTGGCTCTTAACCACTGCACTGTCTGTGGGTCCTCTGGTTGGAATCATGCATTGTCCTGTTTTGTTTTGTTTTTTTGGTGTTCCCACACCTCCCATAGTGTGATTGGTACAAAGTAGGCATCAGCAGGTATAGGGTTTCACGAAAGACATGTTGGGGAGATGATGGCTGTTGGGAACTTATGTGAAATTGTAAAGACAATGCTACTAATTGCCTCTTCGGCTCAGCAAACTTATGAGGGGCCTGTTCTCCAGAACCAATCATTTAGCACAGATGATCCCAGGTGTACCGAAGGGGAGTTTGGGGGGCTACCCTCCTGCCAGGGCACCGTTCTGATATCCTGTCTTCAAAAGAGAGAGCGAATTTACTTTTTTTATTTCTCATTTTCCTTAAATCTCACGTCTAATTGCCTGTAAGCAACCTGCCTGCACAGCATGTTGTAAAGGCTCTTTCCCCTCCCAAGCGGACACTCAGAAGCTAGTGTGCAGGCTCTCCCCCAGCCTCCGGGTCATTGCACTTCTCAGCAAGGGCTGAGTTTGCATAATTCTCCTGTCTGTGCATCACCCCAGGCCCACCAGACCTACTAACCTTACAGTGTGTGATGCCATTTTCTCTGGTATTAAAAAATCCTCCCTGGGAGAACATTGACCTAGCAGTACTCTGCATATCTACTTTTTTTTTTTTTTTTTTTTTGCATATCCACTTTTCACAATAGAGTTCTAGATTTTTACTGTTGTACAAACCAACTGAAAGGAAAATTTAAATATGTTTTTAGAACATTTTTAGCTTAGGTATTTGAAGTGAATAGTTTATTTATTTTTTAAAGATTTATTTTATTTATGTATTTCTCCCCACCTCCTTGTTGTTTGCACTTGCTATGTCTGTTGTCTTCCTTGTTTCTTTAGGAGGCACCAGGAACTGAAAGTGGGACCTCCAATGTGGGAGGGTAGTGCCTAATTGCTTGAGCCACCTCCATTCCCTGCTTTTGTTGTGTCTCTCATTATGTTGTTTTTTTTTTTCCTTCTTGTGTCCCTTGTTGCATCAGCTTGCCGCACCTGCCCAGTGCGTCACCTTACTGTCTTGCTCATCTTCTCTAGGAAGCACTGGGAACCTCTGCTCCCTGATTTATTGTCTCTCACTATGTTTTTCTGCTTGTGTCTCATGTTGCGTTACCTTGTTGTGTCAGCTTGCCATGCCCGCCTGTCATGCCAGCTCGCTGTCTTCTTTAGGAGACACCAGGAACCAAATCATAGACCTCCCATGTGGTAGGCAGGAGTTCAGCCACCTGAGCCACATCTGCTTCCCTGAAGTGAATAGTTTCATATGCCCTTTCCTAACTTGTGTTTAAAAAGCCTTGCTAAGGGAGGCGGCTGTGGCTCGATCAGTGGGGCTCCCGTTTACCATGTGGGAGGCCCCGGGTTCGGTTCCCGGGGCCTCCTGGTGGGGGCAGGCCCGCCCGCGCAGCGTGGTTGGCTGACCTGGCGAGCACAGGCAGCGGGGGGGGGGGCGGATAAATGAATGAATAAATAAAATCTAAAAAAAAATAAAAAAAATAAAAAATAAAAAGCCTTGCTATGTAGTCTCATTAGCTCTAGAATCAATATTGCACTCAAGGTGCAATAACAAAAGCAGGTCCAGCGTCATTTAATTAAAAAATGAAAACTTCTTTCCTGTTTTGAAAACCTGATGTTTTCGTTCATAATCTGTGTGATGGATATATGGGATTTCATTTTGCCATTATTTTAAAAAATAGATATGTAATGGTTTCTCTTTTTTAAAAAAAGATTTATTTATTTATTTCCACCCCACCCACCCACCCCATTGTTTTGCACTGGCTGTTCCCTCTCTGTGTCCATTTGTTGTGTGTTCTTCTGTGTCTGCTTGTCTTATCTTTTGACAGCATTGGGAACCAATCTTGGGACCTTCCGGAGTGGAGAGAAGTGCTCAATCTCTTGCGCCATCTCAGCTCCCTGGTCTGCCGCATCTCTTATTGTCTCTCCTCTGTGTCTCTTGTTGCTGTGTCATCTTGCTGCACCAGCTCTCCACTCAGACTAGCACTCTGTGTGGACCAGCAGTCCTGTGTGGGCCAGCACTCTGCAGGGGCCAGCTTGCTGCACGTGTCAGCTTTCCTTCACCAGGAGGCCCCAGGAATCGAACCCTGGACCTCCTATATGGTAGATGGGAACCCAATCGCTTGAGCCATATCTGCTTCCCAGATATGTAATGTTTTCTTATTTAATTGCTGTATATCATAATAAAATATTTTTTAAAACCATATGATACAATCTGAGAAGTTCAGCTTAGTCTCTGAACACAATAAATTGTAGCCTTATTTATTTATTTATTTATTTATTTGTTTGTTTTCTTTTAGACTTTTAAAATATACTTCCCTACAGCTCAGATTTGGGGTCAAGAAGGAATGATGGGTTAGAATAGGGGTTTGGAGAATTATCGACTTATGTCCTGCTCCACATTTTCCTTTACAGGGTAAAGCATCAAGTGGAATACCTGGGTCTGAAAGAAAACATTCGCGTGAGAAGAGCTGGTTATGCCTATCGACGCATCTTCCAAAAATTCCTACAGAGGTAATGAACTGATGACTCTGGACTTTTTCTTCTTTTCTTTCCTTTCTTTTCTTTACTTTTCTATCAGCTTTGAGATATAATTCACATACAATTCAATGGCTTTAACAATATTCAGAGTTATGCAACCTTAATTACAACCTATTTTAGAACATTTTATTGCCCCCAAAAGAAACCCTACTTCTCTCAGCTATCACCCACTTATCTCTCCATCCTCCGCAACCCTAAGCAACACTAATCTACTTTCTGCTTCTGTAGATTTGCCTATTATAGACATTTCATATAAATGGAATCATTTAATATGTGGTCCTTTGTGTCTGGCTTCTTTCACTTAACATAATGTTTTCAAAGTTCAGCCATGTCGCAACATGTGTCAGTACTTCATTCCTACTTATTGATTAATAATATTCCATTGTTTGGATATACCACGATTTGTTTATTCATTCATCAGTTGATCGACATTTGTGTTGTTTCCACTTTTTGGCTGTTATGAATAGTGCTGCCATGAACATTTGTGTCTAAGTTTTTGCATGGACATAAGTGTTTATTTCTCTTGGGTATATTCTTAGGGATGGAATTACTGTGTCATATAGTTACTACATATTTAACTTTTTTGAGGAACTGTCAGACTTTTCCCTGGCAGCTGTACCATTTTACTTTCCCACCAGCAATGTATAGAAGTTCTAGTTTCTACACATTCTCACCAACACTTATTATCTGACTTTGTCTATAGCCACATCCCTGTGTGAATGAAGTGATTGTCTCACTGTGGTTTTGATTTGCATTTCTCTCGTAACTAATGATGTTGAGTATGTTTTCATGTACTTGTTGGCCATTAATATACATTTTTTGGAGAAATATCTATTCAGATCCTTTGCCCATTTTTAAAATTGTATTATTTGCCTTTAAGCATCATTTATTATATAATAAATCAGCAGCTGCAAGCATTCAACGGGTCATCTGTTTAGGTGTAACACGTATGTTCAGGAATCCTTGTTAATTGTGATACAGGAAGGTCTGAGCAAATTACTCCAAAATAACCCCCATCCAGATATCCACATCCACCAACTTTGAACATTTTGCCACTTGCCATAGCATTCCATCTATCCTTCCATGTCTATTTTATAAACATTTGAGTGTAGATTGTATACATCATGCTCCTTGTCTCCTTGAACACTTAATATTTCCTTAACATTTCCTAAGAACAAAGATGTTCACTTCTGTAACCACTTTTAAGTACAGTTATAAAGTTCAAGAAACTTAACATTGATAAAAAGTTTACAGTCCATCTTCTAATTGTTCATATGCCCTATGTCCCAATATTGTCCTTTTGGGCATTTTCTCCTCCATTATTAGATCCAGTCCTGGATCATGTATTATATTTAATTGCTATTGTCTCTTTAGTTGCTTTTTTTTTTTTCCCAAATTGTCATACATATTTATATAAAACCTCAAGTTTTCCTCCTCAGCCACTCCCAGGCATACCATTTGTTGGGACTAATGACATTCACGATGCTGTGCTACCCTCACCACCAGCCACTACCAGAACTTTCCCATCATCCCAAACAGAAACCCATTATGCACTATTTCCGTGTTGCCCACCCTCCCTGCTCCTGGTAACCCAAGCTTTAGTTTCTGTCTCCATGAATTTGCATATTCTGGCTATCATGTAAGTGGAATCACACAATATCTGCCCCTGTGTGTGTGACATCTAACTCAGTGTGATGTCTTCAAAGTTCGTCCATGTAGTAGCTCATATCAGAGCTTCTTTCCTTTTTGATTTTTATATTTCTGTTAAAGTTTATTTGGCCGGGTCTATTCATTAATTGCTCTTATTTCATGTTATTTGCTTTTTAAAAGAATGAGATTCAGTGTCCTTACAATATTATAGGACCCTAACTTATCTAGTGATTCTAAATTAGTAGAGTTCCACTGTATTTTGTACATCTACTTAATTTCCTTTAAAAAAGAAGGACTCCACACTTAGTATTTTCACCAGAAAATAATTTTGTCCTCTTAGTATATAGTACAGGAGTAGAATGTAGAGTTATTCTTTTTTTTTTTTTTTTTTTTTTTAATTCAAATTACATGTAAAAATGAACTAGCAGGCTGAAGAAGAGCTTAATTACTCTCTTTGAAATTAAAAACTTCTAGTAAGACAGTTTTTCCTGTGGGACTTTTGTCTTTTCTTGTGTCATGATGTTGGGATGGATAATCCAGTGGCCACCCATGTGGAAGATCATCTAAGGCTTAAATTAAAAGGTTGGGCTTGGGGGAAGATCAATTCCACACAATAAAGCCTCTTTAACTCACTTTCTACACATTCAAGATTCCTGATAATTTGGGGAGGACTAGCAATGAAAATTCACCTCACTGCTCTCTGAATTAAGAGGCCTCGTATCCCCAAAGTGTTAGCAGGGCTATATGAAAATAAGCATTTAGGAAGTTGAGAAAATACCTTTCGAGAGCCTCTGTATGGCTATAACGACATCCATTTGCTGATGAACAGAGAGGTTCATTACAAAGGACCTAGCTCTTCCTTAAACAGGTTGGTAACACAAGCTGAGAACGGGGTTTCTCAACCTCAGCTATTGACAGTTTGGACTGGATGATTCTCTCTTGGGGAGGATGGGTGCTGCGCTGGGCATCGTAGGATGTACAGCAGCCTGCTTGGCTTCTGCCCACTAATTGCCAGTAGCACCCTCACCCTCGCCCAGTTGTAACAACTAAAAATGTTTCTAGACATTTTCAAATGTCCCTGGGGCGGGAGGGTGGGGAGCCTGTTGAAAACCACTGGCTTAGTTAATCACTAAAGTTTCTGCAAAACTGCATTTCTCTGAAAATAACCATTTTCAATTAAGAAAAAAATTATATAAAGAAAATCATGAATGAAAGTATTCTCTCCCTCTTTCCCTAATTCAGAAAGACCTGTCCTCAGCCATTAAAATACTTTTATCTTCCTTCAGTATTTTTTTCCTGTACCTGAAAAGTCTCTGTTTGTTACTTATAAATTCTTTCTAATCTATTAAAACTGATCAGCCTGTTTTTATAATCTAACCTTGATTTTTTTGAAAAACTAATTATGAAAGACCTCCCTCCTTTACTTTTTTTTTTTTTTTTTTTAAGTAACAAAGCTCCTTACTTCCATAAGTAATACTGTGAGTTCTGCAGCACTGGGGAGGACAGGAAGTCCATGAACTCCTTGCCAGGATGCTCTGTACCTTCCTTGTCTCAGGTACACTGAGAAGGTCCCACTACTTGTTTGCAGCTCATTTACTGAGCTGTGAAATGACTTCGTTGGTTGCACATCTTGGTGCTATGCTGATCACGTGCCTCTGTGGATCGTTCTTTATGCTGGGCCTTCCACAGACTGGAAGTGACGGGGTGTCAGTGAAATGATTTTCCTTCCAAAAGAGGCAAATGGACAGTATCGTCTTATCAAAAGCATGCTGTCTTACTGCCCTTGGTTCAAGAGCACTGGAAGGGTAATAAATAAAAATAAGTGTGGAAGACAATTTATTTTTGAAATCAACAGTGTACTTTCCCCCACACTGAATTTTTTTTTTTTTTTTTTTTTTTTTTATTTTACCGGGAGGTCCCGGGGATCAAACCCAGGTCCCTCCATATGGCAGACGGACGCCCAACCATTTGAGCCACATCCACCCCCTCCCACACTGAATTTTTAAAACTTTTACTGGAACAGTCCGTGCACAAAGTCACTTCAGGGTCAGACATATCCCCAGCAGGTACTATTCCACCAGAGAAAACACCATTTTCCATAAAATGTGTTGATCTGGGACTTTGGTCATGCAGAGTTTGTCCAGACTCTGCCACTGCCTATCTCACCCTGTGGTCTCCTGCGAGTGTTTGAGCCATCCCATGCCTTTATTCTCTCCAAGACTGAGAGGAAAGCCTATCTTTATAAAGTGCTTTCTGGGTAGTCACAGAAAGGCTTCCACGTGAGAAACAAAAACTAAAAGAGTGAAGGGAAAGCCTGTATAAACACCCAGCACAGCATCCCCATATCCAGGCATTTTATACCCTCTCTCCTAAGGAAGCACTAAGGTCCAAACAAAGGAATGGCTCAGCATTACCTAGAGTATAATGGTGACTTAGAAAAAGGAAACAAGAACCTTTTTTGTGTGTTCCTTTCCTCTCTGGAAAATCCTTTATATTAATCAAAGCCATCCCTCTTGACAAATTATTGGTGTGCAAAAATCAAAAGACGCCTCCATCCTCCCTCCCCACTCCCCATCCCCTGTGGGCCCTGTGCTCTTGAAGTAAACTTGCACTGCTTTACACAGTGGCAGGAAGAACCCTTTTTCACCACCTGCACGGGATGACTTTCCTGCCTCTAGAAAGTGTTAAAAAGCTGTTAGAAATGGCAGCCATGTTGGGTCTCGACTTCGGAAAGTAACTAAATTCTTCAGAAAACATCCCGTTGAGCTATGGATCACATACTCCTCATTGTGGTTGGGAGAAATAGGCCCAAATGTGGATTCTGATCCTTAGGAAGAAAGACGTGGTAGAAAAGTATTTGCAAGATCTGTCTTTTACCACTATTCATACCCCTTCACAAGCATTCTTCCCTTGACCCAGCACCTCAGCTTGTGACAGTTGAAAAGGGACACTTTTCTATGTCCCGGCAAGGGGGCAGAAAGAACAGGAGGGCCAGACAAGCATGGCACGGTAGGGAGTGTCCTAAGGTTTGTGTGTTCTTGAAAATGGGAAGTGTCCTAAAGCCCAAATGCTGGTGGCTGGAGCTCACTGGTGTCTGGGCTCCATTTGCTCTGAGGAGGAAACATCTGAGATGTAACAAAGACTCAACAGTCTAAGGACAGGGAAGAGAATTCCAGGCTGAGAGAATAGCCAGTGCTAAAGCTTCAAGATGAAATGCTGGTATATTTGAGTCAAACTGAAAATGCCTGGTGAAAGAAGTATACGCTGTTATCATCGCCTTTCCAAAATAATCCCAGGCACCAACTAGCCTGTGGCACCATTGCCTTCTCTAACCTGTCCTCTCCAGTCTATCATGGAGAAAGATGAAGTGAACTGGGCATATTTAGGGGGAGAGCTTTGTGCTGGAACTATGCCCTGCTGTCTTCAGTGAAACATAGCAGGGTGAAGTGAAGGTGCATCAGGCTTCGTGTAAACAAAGGGGACCATGACAGGTCCTGGGCCAAAGTGTTTCCATGGTTAGTGGGCTCTAGAAACACAGACCATCCTCCTGTATTACTGAGTTGCTCACCATTGAAGGCCTTTTTGGGATAAGGGAGAGAGAATTTGTGCAAAACAATTTCCTTACTGCAAAAAACAAAGGATAGAAATGCAGCATTATTTTTTAATTTTTAAGCTTTTCATTTCTAATTAGGGAATAAGAGGATTTACTTCTCCAGGAAGTTTATATTATAAGGTAAGATGTGTAGACATTTGGAGGCAGCAGAGAGGGCTCCACCCAACTGGCCCTGTGGGTAAATCTTATTCTGTCCTCTTATGGAGCCATGGATCTTAAATGTAGGGCTGCCCTTCTCAAGGTTCCCTTCTCTCTTGGAGGAGCTGGGCTGCCAGGAATCAATCTAATACTGGTAGTAGCTCCTGCGAACCAAGGAGGGCTTGGCTTCCCTCAAGGCCCAGGGGCTCATTGTCTGCGTCCTAGATGTACCTGCACATCGACCCCACTCTCCAGCTTCACGCCCATACACTCTTCTGATTTCCCGTTCTTTCCTCTCTCCCTCCCTCCCTTCTTTCCATCCTTCCTTCTTCTGTACCTTCTGTATTTGACATCATGGAATGGGTTTCTTTCTCCTCTATTATGTCAGATCTCTGATGACAATGTTTATAACATAGATATGTGTTAGAACTGTATTGTCTTGAAGGAAATCTGTACATAAATGACAATTATAGGATCCAGCCACACGAGATCTTTGGAGAACAGCACTCTTGGTAGTGGGGATAGCAGGGACAAAGGAGAGCTTAGCATGCCTGAAGAACACGCCATCCTGCCTGGAATGTAGTGAGCCAAAGGGAGAGTGGGAGAGACAAAAGTGGAGATTAGCCAGGGGCCAGCTCACACAGGGCCTCGTCCCTCAAGGTGGACAGAGCTTCAAAGATGAAGGTTGTGGCGTAATAACAATACAGCTGCTTCTAGTGAGCTTTATAAAACTTGTTCACATTCATTTAAGTGCTCTGAAGAAATTGCATCGAGAAAAGACCATTTTTTTTCGTGTGAAGAGTGTCATTGGTGACCTTCACTAATGCTATTTTTAAACAGCAGTAGAAAGGAAAGCAGATTTCAACAGGGCGTTAACATGGAAACGGTGGATAGGGAGGGAGTAGGAGGCAGTTCCGTAATGGGCATCCCAGATCCAGAGGATTTTTCCAGTCCTTGAGGTCCATCCTTAAGCATGGTAATGGTAGATGGATCTCCAGTCCCGTCTCAGCCCCAGTGCCTGGGGAACAAAGATCCTGGGCCTCACCCCAGCAGCCAGCCTGGGCGATTCCGTCTGAGACTTATCCTTCCCTTCCCACTTGTCCACACAGATATGCCATTCTGACCAAGGCCACCTGGCCCTTGTGGAGAGGAGACGAGAGGCAAGGCGTCCTGCATCTGCTGCAGTCCGTCAACATGGACAGCGACCAGTTCCAGCTCGGAAGAAGCAAAGTGTTCATCAAAGCTCCGGAGTCGGTGAGTGTGTGGCTTGCCCACTCCCCATGTTTCCTCGGTGCCCGAGCCTGTGCCACCCCTCACCTGTCCCCTCCACTGGCCCCCTCCCCACCACGTGGCTGCCTTCTCTCTCCTATCCTTCCTTTAGGCCTTAATTGTCTTCTCCTCAAAGAGGCCTTCCCTCCCCTCCCAATCCAAGTCATTCCTGGGACCCCTGACCCCTCCTAGTTTACCACCGCCCCCTATTAATTTCCTTCCCAGCAGTCATGTTTATGCATGTTTATTCAGCGCATAAGCAGATGTCCTCATGTAATGGTTTCTTATCTCCTTCTATGTGGTAATCTCCTTGAGGGCAGGGACTCTTGTCTGCTTTGTATGTTAATATGTACCCAGAACCTAGTAAAGAAACTGGCCCATAAGAGGTTATTTAATAAAAGGAAGCAAGAATAAGCAAACCTCGTTTCTAAGCTTAAGAAAGGATTTCTTTGCCCCACAGCAGAGGCTTATGTAAACCTACACCCTGATCTAGATGACACCAAACAGGCCATCTGTGCTTGCCTTGAAGACTGAGCAGAGCCCAGGGGTGGGAAGTCCCAAGAATGGTACCTTACAGACCATGAGGAAGTGTGGAAGGGACTTTTAGGGGAAAACATGGAGTGTTGAAGAATAGTCATCTTCCTGAGCTTGAATTTGGGAAAGAATTTGTCACATCTATACAGAGCTTGAAGAAACAGTTTAGGTAGAGGGAGAAATCTTTGGGTTTTCCAGTAAGGCAGTATTAGACCTCTAGGGATTAACTGAGAGAAACTTTTCTTTCCTGCTGGGGCTGTGGTTGCTGTGAGTGTAAGGAATGTCCTTCAAAGCTCTGGGGCCATGGAATAATGATATTACTTTTTAAGTTGTCAGTATCACTGAAACTAACTGAGGGTCAGCATCATGGTTTCTGGAGGTTCCTTTAACGATCACAAGACTCCATTTCGTGTCCATGGTGAACTTGGCAAAATCAGTCATCAGACCAAGTCAGATAGTATGAGAACCTGCAGGGCTGGTGATAATGGAAACACGTGACTTTGGAAAAATCTTGGACTTGCAGTTAGTTTTCATTTTCTCTAAGGTGGACCTCAGGGCTGCTTTTCTATCTGCCTCATAGAATCAACTTGAGACTCAGAAAAGGTAATGGATGTAATGGGCTTTATAAGCCATAAATATTAAATAAACAAGTGGCACACATTGATAGAACTCGTTTATGAAAAGCTTGTGGTAGCATTTTCCACTTTGAGTTATTTGTAGCTTCACAGCAATTTCATTTCCAAATATAAAATGAAAATGTTGTGTCATACACCATTAAGCAACCCACAGAACAGTTCCTGTTCTTTCTAAAATGGGACAGAGCAATGTATCTGTACAGTGTAGAACTTACTTGTTTTATACCCATGTGACTTTTCAGCTTGCTAACTTTTCACATATAATTTAAACATCCTCAATATTTTTAATACTTTTTTTTTTTTTTTTTTCAGATTCAGTTGAGCTTTTTTCCTGATTCAGTTGGGGTTTTTTTTTTCCAAAATCAATGTTTATTTTTGGTTCTTCTTTGCCTTGTCTTCCTCCCAATTGCTTTATTACCATCACTTGTTTCTCCTTTCCCCCATCTCTCCCCAGACACACTTGTACACACACACATGCATCTCTCCCCTACCATCGCCACTGCTCTTTCTCCTCCCCTCAACACCCATCCATCCACATCTGGCCCTGATACGCAAATACTTTTAAAAAAGTTATTTTTTAAAAAAACTTCCTTGTGGTTTTGCCTTAACTTGTATAGTAAATGTGCTGAATATACAAAATAATCTATTTGCTTTAAAAACCCACATTGGACAAAAGGTTTGTTTTTGGTGTTTTGGTTACATGTGCCCGTGTTGTGCTTTTTTTTTTTTTTTCCCCTTAAACCTCCCTAGTTGCTAATCCCCAGGTTTTAGAAAGAAACTAAAAGCCAGATAATCTTTTTTTTTTTTTTTTAAGATTTTATTTATTTATTCATTTATCCCCCCCCCGCCTTGCTGCATGTGCTCACTGTGTCCATTTGCTGTGCGTTTCTCTGTGTCTGCTTGTCTCCCCTTGCCGGGTCGTCCTGCTGCGTCAGCTCACCGCGCCACGTGGGCTGGCTTGCCTTCACCAGGAGGCCCCGGGAACCGAACCCGGGGCCTCCCATATGGCAAACGGGAGCCCTATCGATTGAGCCACATCCGCTTCCCGCCAGATAATCTTTTAAACAGTCTATGGGAAGTTGGGAATTGGTCATCTCTTCATCCTTTCTGTGATCACAAGTATATTTTCTATGACATTCCCAAACTGGTATTAAGAAAGAAGATGAAGTAAGACTTAGAAATTCAGCACATAAGATAAGAAACAGGAAGAAATCCTTTTACACAGGTGACCAATTATAGGGCTCAGATGTGAAACATTCTTTTGGTTGCTAAATCATGCATGCCATTTTGGGTTCAGAAATATGCTCCATATCGTACCACAGCACTGAAAGCTGTGCAAGTAACTGGCCTCTGCCTTAGTATTGGAGTTTGGGATGTCGTTTCTGCACAGCTGGGACTGTGAGGAGAAATTGAGTGGCAGAAGGTGAGTGTAGACACAGAAAAAACAGAGTCAACAAATCTAGTCCAGCTGCCTCCAAACAAAATTTGCTTGTTTACTTCTGGAACATTTTTATGATGACTAATCACTCATTTTTATTTTAGGTTTTTATTGGTCCATTTTATATTTTCCTAGAGAGCCACTCATACCATTTCCACAGTGAATGAGAAAGGTTCCCACCATTATAAGAGTGGGTCAAGTGCAAATATACAGAGGAAGCAACTGAATGACCTTGGTTCACCTGCCAGCCCCACCTTATCTTAGTTCCTTAGCCTTGGGATCCAGTTTTCCCATCTGTAAAAGGGAGATAACAGAAGTATGCTGCACATGTAGTTCTGAGGGGTTGAAATAAGTAGTGTTTGTGAACCCTCTGGAATGAATCCTGACCTATAGTGGGCACTCAGTACATTACAGCTGTTTTGCTGTCATCATCATTTTCAGAGCCTAGTTGATTGGGGTGCAGCAATCAGTGTTGATTGTTAAAATGACTGGAGCCTCAAGACCTGCCAGTCTGACATGGGCTCCTAAACAGTCCAGCCTTTCTGAGCAAAGCCAAGTCTTTCCAACACATCTCAAGTCCAGCACCAATCACCGTGGTTATTACCCTCTGTTCCAGTGATTCCTTGGAGAATCCTGTGAGGCAGTAAATATATATTTTCATGGAACTGAAAATAGGACAGCCCTCTTTCACAGCAGCTGGAAAATTCTGTTACAAGGCTGTGTGCGGCACCATTCAACAGCAACATCCTCCATCAACTCATTTGATCTTTGGATCAAGGTGGGGAGTACATGGATAAATGCTGAATCACTCATTTGATTCTCATGAGACAAAGGCATAGCGGATGCCCTTACTAAGGTCCAACCGAATACATTCAGATCCAGCTATTTCCCTTGATAATTTCATTAAGAGAAAAAAAAATTATACATAAAAATATAGATAATAATCATAAACAACATGCCATAGTTATCATTTTTTCATACTTGTTCATGAGTCTGAGAAGCTGCTTCCCATGTATGTCCTTGACTAAACTGTGTCCATATATTGTTTAAAAAAAAAGAAAAGAAAAGAAAAAGTGATGTTCAGGTCTTGTAAATTTGTTCACATTTGTCTTCTCTATACTCTACACTCACAGCTATTTCTTCTTGAAGAGATGAGAGAGAGAAAGTATGATGGGTATGCCCGAGTGATACAGAAATCATGGAGAAAATTTGTTGCACGGAAGAAGTACGTCCAAATGAGAGAAGAAGGTATTTTAGTCATGTTGTTTCATGCATTTAACAAACCTCAAGAATAAGTTTGAGCTTAGATGAAGTTACAAATTCACTTTTCTTTGCATGTAACATTGTATATTAAAACTCTTGCATTCATGTAGAGTTACTCTGTGTGTGTTTCCACCCTGATTATTTTCCTCCCTTTTCTGGTGCACTGATCTTTCTCCCTTCTCCACCCTCCGGGGTATTGCAGCCTCAGACCTCTTGTTGAACAAGAAGGAGAGAAGGAGAAACAGTATCAACAGGAACTTCATCGGGGATTACATTGGGATGGACGACCACCCCGAGCTCCAGCAGTTTGTGGGCAAGAGGGAGAAGATTGATTTTGCAGACACAGTCACCAAGTACGACAGGAGGTTCAAGGTACACATGGACCACCCGCCTCAGAGGCACCACACAGTTTTCTTACTGAAAAAAAAACAACAACTCATAGTGTTGCTTTGCTTATTACCAGAGCAGAGCATTTTAATTGTAGGACATTCAAAAAATACAGATAAGCCCAAAGAAAATTAGCCACCTACATTCATAAACAACCACTGTTAACATTTTGCATGTATCCTGGCCTTTTTTATGCAGATATACATATACATATTTAGCTTTACCAAAATGAGCTCTGTTATGTCCTATTTTTTCTTTTCTTACTTAATAAAGTACTAGGGAGAACTTTCCATGTTAATAAATGTATCGGTATAAATTGTTTTGTATAGCTACATAGTATTCCATTGAACAGACACTTTTTTTAAAAAATCAGTTTCTCATTAAACAATTCTTGGGGTTTTTTTTTCCTGTTATTTGTTTTTTTACTATTGTAACTCTGCAATGAGCATCCTTTCACATGTGTCTTTGTGCATTTGTCTTCTAATATTTTTAGAATAAATTGGTAGGAATGGAACTCCTGGGTCAAAGGATTCAGAATATCTTCATAGTCACTAAGTATATTGTAAACTGTTCTCAGCCCTTTTCCCTGAGTGGATTACTGAAGCTTTGCATTATTCATATAGCCACTAATGGAGCAGTTGATTGCCTTAACTCCTCTTTTTGGTGCTCTCTTTCTTTAGTCTGGTATAATATTGGGCCTAATAGTAAAATCTCAAGTCCCAGTAGCTTATGGATCCATTAAGAGTTTATGTTAATATTGTTTTCCCCCCACAAAGAGGGCTATCTCGTCTGTTTGCTCATTGTTTTTGCTCATTGTCTGCTTGTTGTTTTTTGCTCATTGTCTGCTCATTTCTTCTTTAGGAGGCACCAGGAACTGTACCCGGGAACTCCCATGTGGGAGGCAGGTGCCCAAGTGCCTGAGCTACATCCACTCCCCAATATTATTTTTTTAACAGAAAAAAAAAATAGTAAAATAAATAGCAGTACTTCTAAGAAATAAGGTTGTTGTTTTGCTGAAACTAAATCATTCCTTGCTACCCGACTATGGGACCCGCTGCTATGGTACAGGTTTTGAATGCAAACATGAGCATTTAGGTCACTTAGCATTGCTAAGTTGTTGCTTAGGTATTCCAAAGTATGTTTATTCACATTAGATTTTAAGGATTATCTTTTTTTTTTTTTTTTTTAAAGAAAATTTTTTGTACTCCCCCAAAAAATATATGCAGACACTTGAGGGATGCCGTTTGGAGGAACATGCCTGAGCAGATAATTGGTAGGGGCACCATATGTGTTTGCCTAGGACGGTGCCACCTGATGCCTTAGGTGGAACCATATGAGTTGGCTCTTTTCATAAGTTGTTAATAGTCAAATATGAGCAATTTCGTGTGTCAGCCTAATAATCATTAGCACTGCCCCCTTTTTCAAGGGACCTGGCCCTCCCAGTGGTAGTGAAGATTTGCTGCCCATGGCAGCATCCTCCATCTTGGTAACAGATACCCATTGTGTATTCAGTCATCACTTTGGCCATGTCTGGCCACCTTCTTAAAACATCTCTTATTACAGGGTGTAAAGCGAGACTTGCTGCTTACCCCAAAGTGCTTGTACTTAATTGGACGAGAAAAGATCAAACAGGGCCCCGACAAAGGCCTCGTGAAAGAAGTTCTGAAGCGGAGAATTGAGATGGACAGGATCCTGAGCGTGTCCCTCAGGTGAGTGGCCATCGCCCATCCACACCCGGCTGGGAGAAAGGCCCGGCAGGCCTCCCTTGTGGACAAAATCATGATGAAGAGACTGAATTTTTCCTTACTCCCCAAAGACACCTGAACTTCATAAATCTAATAAGATACACAGAAGGTTGCTTTCTGGTTAGCTTTTCTAATCAGGGAATATTCAGATCCTTTACTCCCATAATATCCTGGAAATAAACCTATATATGAACCAAATTAGAGCACAATTGCTCTCACTGAAGCAGAGCCAAGGGTCCTGAGCCCTGTCCTCCTCCCTGCCTCACTCAGTTTGAAAACCTGACCCATTGCACCAGCACTGTCCCTTAGCAGAGGTGGCCACAGGCTGTCAAGACTGCTTTTTCAGTTGGCTATGACCTCATTTAGTCTTGGAAGGGAAGTTTCTTTGGGCTCCTTAGGGTTCTTTCTGCCAATCCATACAAGGGAGGAAGCAAGTACAAATTGGTGTCCATAATCTGTTTTCCTGGAGTCATCATGTCATTGCCAAATGCTCCCTTCAGATCCAAGTTCACAGGGCATTTGAAGCCTTGGTTCCCTCTGCAAGACTGCCCTTAGTCATCACTCTGGCTTCCTTTTGGCAGAGGGGCTTCTGTGCATGAGGGGACTTCCCTAAGTCCTTACATGCTAAAAGCTCCCAGCCTAGGTTCTCTCTGGGAGAAAATGCCTCCTAGTCCACGGTAGACTAAGAAAAGAGGAAGAATGGCTGCCGTAAGCCCAGGAAATTCTTTCTTGAGTTGCGTTGCTGGACCCTTCTGAGGCCCAGTGCCTTCACCAGGGAAATCTTTGGGCTTCTGTTGCATTAAAAAGTAATGGTGTTCTTTCTGTGATAATCAGGGTGGGCTAAACATTCGCTATATTAGAAACCATGCATGTGTCCCCAGACCTCGTTTTCCTCCCTAGGTCTGGTTTTTAGAATGCTGGTGATAAACTAAGCCTGATTTATTATATGTCCATCCTGTATGGGAAAAGACTGTAACTCTAGGTATCTCTGGTCAACCTTAAGAGATATAGCAGGGGGCTATATCTGGTTGGCGTTCATCTCCCATATGGAGGGACCTGGGTTCGATCCCCGGGACCTCCTGGTAAAAATTTAAAAAATATATAGAAGGTGCGTGGGCCGCCAGGCCCTGTGCGCGGGCGCACCACCAGTTCCCGCGAGCCACACAGCAAGATGATAACATAATAGGAGAGTGACACAAGGGAGAGGCAAGATGAGACGCACCGAAAAACCAGCAACTAAGGTTGCGCGGGCAGGATGCCTCTCTCCTACATCAGAGATTCCAAGGATTGAATCCCAGTGAAGACAGGAGGAGAAGGATGAGAAGAGAGGGCAGAAAATGGACACAGAGTTGCCCAGCGAATGGACACAGAAACAGCAAAAACGGGGGGGGAGGGGGAAGGGGTGTAAAAATGGATAAAAGTAAATAAATAAATAAATCCTTAAAAAAAAAAAAAAAAAAAAAAGTAATGGTGTTCTGAATGCTCACGAACAGGCCTTACTGGAATCTGGACACCTCTCTAAACTCTTATTCCACACAGGGCACAAAACTGCTGTGCTCAGGAAAAAGCAGGGGTTTTGCAGCTCAGGCGTCTGACCTACCAGGCTAGAAATCCTGGCACCAGTGGGATCCCCAGTGTGATAATCCAAAGCAGATCTCAGTTGTGTCCATTCTTGCCTTTGCCAGTGCAGTTTCTGGTTTTGTCTGTTCCTAATTTTCCTGGATAAAGGGCCAGTCAGTGCAGTGAGGGCAAGTGTTTAAAACATGCTAATTCGGGTTATGGTCAAATTTCTAAGCAGATGCATCCACCAGTGCCCTTTTTTGCACTCCCACCTCAGGTAGGGCTCAGTGCCATGGACTTGGAGGAGAATCCCTAGGTGCTGTGTGGCCTTCAGGAGGTCTTCGTGCATTCGGCCCCCTGGCCGGGTCCCAGTCTGAGGTGGACAGCCTGCTGGCCACAATCTCCCTGTGGGCCCACAGGCTGCTGTGGTTCTGAGAAACCCAAGAGGGAGCTGCTCGTTTTTTGTTTTGTTTTTTTCTTACATGGAGACCAGCTCTACCCGGGTTGGCTGAAACGGGCCATGGCTCTACACTTGACAGTAGCCATGGCTGAAAGCCAGAGAAGCACAGCTGTAGGGCACATGTGCTCATCATTCTGAGTGATTATTGTTCTTTCTATTTTCATTTCCTGGTCTGTCCTCAGGCCCCCCCAGACTGCTCAAGGGGTGCTGTTCTCACAGCAGCAAAGTAAGGCTCATGATGATCATGATGAAGAATCATATATCTACATTTATATAAAGCCCTTTGACACTATCTTGTTGATAAAATCCTTGAGGCTTATCAAGACATGGGCAGTTCACACTCAAATTTCTTCCTTTTGTCCTTTTTTCCCCCTTCTCTCACAGCCCCTGGGGATACAACACCTCGTGTACTAGCTTCTTATTTTTCTGCCTCTTTAGTATTCATGATCTGGAGGCTTGCTTCCTTGTGGCCATCCCTTTTTAGAAGATGTAATAAAATGAGGTACTTAGCTTAAAAGATGTCCTGGCTCTAAGGGAAAAAAGAAGAGCCTGAGTCATTTTAACTTGTGCTTTCTGCACGTTGCAGTTACTGGAACCTCTCACTTACCAAGATTGATATTGTCGCCTCATTTCCTTTATACATTGTATTACGCAGATTTTCAGAAATCACGTTAGGAAAGGAGAGGGCTGACCGTCTGCACAGAATCAAGCCCAGAGTAAAAGCTGACTGTGGTACCAAACCAAAAAAAAAAAAAAAAAAAAAGAGTGTATTTTCTAAAAATAGTTCAATACCAATATAAAGAAAGATTTTGAAAGTTGTCTTGTACTTTAAAAAAAAATTATAACATCTGAATGTGTTTTGAAGAATTTATGAGACTTACTAGTTTACTTTAGGCTGAAATTATATCACTTAATGGATTCTTACAGCTAAGACTGTCAGTGTATCACAAGCTTGATCTTTCAGTTCCATTTCTCACTCTTACAAGTACTGTCAAGAGCTCCCTATTCAAACAAATTGTAAAAAAACAATTATGACATAATTTTGGAAATGTGAGCATGACTATTTGATATTTAGGGTTTTTATTAATTTCTTTAGGTATGCTAATAGTATGGTGGGTATTTTTATTGAAAGAGTCTTTATCTTTTATATATACACAGAAATATTAAGGATAAAATAATATGTCTGTACTTTGCTTTAAAATAACATAGTTTATGGCGGGAGCAAAAAGAATGGGGGCATAGATAAATATGATCATCTATGGATTGATAATTGTTGAAACTTCCTGCCATGTGGAGGTTCATTTTACTATTCTCTCTGCCTTTTTACATATTTGGAATTTTCCATAAAGATTTTTTTAAAAATTCTGCAGCAGACATCATATTTTTAGCAATCTTTATCTTTTATAGAGATACTGAAATAAGTCTACTTGAATTATAATTTTAAAACTTTTTAATTCTTAATTTGCAAGAAAAATATAGGATTGCAGCAGGTGAAAATAGACCCAACAGCTCAGAGAGATGAAGGCTGCAGTTGCTCATGGGGGCTCCAGGATAATTTGAACAGGAAATAATCCTTATCTACATAAGTTAGTCCAGAACATTGATATCTGCATTCCTTCCTTCATTGGACGTGTGGTGGGAATCAAAATTATCAGGCTGTAGCACACCAATATGTAGTTCAGACAGTGTCAGATTTCCAGCTTGAGGTTTCTCCAACAGAGGTCTGTACATCAGTTTTTGAAGCATCCCTCAAGAGCTGCTTCTTGTCCAAGTACTGACCTTGACTTGTTCTTATTTGAAAAATTCCAGTTGGCAGCTGGGTGGCCACAAGGTGGAATGGCTCATATTCTTTGCTTTCCTGGTGTAGATGGTGAGATCAGTGCCACATGGTCACAGAGCTGGGGCTCTCTCTGGTGAGACTTCTTAGAGTCCTTCTCATTCCAGTAGCTGGTCACCAGAAGGCCTAAGGCCTGAGACCAGAAGCTAGGGGACTGCCAGTCTGGCACAATAGGTTTTCCAATACTCTCAAAAAAGTAACCTGAAAGAAGGTGCTTAAGACCTGGGCACAGCTCCGTGGTCACAATATTCTTGTGTAGAATGTCCCATTGCCTAAATGTCTTAAGTGTTCTGGCCATAGGAACAGCCCACTTCACTGCCTTTCCAGATGACCTGAAGCATTACTGAAATCTGGACTTGCCGTCATCCTCAGGCTTTGGGGTTGTCAACATGGCTGGGCTGAGCCCCACCCATGACAAGCCTCGTGTTGAGCTCTGGGATTCAAAGGTGAATGAGACACAGTTGCTGCCTCAAGGAGCTCCCTCCCATTCTGAGTAAAACACATGCCAAATAGGTTTTAAGTGCTCAGAGAGTCAAATACCGGGCACCCCTGGAACACAGAAGAGGGGAATCCTCCTTTTCACCAGCGGTTGGGTGGAGCTCTGAGAGGCCTGACATGTGTCCACGCTTTCTTAGAGAAATTAAGACAGATCTAAACTTGGTGCCACTGGTTTCTCTGAGTGGTAGAATTATTTTCTTTGTTCTCTCTCTTTTCCAGTTAACTGCAAAGAGCATATATTTCATAATCAGGAAAAACACTTCATAAAGGTTTGAATAAAGGCAGGGCTATCCTTTATTTTAAAAACTCCTTTCAGACTTTGCTCAGCATTTTGTGTAGCTAACATTTTTGTGAAGAAGATATTGGTTAAGGGAGTACAACAGGATTTTTTCGTGTTGTCAGCAATACAGCAATAAGCCACAAGGGGGGCGGGGGGAATGAAAAACAAATACAGAGCCAAACCAGGGACTAGAAAAGGATTTTTCAACACAGAGTACAGCATCAGACATCTGTAAGGAATTGCAGCATAAGCATATGAATACGATAGGGGTGAGATCCAAACATAAGTCTGATTTTTTTTTTTAAATAAACATGAAGGCTTTGTTTTCAGGTCTAGGAGCATAGGCTGAGAAGAGGGGAATAAGCTAAAACTTTGGCCTGAATGGAGATGTTTTTCTAGCTCTTTTGCCTGGGTCACTGAAGGCCTGGGTTTTTTAATTTGATGGTTAAAGTCACCGTGTCCAAATACATCTCTTCTCATTTCCAGACTCATGTTGATAATTGGCTTTGAAGGGTTTGGCCTGTTTGCTTTTTTTCTTTTATGGTAATGAAACTTACAATAAAATAAAGCAATAAATTTAAGCACATTATACTACTCGAGGTTATTTTCGTTGAGTTCGTTTAGCCCTGTTGAATAATCACTGTCCTGCCATAAGTACAGTCAAGCAATCAAATGTTTTGAGACATGTCAAAGAGTGCTTTGAGTCAAGCAACTAAAACAGAAAGGAGTTTAATTCCTCACCCTGCACACCAAAAAGTGTTTTACTTTTTCCCCATTGCACGTGCTCCTTACCGAGGGCATCAGTCTTCTCATACCTGTGCTAGGACGCTTAGAATTCATTAATTCAGAATGATCCTGGAAAGCTGTTTTGAGCAGCTTTTATATAAGTTGCTTTTCCTATTTTTGAATTGCTGTGTAACTGAAGTGATTAAGGCACTTCCAGAGTTTTTATCTGCCCAGAAAGAGGAATACAATAGTGGTTTTATGGCTATGTCCTTTGAGGCACATTATTCCCAAATGTTTGGAAAAGATTTCGACTCCTAGTCTTGGATTAGTCTGTGAACAAGGGAGGGAGGAGTGGAGAAGAACGCAATCTCCATTCTCATCACATATCAGTAGCCAAAGACCACATTTCCCAGGCTTCCTTGTGGCTAGGTGTAACCACGTGATGAAGTTCTGGCCAATGGGGTGTGAGCAGAAGTGACTTGTACAACCTCCACGTCATACCTTTAAAGGGAAGGAATATGTGCCTGCCTCCCGGACTCTGCAGACCTTGAATTGCTTTTGTACATACTATTGAGTGACAGACAAAAATGCTGTGTTGTTTAAACCACTGATAGTCAGGGTCTTCATCACAACAGCCAAGCCTGTATCCCCACTATCACAGGAAGCATGGTTGTGAGGCAGGGATGTTTGAAAACGTGAGGTAAAATGACCAAGTGCTCTGACAAAATAGCCATTATTCCTCAGAAACAAAGCATTCTGACTGCACATCCAAGGAGAACTCTGTGACATAAGACAATGGCTTAAGTAAACAGGCTGTGAAATAGCCAACCTCCTCTCCTCTGAGCCCGGATCTTGCTTCTGGTTTCCTCCAATCCTCCTCTGTGGTTGGTGGAGGCCACCATTCTATGCCTTCAAATTCAACTGTGCTGTGGTTCTACCCCAGCCCTTTTTTCTGTGGATTACCAGGCCGCTTTCCTGTAGGAAGACTGAGGTGCTGAGGTTTCAGGGAAATGGGCTGCAGCTGCACCTACTGCCTGGCTCCGCTGCAGGTCGTTAGGTCCCTGCGTCAGCCCAGCTGAGGAAGTAGGAAGAAGGTAGAGAGAAGTAGGAAGAAGGTTCCAGTCAGGCTCTCTCTGCTCAGGAAGCTCGTCTGGCCCCAACGACTGCACACCCTGACTTGTCATATTCATGGGACCAAACAGTGAAAGCACAGGAGTTACAGTTTAAATGGATCAAATTCTATATGGAAGAAAAAAGAACCCAGTCTCAACGATTCTCTCTAAACCCAGACCTCCATATGACTCACTTTTCTCACCATTATAGCTTTGTCACCACCACAGTCATCCTCCTGGGGCCATGGTACCAGGAGCCCGGAGAGAAGAGTTCAGCTTCCACGCTCTGTAGTTCAACCCTGATTGCTAAAAGAACCACTTCATTGTCATTTTCTTGCACTTTGAGAGATTAAAATGTTGCTCTGGTCTGTTCGCTGAAGTAGGTTAAATTAATTTGTGTTTAATATCTGGAAAAACACATACAATCCCTAAGGAAATGTCATTCTTTAAGGATTGTCTTGGTCATTTGACAATGGTACTTAGAGGTTATAATAAACTTATATAACAAGAAGCCTTTGGGGTAGTAGGGAATTTTAAAAATTACACAGACAGCCTGTGTAACTTGGTACTTTGATGTGTTTTTATATTCCAGTAGCACCTGGCACAGAGTTTAAAAAGAAGACCATGTGCCAACAGACTCCTAATAAAAGCATACAAAGACCAGGATGTTTGCTTCTCTTTTCACAACTGAGCTTACAATTGTTCCTTAGGCTTTATTACAGTAGCTACCACCATATCAAAATTCTACTAACTTGTGACTTACTTGGAATTGTTCATTTTCAGCTGCATTCTATTCATAGCATTCTGGACTTCCAGGCTTAATATCTTATGTATTTGATGATCTTAAAGACATAGAGATTAAATTTGAAAATGGATTCTTTTTATAAAAACTAAATTGTCCTTAAATTCCTGATTTTAAAAATCATTTGAGGGAAGCGGCTGTGGCTCAGTCAGTAGGGCTCCCGTTTACCATGTGGGAGGCCCCGAGTTCGGTTCCCGGGGCCTCCTGGTGAGGGCAGGCCTGCCCGCATGGTGTGGTTGGCTGACCCAGCGAGCACGGGCAGCAAGGGGGGGGATAAATTAATAAATAAATAAAATCTTTAAAAAAAAAAAAAAATCATTTGAGGGGAGCAGATGTAGCTCAAGTAGCTGAGCATCTCCTTCCCATGTAACGAGGTCTTAGGTTCATTCCCTGTACCTCCTTTAAAAATAAAAAATCATGTGAGAAACTTATTTTGATTATGTTGGGTAGTTTGTAAACTTCCTTCCAAGTCAGGTTTCAGCAAGTCTATTATTTATGATTGATTATTTTTGTGCTTTGCTTTAAAGATTATTATTTTCAGAAAAAAAGTACTGTATGAAACCTGGCACTGTCTTATGGGATCAAGAAATCAAACAAGAAATCAGTGAAAAACGGTGGAATAAAACAAAAGTGCAACTCCCATTAATTCTGTCCAATCTTTTTGCAGTACTATGCAGGATGACATTTTTATTCTCCATGAGCAAGAGTATGACAGTTTGCTTGAGTCTGTCTTCAAAACTGAATTCTTAAGCCTCTTAGCAAAACGTTATGAGGAAAAAACCCAGAAGCAACTACCTCTAAAATTCAGCAATACGTAAGTCTGGGGCCCAAACATCTGAATAAAACAATATGCTCACCCTGAGGCCCAAGTCTGAGAAGAGGGGAGGCCTGTGGAGAGTGACATGGAGTCTGATGAGCTCGAGTGGCTTCAGCCAAGCCCAGCCCTGGGTGACTCAGCTTCCCCAGTGGGGTCAGAGAGCCTGCAGAACACAGGACTGATGGTTGTCACAGACTTTGAAAAGGACTAAAATAATGACTTCTTAGATTGGGGTGTTTTCTCGTTTAGAAAAAGGTCACCAAAGTGAGATGGGGAAAGGCAAATTTTTATATATCACCAATAAAAGAGTCTAGAGAGCAGACAGGAGGAAGGTCATACTGGAAGCAGAAGAAAGGGATGGGTGGAGCTTAAATTCCCCCAATGGATGCATAAGATAACCTGTTCTTGGGGCATCTGGGGGCTTGGGGGCAGCTGATGCCAAGGTCTTGTCTGTCTGCTCACCGCCATTTGTTTTGGCAACATGGCCTGATAGACCAGGCACTGGCCCACTAGTCTAGTTCATATTTGCTGAGTGTGAGTTATTTAGCTTCTCTTCCTCTCCTTGGCGGGACATCGTACTAGTGGCACCTTTAATGGGACACCTCCCTCACCAGCTGGTTTCTCCCAGCCCTGCTCCTGGTCCGGGGATCTCACCCTGTAGCCATGCCACATCTTTAGGGTCCATCACTAAGCCCTGTGCCTGGTTTAGATTCTCCAGACTGGCCTCGTTTTTATGGCAGCTTTGCCCAGCAGCAGAACTCCAGGTTGGGGTCTAAGAGCACCATGTTCTCAATGGTTCATTCTAACTTGTTTATTGCAATAAATGTGCTTGTTCCAGGCTTGAACTAAAGTTGAAAAAGGAGAACTGGGGTCCCTGGAGTGCTGGTGGTTCCCGGCAAGTGCAGTTCCACCAAGGCTTCGGTGACCTGGCCATCCTCAAGCCCAGTAACAAAGTTCTGCAGGTCAGCATCGGACCTGGGCTGCCCAAGAATTCCCGTAAGTGTTCCACTAACCTTCACTGATGTCTTTGATTCTTTTCCCATTTATAATCAATATTCATAAAATTAGGTTTATAAGGCACATTATAGAGTAATCATATATGCCATGTATTCATGACATAGATATCTTTATAAAGTTTAACCCATCTGTGTGGTCAAAGAAGAGTATGCCATATGTAAAATAGGCCTTTGTCAAAGCAGTCTATCGATACATGACTGTAACATATAAATACAATACAGATAAATACTATCATACCTTTTTATTCATGTAGCCACTTGGGAAATGTTGATGTGTGTCTGTATATCACTTGGGTCTTGCAGGAAACCAATAATGTGTTTAGCTTGGATTTCTGAAGAGATTTTTAAATAAAAGGATTATTTACAGAGATGCGGACAGGGTTAAGGGAAAATTGGGCCTGAGGGACAAGGACCAGCAGGAAACCTTTATTACCCCTAAAACCTGAAGGGGCAGAGGGAGGAGAAAGTTGAGCCAAAGGCTTGCAGCCACTTCCAGGCCAAGCAGGGAGGAAGCAGACAGAATGTATCCCCCAGCCTCTCTCCTCTCAGAGCCTCCCATTGGCCAAACCCAACCAGAAAACAGAACAGGGAATGAGACTTGGGCCCCAGAGCACAAAGCAGGACAAAGAGGGCTGCAAATAGCCTATAGATGTGTGTGGATGTGTGAGAGCAACATTCCATAGGCCCCAAAGTGAGGAGAATTGTCTACTATGGTGCTCTATGGGAGGGGCAGAGGCTCTGGGGACCGAGAGGGAAATCCTCTGTAGGCCCCTGCCACTGCCCCTGCTCCTGAATCTACATGGTCAGGTCTCCCAGCAGCCTCTTCCATGACCCCAGAGCTCCAGCTCCTTTGCTTTGTGCCACACTTGTCACTTGTTACTTCCTCTATTCTTCAGTTCTTCTTTTTACAAGGAGTTCCCTTTGCACCCCTCTTTCTTCCTTCACATCCCTCTGGAGACCTTATTTCTTTGCAATCCAGATGTCTCTGCAGAAATCACCGGTTAGCAGTGGCCTTGCCATCCCAGCCCTGACACTGTCCCACAATGATGTTCCATTTAGCACTGGCCTGTTCTCTGACTCCTTCAGGTCTGCTTCTAGCCTTCGTGGTCTCTGTATTTAATTGGAAGACTGTAGAACACGAACTCCTACATAAAAGGCTCTTGATCCCAGCACATGTGCAGGTGGTACTGAAACAGGCATTGTGCCGGTGACAGCTCTGCAGTGCTTGCATGTTCAGCGTCCGTACAGCATGCAGAACATGCATATAAACCTTAAAATGTCCCATCTGTCTATTCTGAAAGTCTACAAAAATAGAAGTCCCTCTGTAAGACATTATTAATACCTCTTTGTAAAAGCACCCTCTCTCTATGGGAAGCGGCTGTGGCTCAATCAGTAGGGCTCCCGTTTACCATATGGGAGGCCCCGGGTTCGGTTCTCGAGGCCTCCTGGTGAGGGCAAGCCCACCCGCACGGCGTGGTTAGCTGACCCGGCGAGCACAAGCAGCAAGGGGGGGATAAATGAATAATAAATAAAAATCTTTAAAAAAAAAAAAAAAAAAAAAAAAAGTAAAAGCACCCTCTCTAATGTTTCAAAACTGTACCTCTGTAAACGTATCATCCAGCCCCTCCTATCCAGCAGCTACCAGTGCAGGACGGCCACAGCTATCCCTCCTCCACTGTAGCCAGTCTTCTGTAAATCCAATTGAGACCTTGATTCCAAACCTCTCAAAAGTTTTCCATGACTAAAGAACCATTAGGAGCCATAAAACCAACCACTAGTACTGGTTTTAACCTTGTCTTGTTTACTTTAGGTCCAACCAGAAGGAACACCACCCAAAACAGAGGTTATTCCAGCCGTACTCAGAATGCCAACTACCCATTGAGAGCTGCCCCTCCTCCCCCAGGTAAGCTTAGCACGCGCCGTAGACTGGGACTGCCAAATCTGGCTCATAACTTGTAAAATATATTTGGGAAGAAACCCTTTAGCAAAGCAATGCACACGTATTCACCAGCAAAGGGCCATTTTAGTGCCAGATGTTTTCCTACCGACACAATAGCCCCACTTGTGACCCCCAAATTCAGGAAAAGCAAGAGTGTGAGAGCTATGGCTGAATTAACAATCTGGATTTCATCACCTCACCCTTAGGAAATACTACCTGCATCAGTAAAAGAGAAAAGAGTTCCTTGTCCACGATAACTAGGATATTGTCAGCTTTCAAGATATAGAATGCTTCTTTTATGGAAATACGAGTTTGTCAGGTGTAACCCTCACCACCACCTACTCCTAGCCAAATACCACTGTGATATTTTATAGCTAGTTAGCAGAGCATAATGAGTAAGTAGAAAAATTTTATTCTTAGTTAGATAGGATCCAGCAGCCTGCTCCAAACATGATAAATTGGTATCTGAGAGTGGAGCCGATGTACTTCAGTGGCTGAGCACGTGCTTCACGTGTATGAGGCCCCAGGTTCAATCCCTGGTACCTCCTAAACAAAATAAAAAATAAAAAAAATTGATGGCTGAGAGAATTGCAGAATTGATACAAAAGCTTATTTGACTTTATGTTTAGTATTTGTGGGCACTTTTAATAATAAAATTTTAACATGCAGATCAATAAAATCCAAACTTGAGTAAATTAAAGACTTTTTGCCATTAATGTTTGGTATCTGAAGCACATGACAAAATTGACAAAATTGTTTTTTTCATCAGTCACAAAATTTAGTATATGCAAAAGTGTTTTCAAGATGTTTGATATTAATAAGTTTAGGATTCTAGGGCTGAAAGGGTCATCTTGGGGACCATATATGACGCAAGTCATCCCAGACAACGGAGTCCTGTCTGTAGTACTGTCCAAGATAAGTTGTAAAAAGCATTTCTTTAATCTCTTGCTCTGGAATCTCACAGTTGTGTTCTAAAATACTGACTCTGTTGCCTAGGAGTGAGAAACTAATTTTCATCTCTTCTATAGTCCCCACTCTGCCCTGGCCCAACTGTCTCTTTCTCCCCTTTCTCTATTCTTGAAGAAAATCTAAGCACAAAGGAACCTAAGAAAAGCAAAGCCGTTTTGTTACTTCTTATGCCCTGGTCCCCAGTGTAGGCCTCTGATCAGCTGTTGGAGACCTCATGGAAAGCTCATTTTCCTCAGCCAGGTCAGCCAAAGTAGCTGAGACCAAATCAGGCCACCAAGTATTTGTGTGACCTTGATTTGACCTCTCTAAGTGACAGTTTTTCATTAATAAAACAAGACTATTGGAGCAGAATCCCTTAGCCTGACATTTCTCAAACTATCTTTGGTGAAAAACCACATTTTGTTTTTTGTTTTGGTTTTTTTAAATTTCCAATCTATCATAAACCATACTCTTGTAAAATATAGTAAAAATGAATTTCTAGAAGAATAGAATTTTGAAAGTATACAAAATACAAGCCAAGATTTCTTATTAGATTCAACAGACATAAAATATATCTGTCAAACTGCTATAAGCATTTCTAAATGCTACCTCTCAATTTCGGGACTTACCTCATGGTGGACACGTCAGTCATGAGCAGCATTTGGAGGGGTGCGTCTGTGGACCCCACCCTGAATATCATCCCACTCTGCCTCACCACTCCTAGCTGCCATCCTCATCAGCAAGTGCTGCCTCTTTTATGTAAGGATGGGCCTCACGGCCTTCCCTCACCTCAGACCCCACACCTATGCTGGATCAGGAAAATGGAATAAGATGAAGAGAGAGGTTCTTCATCCCACAGTCTAGTCTTGGCCTAGCCTGGGTGGTCTGGCTCCACCTCTAGAAAACCGTGGCTCCCAAGTAGGACATAATATTATCTGGGTAGGAAAAGTCCATATCTATGTAATAAGCATATCAAGATATGGAGAAAATGCATGTCAAAGCAAAAAGTGATCAAAGAAATTCTGATCCCATCCCTCATTTCTGGAAGAAGAAACTGGCACTCTGATACGTCAAATATCTTGCTCAAGGTCAGCACAGGTAGTAGAGGCAGAGCCAGAACTGGACTCTTCATCCCTCCTATAAATTAAGAATCATCATGCTAGTACCAAAAGTTTCTTTTAATTTGGTTGGATGAGGTTTTTTGGCAGATCCACTGATGCATGCCTTTTGGGGTCTTGTTCTCCTACCCACTCTAGCCCAGATCTGTCAGCAGAAGAGATAAGGGCTTCTTCATTCATACCATGGATTGATGATTCCCCTTTCAGCCAAGGCCCATGGTCTTGACTAGGAACCACTGTTCAGCTAAGAGAGCTAACTCCAACCAGACTGATCCATTTCCCTGCCCATGTAGAGTGCTCTCTCCACCTCACACAATGGGCTCCTGCAGAGAATGCCCAAGGCCCACCCCCTTGGAAATGGACGTTCCACTGTTTAAATAGCTGCCTGCCAGCCCCTGGAGTCAGAACCTTGTAATTTTTCTTAGACCCATGAATGTGTCTGCCAGCTAGCTTCAAGCTTACCTTTCCTTGACTGTGGGCTCTGAAACCCTGAACATCTGGTGGTTATTTTGTCAAATTCAACAAGTACGTGCTGAGTTTCTCTATATTCCAGGCACTTGCTAGGCAGTTTACGATGTACTAGCTCTAATGGTCACACTATGTTAACTCTAGTGCCCTCCGATTTTTTTAGAGAAAAAATTGAGAAACTGAGGCTCAGAGTAGTCACATGGCTAGTAGATGGAAGAACTTTAGAGAGCCTTCTAGCAAAGAATCAGAAAAGTTAAGCTGTGTTTTCTCCTTTTTACGTCTCTCTAGGATATCATCAGAATGGAGTCATCAGAAACCAGTTTGTTCCACATCCCCATGCTCCTGGAAATCAGAGGTCTAATCAAAATAGCCTGTACACCTCCATGGCCCGCCCACCCTTGCCACGACAGCAGTCCACCGGCTCAGACCGAGTGTCGCAGACACCAGAGAGCCTGGATTTCCTCAAAGTCCCAGACCAGGGTGCCGCAGGGTAAGAGCCTCACGTTCTCTGTGTGAATCTAGAAAGCTCCATCTCCACCAGTCGCACCAAGGTTCAGGGATTTCTTTGGCTTGTGCATGCATGATTCTGAAGTTCAGTTTTCCACCCAAAGGTTGCAATCCAGGATCCAAGGCCATGAGACCCTGGGCTGGCATTTTTAAATGAATGGCCAACAAGCTGATAGCACATAATTCATTTCCATCTCCAGAGAGGGCTTATCTTGGAAGCATCAGCAGTAGGTTCCCCTCCAGCCCTGAGATTTAATTTCTCTGTGCCCTTTTCTGCTCTCTGGCACAGTGAAGGAGTAATGGGATTTTTTATTGTTCCTGCAGTTGCATAAACACAATAGCTCAAAAAGTATTTAGTGGCATTAAGAATAACATCCCAGCATTCCTTGAGGAATAGATGTTTGTTTATGGATACTGATCCTCAAGGCTTTAAAATGAGAGCCTCTGCCTGCTTTCTAGAACAGAAAATGAAGAGTGGTGAAAGGACCCTGGGGTTTTTGTTTTTGTTTTTGTTTTTGTTTTTGTTTTTGTTTGGAGGTACCTGGGCCGAGGATTGAACCAAAGACCTTGTATGTGGGGAGCCAGTGTTCAACCAGGGGGGACTAAAAACCCCCCCTGGGTTTTTTAGTCTGAGGAAGTAAAGACTCCTGAAGCTCTGTGCAGATATTCAAAAAGCTAGTAGTGTGGAAAGGGGATTAGGCATTTCACAAAGTATAGAACTAGAGTCAACCTCCAGACCTGTGGGTGAACTCTATTAGGAGGTAGATTTTGGCACCTGTGAAAGGAAGCGCATTCTAGCAGTCCACAGACTGCCTTAGGATGTAAGGAGCACCTTATCCCTGGAAGTATTTAGGCATAGGATGGATTGAAATCACCAGGTAGGGATGTTGTAGAGGGATGTTCTCAAGTGTCAGGTGTCGGGGAAGTCGGACCTGGCTGAGAATCCTGTTTCAGTTCTTTATTACCTAATTTGAACCTGCTCTTCTACCTTCTCTGAGATTTGATTGCATCTTCTGTACACTGATAATACCTCCAAGTTTATAGGGTTGTTGGGATGTTTAGAAGTAATATACGTAAAATACCTAGCATGGTACTTGGCTTGTAAGAAGCTACTTAGTCACTTGTATCTTGATGATGATGAAGATGATAATGCTACAACTACTCTCATGGTGGTGGCACTAGTGACTTTTAAGAAACCTAGTGACTCTGCACGATTTTCTGGGCTGAATGCAGCACACTCTCCTCTTCCTCCTCCTCCTGCCCACCTCCATTTTGCATTCTCTACATGTCTCTGGAAAGATGAAGAAGTTTCAAATGAGGATCAGGGGGCTTTGTTATAAAATAGAGCCAGGCTGTGAAAGAAACAATAGCTCTTTCCTCTGGTGGGCAGCCACCTATTTACCTCCCTCTCCCCTTACCACGTGTGCTTCCTCCCTTGGCATCTTCCTCCCAAAGACCACAGATGTGAAAGCATCTTCGTTTTATCACACAGACAGCCCTCATGCGAGGGGCTGCCTCTCTCTACTCCCCTCCACCTTGTGTGAGCCAAGCCTTCCCCAGTGATCAGGGTTTACCCAATAGGCTTGGTCTAACGCAGTGGTTCTCAAGCTTGAGTGGGCACCAGAATCACCTGCCGGCTTATTAAAACACAGATTTGCTAGTGATCCTCTAGCATCTGACTCTGTGGGTCTGAGGCGAAGCCAAACACATTTGTGTTTCTAAAAAGTTCCCAGATGATGCTGATTGTGCTGATCCAGGGACCCCGTTTTGGGAACCACTAGTGTAAAAGGTACCTCCTGTCTGATTGATAAAGTCAGGTGTGGTTCTGTGTGAAGGTGAATTGGAAGGGTGATGTTAAGAAAACCCAAACAGCTCTATCACTGCTCCTCTTGGGCCCAACTTTATGTCACAAAGTAGGCGGGGGATTAAAATCAGACAACAAAATGCACCAAATCTCTTCGTTCTGTCTGCTAGCTTCCTGCTTGCTTTGGTTTTGGCAAGTAAAACCATCTTTCCAGCCTGCTTTACAAGTTACAGACTTGTATACCAGCCAGCTGGGAGCATCTGCCAGCCAAAAGTAGGCAATTTAGGAACATTGTGTCTTAACCAAGGCTGCTCCCTTCCAGCTCTCAGCTGCATGGTTCCCTACTTAAGTTTTATCACACCCTTTACTGCCTTCAGGCCCAAGGATCCGAGTTACACGATGCTATCTCGGTGATTGGCTGTGACGCTGAGGGGAGAGGACTCTTTCACATCCAGGCCAGTAGCTCCAAGAATCCTAGCCAGCCTCCCCTTTCTACACTTAATTCTACTGTACAGACAATGCTTAAGAAATAGTATTCTGGTCAAAGGGTTGAGCTTTCTCTTAGTATTTATTTTCTAAAGCACATAAAGGTGAAGATTAAATTAGTTTCTCTCTAATGTAGTCATAACTTTGGGCATGGCATTTCAGGAGCCTTGTGGTTACCTAAATTGACAATTTCTCCTCTTTGTCTAGAGAACATCAATTGCATTTATTCCACAGGAGGTTATTGGCGCAATTAAGGCGTTTGGGGATCCTGACCAGCCATGTGTTCAAAATGTATATTTGTTTGTACTTTTCTGTAAATATGAAGACTCATATATATATATCACAGTTCCAAAGAGTGACCTTGAGTTTACCAATCTATAAAAACAAGATTACCACAGTCTCTCCTTGGGTTTTCACTCCCTTGGGTTTGTCTTTCCTTTTCCTTTTCCCAACCCTCAATGTAATTTTTCTTTACAGACATATTTAGCACAAGCAATCATTTCTTTTGGCTCATATAATATGGATAAAATCAAACTGTAATTAGCACCTCAAGTTAATTCAGGAAAAGCCTTTGTCAGTTTATTTTCATTTCAAACAGGTTTGTGTGTGTGTTGTTTTGTTTTGTTGTTTTTTGTGTATGGGTTTTGTTTTTTGAGAGAGAGAACATGAAAGCCTTCACTAAATCA
The DNA here is from genome assembly GCA_026826555.1 of Tolypeutes matacus. NCBI lineage: Eukaryota > Metazoa > Chordata > Mammalia > Cingulata > Chlamyphoridae > Tolypeutes > Tolypeutes matacus. The sequence continues at coordinate 21,568,349 of JAKSZT010054396.1, forward strand.
ATTACCTTCCCAAATGGATTCTTTACTCTTGCAGTGCCATATTTGTGTACGTGAAGACTATTGTTCTTGTTATTATCATGTTCAAGAAAACTAAGATGTGCAGAGGGAACATTATCTTGCAGTCCCTTAATGTAGCTTTTGAGAAGTCTGATTCAGCTTAAGGATCTTCCTTAATTCTCAAGGAAAGAGAACGGGTTAGGTGAGAATCGTATAAACAGTTCATTCATCCACCTTTGCTCTGACTTCACGGGAACACTTCACTTGCCTGTCAAGTCTGCTTTTTCGTTTCCCTCCTATAACTGAAATGTACATAATCTACCTCTGGTTCATTATTAGAAGCATTAAAACCCAGACTGGAAATGTCTTTTCTGTTGGTTTTTTAATCCTGTGGTCCATTTCATGGGAGGGAAATTTCAAGATACTCCAGTAATTAGTCCAACTAGACGCTGGAGAAACAGAAAAATATTGAAAGTACTCAGAGGTAGGGCTTCTGGCCACACCACAAAAGAGGGATCGATAGAAAAATTTTAATGCTGCCTGTTTGTCAAGACTCTCCTCATGGAGTCATATTTTCAAGAGGCTTAAAATTTCCAAAAAGTGTCCAATAGCAATATTTCTAAATCCATAATCCACAGGAGTAGCAGCCATACCTTGGCCCAGGCAGACATGGAGCTGAGGAATTCCTGGCATCCATTCCCATATTTCCAGTAATGTTTATAGATTCAACCTTTTAGAACAGGGCATATTTTTAAGGGCCAATCAAATAAAATACCATTATTTTCCTTCTTGGAATTTCAAGACATAACTGTCACATCTGCAGAACAAAGAGGTGATATTTGAAAGTTTAATCCCAGCTCTCCCTGGTCTATACTAGTCACACCCGCCTAGGAGGTGGGGGAGCAGCAGATCAGTTCACAAAAGGTGGCATGGTGATGTTGCAAGAATTGGCTGTGCGGCCCACTTCATTTGTTCATTCATTCATTGATTCATTCATTAAATATTTACTGAGCTGGGCACCTTCTATGTGCCACTTGCTAGGCAGGTGGATTGTTTCACAGCTACCACCTGTGCTACCTCATGCATGTCAATAAATCTTTCTACGCCTTGTACAATAGGGGTAAAGAAATGATAATATAATAATTTTTAAAACCCATTCCTCAGTTTTTTCTTGAAGATTAAATAAGAGCTTTGTACACTATAAAGCACTATGCAACTTGAAAGTTCTTTTTCATTGGTTTTATTACTAATATTCTTGTGTTTTGGTCTTCTAGGAAGATTTTAATATTCTACTAGAACTGAAAGGTGGGAGTTCCCCGGCCCTCTGGTCTTGTTCTCAATAGCTCATATTTCTAGCTTGCAAAAACCTCTGGGCTCTGTGAGGACCTGAGCTTCAGATGCTGCTGGCTTAATGAGAAGCCAAGTCAAGGGAGCCAAGACAACCCCCACCCCAATACACACTCCCCCCCCCCCACACACACACACATACAGTAGCTGTCCCTGCTTCCTGTGGGCACAGAGCAATAACAGAATGGAGTCGTGTGTGGTAACGTTTTAAAAGACACTAGAGCTTCATTTGAACAATGGTTTAAACGAAACTGAAACACTCCTCGCTCTGTGCTATTCCACAGTCTCTTTCTAGTTAAACATCCTTTGCTTCCATCACCCTCACAACTCATATCCCATGGAAAGAGGCAGCGTTTCGAGGACGGAGGGAAGTAACAAGCCCTTGGTGTAGAGAGGTTTGTCCTCGGGTGTCATTCGGGTCTTATTTTCTGAGGACCTTTCTGGCAGCTGTCCATGAGGCCCCTGACGTCTTGGGGCAAAGGTGTCATTGATCTTCCCCAGTCACTAATACAGGACTTCGCCTGCAGGGCAAGGGGCAGAATTACTCTCTTGGCCCTAGCCTCTCTATTGGGAGCTAGGAAGACAAGCCAAGTGCTCACATGACTGGGTGTGATGTGCTCGATTAATTCGGAAACTTTATTTGTATTGCGGGTTATGAGGTGTTTGGATTAGAGGTCTAATGGCCTACCCAGTAAAAAGAATATGTTGCAAAAAAGTTGTTATTGTAATATGTAATGGACACAATAAGATGTTAGGTGTATGTGAATTACCCTGAAATGATAGGTCAAGTGATAATAGAAAAACTAAATTACATATAATGAAGCACTGGATTTGCTCAGTGATGTGTAGTTTTATAACTATACACTAATATATATAAAGCAAACCTTTATTATTGAAATGTCAACAGGAAAAATAACTTGTTATTGCGTGTCTGAAATTCTTGCTCCCGTCCCCATTTTCCCAATGAAATAATTGTTTTTATAACACAATTTTTGATCGTATGAGGTTTGTTAGGAATGCAAATATCAGGCAATACCAGAATGATCTAAATCCTGCATATCCATTATAAAACAAATGTAGGGGGGTCGGATGTAGCTCAACTGGTTGGGCGTCCGTCCCTCCGGGTTCGATCCCCGGGACCTCCCGGTAAAAAAAAAAAAAACAAATGTAGGCAATGCATTTTAAGACAAGAGGGAATATGAGTTATCATGAAGGTGCTGTGGGAACAGTGGTGTACTGGTACATGTTTAACAACTGGCTCTCTGGGGATAAAAAGCCCTGAGTTGTAACATTTACTGATTTCTGCAATAAAATACTCACCATGACCAATTGCAACCTACCAGTGTGACTATCACTGAACTCCAAGTTGGAAAGAGATGTGCAGTCCTACACCATTATATAATATAATATTTCCAAAACACATATGCAATAGACATTAATCACCTCAAGGAATAAAGTGTAGTAAAATAATTGGAAAGGGATGAAATATGAGTATTTTTTACCTGTTTTTAATATAATTTATTTAATAGTAAGTGCATAAAATTTAATTTTTAATGATGGCTCTATTTAACTGGCTCACAAAATTCCTGAAAAGTTAACATTTGGTTCTTCCAAGCTGATCTGAGCTAGCTCCAGTACAATCTGCATGACACAGATTGTCCGTTACCACTGTCATAAGGTCTGTAATCGCCACTGGATTTGGCCAATCACCTCTTGGCTGGGAGAAGAAGGGTCCGGGTGCCTAAAAGACCTCATTCATCAATTTCTGGCAGCTTGTAGAAAGGCATTTCTCCTCATTATTAATTACACAGGATCGCCATCTAGTGACACAAAGGCGATTGTCAGGGTTTTTAAGGCTGTTTGAACCTGTCTGACATGGAGTCGGAAAAGTGGCTATTCACACGACTCTTTTTCCTGTGGTGGCTTCTGGGCATGGTGTGCTGAAAAAGAGTGACTCTGATCACTTCTTCAGTACTTCTTACAGTAGGGATTTTATTGAGATCACTCTGTGGAGCTTTCTCAGCAATAGTAAGTGCCTGGGCCATGGGCTGAATCCTTTCATGTTTCACAGATGAAGATACTGATCCCAAAGAGGTAAAGTGCCTTGCCCAGGTCACGTGCCAGCCGTGGTGGAGCTGGGCCTCACACCTGGGGACGCTGACTCTTAGGCCAGCATCCCTGCTCCTGCTGCACACACTCCTGGACCCTGCCTCTGGAGCCTTCCGTCTTAATGGGGAGGCAACCAAAGAGCCGCACAAGTCAGTATAATGCTACAGGCGATCCCCTGCTCTGAAGGAGGCACGGACTGTGAGAGCATAGGACTGGGGGTTTGCCCCAGTCTGAGGAAGCAATGATGGAAATGAGATCTGGAAGCTGTGCAGGAATTAGCAGTGCTGGTTGGGGGCTGGGGGCAGGCCAAGGGAGCATGGCCAGGCCAAGGAACCAGAAAGGTCACTTGGCTGTTGCTCTTGTGTTCACTCAACGCCAGTGGGGTTTCCCAGCAACCTGCATCGGTCATTTCATGGGGGTGTTATGAGGCTTAAATGAGGCGGCGCCTGTGAAAATGCCCAGCACGATGTCTGGCCCAGGGCAGGCACCTGAGGGGCGTTCATCTGCTTCACGCAGCTATGGGCAGGGCATCCCAGAAGACGTCTTATGAGTTGACACACGACTAGAGTATATACAGTGTGAGAATGAGGCAGGAGTGACCAGAGAGGAGGGCTTGTTCTATCTGTAACTCACTCTGGAAAGACGCTGCCCTATGGGAGTGGCTGGACCCCTACCTGGTAAGGGAGAATGTTTAAACAGGAAAGAGTCCGGCAATGTTTTACCCACAAACACTTCAATTTTGAAAAATCTTTATACATGCTTCATGGAACTGCCGGGCTGGAGGCTTTCTCTTCCAGGGTGTTCTGATCCCTCCCCTGCCCCCCCTTTCATTTCCTTGTTGCTGGGAAATCAGATGACTTCTGGTATCCAGGTTAATTGTTCTGTTAACCAAATGCTGACACATCCCCAGTGTCCAGGTTGCTTAATTAAAAGCCTGCTTGCCTGGCCAACTTACAGAGAAACAAGCACTTCTCGAGCAAGAAATGGGGATTTCCAATAGACACTAGATAGGAAATGACAGCATGCTAACGAACCATAAGATGCCTTTCCTCTGGGAGAAAAGAAAGTGCTATGTGTGTGAGACGAGGAGAGGAGAGACACCTGAGTAACCTAGGGTTTTGCTCCCGCCATGCAGGGTAGGGGCAGAGCAAATCTCAGGTGAACCCTTGGCTGTACTGGAGGAGCCCCACCTCTGCCAGTGACAGGCCTGCCACTCAGCTGGCAGCCAGTGTCCTCCCTGCCACCCACTCCTGGTCCAATTTGTTCATCAGCACATAGTAAGCATGTCATCACACAACCGACTTTGCAAGCTGTGAAAGGGGAGCAGGTCTTAGCAAGGACAGTGGGGCTCTGGCATTTTCCTTCCAGAACTCAGCCCAAGGAAAGACGCCCTCCCTTTTCCGTTTCCTCTTGTAGCTTTTAGCAGACCTGGACAGACCAAAAGTCAGCCTAATCAATCTCAGAAGAAATTTTAAGCTAGTTTCTCTTATAAGTATATGAATGCATGCTTTACTTTGGTTTGTCATTAAACAAGGTGGGGGAAAATAGCCAAGGTGTTTTCTGTATTTCAATTTCCTTTTCTTTGCTAAAATGCTTTGTATGAAGATATTTAATGAATTTTCAGATTCATTAAAGATCTTACTAAATACAAGCAAGTTATATTTACGTGCCTTTGTGGCAATGTATGAATGGTGACGTGAAGCAGAATAGTATGCAGAAGGAATAAATTTAAAGCTAGAAGACCTGGCTTAGGTTTCTGGCTCTGGAGACATTTTTTACCTTGTCTAGGAACAGGGGTGTTAGGGGCATCTAGTGGGTGGAGACCAGGGATGCTGTTAAACATTCTACAATGCAAGGATAGCCTCCAACCACGAAGAATTAGCCAGCCCAAAATGGCAAGAGCCACAGCTGAGAAACTCTGCTCTAAATAAAATCTTTTTTCTTTCCACTGTGTTATACAATCCCATGATTTATCTTCTAACTTTCATTCTAGTAATATACATGACCCAAAACTTCCCTCTTCGACCACATTCACCTACATAGTTCAGCACTGTTAATTACGCTCACAATAGTGTGCTACCATCACCACCATCCATTTCCAAACATTTACAATCAAACTATATAGAAGTTCTGTACAAATTAAGCATCAACTCACCCTTCTCTACCCCAATGTATCCCTAGGTAACCTATATTCTATCTCTATGAGTTTGCTTATTATAATTAGTTCATATCAGTGAGATCATATAATATTTGTCCTTTTCTGCCTTGCTTATTTCACTGAGCAAAATGTCCTCAAGATTCATCCATGTTGTCACATGCATCAGGACATCATTCCTTTTTATGGCTGAATAATACTCCATTGTATGTATATGCCACATTTTGTTGATTCATTCATTGGATTATGGGCACTTTAGTTGCTTCCATTTTTTGGCAATTGTGACTAATGCTGCTATGAATATCAGTGTGAAAATATCTGTTGCAGTCGGTACCATGCTGTTTTGGCCACCGTAACTTTGTAATTTGCTTTAAATTGTGAGTCCTCCAACTTCATTCTTCTTTTTCAAAATGTTTTTGGCTATTTGGGGCCCTTTACCCTTTGAAATACATTTGATAATTGGCTTTTCCATTTCTGCAAAAATAGGCTGCTAGAATTTTGATTGGGATTGCATTGAATCTGTAAATCATTTTTGGGTAGAATGGACATCTTAACAACATTTAGTCTTCCAATCCATGAACACGGAATGTCCTTCCATTTATTTAGGTCTCCTTTGATCTCTTTTAGCAAAGTTTTATAGATTTTTTTGTGTGCAAGTTCTTTACATCCTTGGTTAAATTTATTCCTGGATATTCAAATATATTTTAGTTGTTATTGTAAATGTAATTTTTTCTTGATTTCCTCCTCAGCTTGCTCATTACTAGTGTATAGAAACACCACTGTTTTTTTGTGTGTTGATCTTGTATCCCACCACCTTGCTGAATTCATTTATTATCTCTAGTAGCTTTTTTGTTGATTTGGGAGGGGGATTTCTATATATAGGGTCATGTCATCTGCAAATAGTGAAAGTTTTACTTCTTCCCTTCCAAATCAGATGCCTTTTATTTCTTTTTCTTGCCTAATTGCTCTGGCTAGATTTTCCAGTACTATGTTGAATAACAGTAGTAACAGTGGGCATCCTTGTCTTGTTGCAGATCTTAGTGGGGAAGCTCATTGAATATAATGTTAACTGTGGATTTTTCATATATGCCCTTTATCATGTTGAGGAAGTTTCCTTCTATTCCTATTTTTCTAAGTGTTTTTATCAAGAAAGGATGATGGATTTTGTCAAATGCCTTTTCTGTGTCATTTGAGATGATCATAAACTTGTTTTTTGTTTGTTTTTTAAAAGATTTTATTTTATTTATATCATATAGTTTTTTCCCTTTGTTTTGTTAATGTGATGCAGTATATTAATTGATTTCTTATGTTGAACAACTCTTGCATACCTGAGATAAAAGCCACTTGATCTAGATGCATAATTCTTTTTTTTTCATTGTTGTGACATTTATTACAAATGATGAAATAATGTCATCATAATATTACTGTGATCTACAGTCCATAGGTTATATTTGATGTATTTTCCCACAAACCATCCTATTATTAACATCATGTATTAGTACTGTATATTTGTTATAGTTCATGAGGCAACAATCTCATTTTTGTACTGTTAACCACTGTCCATCATTCATCATGGGTTCACTGGGTTATATGGTACCCTCCTTTGTACAATCCATCCAAAGTGAACAATCAATAGCTTTCAGTTTAATCCAGAGTTGTGCTGTCAACAGCTCACTTCATTTCAGAATTACTCCAAAAGAAAAAGTCCCATACTTCCTTATATGCCCCCATTTTTAACCCGTAGCAATGTTATAATATCTTCCTGGCCATTGTCGTAAAATATTACAAAATTACTGTTACCTGTTGTCTATATGTTACATTAGTTATATTTTTCCCACATATTTCGATATTCTGAACAACTGGTAATAGAGGAACATTCTTATATTTGTAATATTAATCACAATCATCATCGATCATCCATCAGATGCATAATTCTTTTAATGTGATTGGATTCTACTTGCAAATATTTTGAAGATTTTTGCATCTATCTTCATAAGAGAAATTGGTCTGTAATTTTCTTGTCTTGTAGTATCTCTAACTGGCTTTGGTATGAGGATGGTGTTGGCCTAATAGAATGAGTTATGTAGTATTCCCTTCTCTTCAATTTTTTGGAAGAGTTTGGACAGTATTGATATTTATCCTTCTTGAAATGATCAGTAGAATTCACCTGTAAAGGAATCCAGTCCTGGGCTTTCATTGTTTGGAAGCTTTTGATGACTGATTCAATCTCTGCTTGTAATTGGTCTGTTGATGTCTTCTATTTCTTGTAGAAGAGTTAGTGTGGGTTGTTTATGTGTTTTTAGGAATTCGTCCATTTCATCTAGGTTATCTAATTTGTTGGCCTAGAGTTGTTCATATTATCCTCTTATGATTCTTTTTATTTCTGTAGAGTAAGTAGTAATGTCCCCCCTCTCACTTCTGATTTTATTTGCATCTTCTCTCCCTTTTTTGTCAGTCTAACTAAGTGCCAATTTTATTGATCTTTTCAAAGAACCAAGATTTGGTTATGTTAATTCTATTGTTTTGTTGTTTTTTTTTCTCAATTTCATTTATTTCTGCTCCAATCTGTTATTTCTCTCCTTTCTGCTTGCTTTGAGGTTAATTTGCTGTTCTTTTTCTAGTTCCTCTAGGTGTTGCAGTTAGGTCTTTGATTTTAGCCCTTTCTTCTTCTTCTTCTTTTTTTCCTTTTGAGATACTGGGGACTGGGGATTGAACCTCGGACTTCGTATGTGGGCAGCCAGCATTCAACCACTGAGCCACATTGGCTTCCCTGAGTTGGTTTTATCATTTGTTTTGCTTGTTGCTTGTTTTAGTTTTTTTCAGGAAGCACCAGGAACCGAACCCAGGACCTCCCATGTGAGAGGCGGGCACTCAACTGTTTGAGACACATCCATTCTCTTCTTTTTTAATGTAAGCAGTTAGGGCTATAAATTTCCCTCTCAGCACTGCCTTTGCGGCATCTCATAAGTTTTAATATGTTGTGTTCTCATTTTCATTCATCTCAAGATAGTTACAGATTTCCCTGGCAATTTTTTCTTTGACCCACTGGTTGTTTAAAAGAGTATTATTTAACTTCCTAAATATTTGTAGATTTTCCAGTTCTCTGCCTGTTAACTGATTTCCAGCTGCAGTCCATTATGGTCAGAGTAGATGCTTTGTATGATTCAATCTTTCTAAAATTTATTGAGACTTGTTCTGTGACCTAACATGTGGTCTATCCTAGAGAATGATCCACATGCACTTGAAGAGAATGTATATCCTGCTATTTGGGCGTGCAGCATTTTGTATATGTCTGTTATGTAGTTTGTTTATCATATTATTTGTGTTCTCTGTTTCCTTATTGACCTTCTGTCTAGATGCTCTACCTGTTGATGAGAGTGGTGTGTTCAAGTCTCCAACTATCCCTTCAGTTTTGCCAGTGTTTGCCTCATGTTTTTTGGAGCACCGTGGTTAGCTGCATAAATCTTTATGATTGTTACTTCTTCTGGGTGGTTTGCCCCTTTTATTAAAATATAGTGTCCTTCTTTGTCTCACTTTTTGACTTAAAGTCCATTTTGTCCAGTGTTAGTATAGGTACCTGTATTAGTCAGCCAAAGGGGTGCTGATGCAAAATACCAGAAATCTGTCAGCTTTTATAAATGGTATTTATTTGGGGTAGAAGCCCACAGTTACCAGGCCACCAAAGCCTATTGCCAGGTGTTGGCACAAAATGGCTGCTGACATCTGCCAAGGGTTCAGGCTTCCTGGGTTCCTCTCTTTCCCAGGGCTTGTTTCTCTCCGGGCCCAGTTGCTGTGCTCTCTCCACAAGGCCAGCTGTAGACTATCAGGTGAATGGCTCTGTGTCTCTTTCCCGGGCTTCTGCTGTGTCTAAGGAGCTGACTCTATTCCTCTGTGTTCTTCTCCTGTGTGTTTACTTCCCAGGGCTCCCAGTTCAAAATTCCACCTCCTTTCTCTGCTGTGCGGGGACTCAATGTCCTACTGATATGGCCTAATCAAAGCCTTAATCATTATTTAATCAAGTAAACCTCTGAATCCAATATAACCTAGTATGCCCAGAGGAAAAGACCAGTTCACAAACATAATCCAATATCTATTTTTGGAATTCATTAATAATGCGAAACTGCTACAGTATCCAGGCTTTTTTTTTTTTTTTTGGTTATTATTTATATGTAATATCTTTTTCCCATCCTTTCATTTTCAACCTATTTGTGTCTTTGGGTCTAAGATGAGTCTCTTGTAAACAACATATAGTTGGATCATACTTTTTATCCATTCTGCCAGCCTGTGTCTTTTGATTGGGGAGTTTAATCCATTAACATTCAGTGTTGTCACTGTAAAGGCAGGAATTACTTTAGACATTTTGTCCTTTGGTTTTTATATGTCATATATACATATGTCTCTCTTTTCCTTTATTGCAACCTCCTTTTCTGTATGGTTGATCTTTTGTTATATAGCTGATCGATCTCTTTCTTGCTTCTGTTTCTGTCTATATTTTTTAAATTCTTTCTTTATGGTTATCCTGAGGTTTATATTATACATCCTACTTCTATAACCCACTTGTTTGAAAAGATATTAACTTAGTTTCAATAACATACCCATTCTCTGCTCCCATATCCCTCTGCTTCCCCTCTTTATGTTGTTTTTATCTCACTTTACCAGTTTATTTTGCAAGTCCGTTACGAGGAAATAGGCCTTTTTCTTGTTCAGCTGTATTCTTTTTTTTTTTCCTATTGTATTCTGATTCTTATATGAATTAAAGAGAAGAGTTGTATTTTGAGGATACAGTACTATTGGGCTTTTACCCTTTTAGTTACCTTTACTATAGATCTTCATTTCTTCACACTACTCCAAGCCACTCTCTCCTATCTTTTCCTTTCAACCTCCAGAACTCTCTTTAGTAATTCGTTGTAGGGCAGGACATTGTATCTGTTCCTTTCTCAGGCTATTTTTCCTCATAGTTGCAAAATAGCTGCAGCAGCTCCAGGCCAACAGATCAAACTTTCCCAGGTTCTGTTCTAATTCACAGCTGCGATTTGGTCTATAGGCCTCTGTGGTGAGAAGGCCCCCGGGCCATGCTGCCTCTGTGTGGCTCCTGAGCTGCACAGGACTGAGTGAGGGGGAGGGGAAACGGGAACTGACCAGTGGTCCGGAATGGACTTCTCCTATCTGAGATTTTTCTGTTTCTTTAATTCAGCATTTGTGGAGTTGTTCCCCAGTTTCTACTGCCCTCCAGAGTTCAAAGCAAGTGGAATTTGTCCTTTTATTTGCTAAATCTCTGAGGAGATTTTTTCAAGGAATGTTTACACTGCCATGTTGATGATGTCACTCTCTAAATAAACTCTTGCTCAAAAATATTCACATTAATATTTTTTTGTAGTATAAAACTGGAGTTAACCCAAATGACCATCCAAGTGGACTGGATAAGTAAATTGTGACATATTCACACAATGGAATAGTATAAAGCAATGAGAATGAATAAACTACCACTACACACATCAACATGGATATAGCTCAAAAATGTTGAGGGAGTGACAGTAGATTGTGTACAGTTTAATTCCTTTTGTATATAGTTTAAAAACAGGCAAACGAAGTATAAAGGTTAAGGGTCTTTTTATGTGTGGTAAAACTATAAAGAAAAGCAGGAGAATAATGTATACAAAATGCAGGGCTGTGACTACTTCTGGGAGGGAATGCAATTGGGGAGAGACACCTGCAGGCTTCTCTGGCACAGGGAAAAGTTCCATTTTTGAAGTTGGAGGTGGGAGATAAATATATGACTTCATTTCACTATTATTTAAAAGTGTGTGTGTACACACACGTTTTATACACATTTGTATGAATATGTGCCTCTTCTACACTTCCGTCTATGCTGGGGAAACAGCAGTAATAACAGCAGCTAATGTTAAGAGGTAGCTCTATGCTTTTGCAATGACCTTGTCCCAGAAGGTATTTTCATTCTCAGAAAAAGTTTAAGGAGTATACCCTGGCCCACAAAGCTTCTAAGGATGGAGCTGGATTCGAATTGGACCAGTTTGGTGACAGTGTCCATTCCACCCCCGTTTCTGATCACCACTGGCATTGCTGCCTCCTGTTGAATCCCATCTTTCATCTGCCTCTATTCTCCCCACAGTGTCCGTAGACAAACAACCAGTCGACCGCCCCCAGCAGGGGGCAGGCCCAAGCCCCAGCCCAAGCCTAAGCCTCAGGTGCCACAATGCAAGGCTCTGTACGCCTATGATGCTCAGGACACAGATGAACTCAGCTTCAATGCCAATGACATTATTGATATTATCAAAGAAGGTAAGTGCTGAAACAACCTCCTAAAGAGTACACGGTCACATTTATTTAAATACTAGTTTAAACTTGAAGAGTATTTATGGACTCCTCTGAAACTTGCAGAGGTAGGGGAGGTTTCAGACTCAATTTGATCAGGATTCCAGCTTCATTTTTTTTAATGCTGCCATCAGCTCTGCCCTCTTCATTATATCTGTTCCTTTCTTAGGCTGTTTTTCCTCATAGTTGCAAAATGGCTGCAGCAGCTCCAGGCCAACAGAGCAAACCATGCCTGAAGTCTGCCTTTTCTCTGAAATTTCTCCTTAGCCATTACACAAAAGTCCTAGGTACTCTGATTGGACCAAATTCAGATTTGTGCCCACCCCTGAACCAACTTATATGGCAAGACAAAGGCTGTACCCTAATGGGATTAGGCCTAGCAGGGACTGTCCTAGGAATTAGGAGGACCCAAATTTCATGACTTCTTCCTAAGAAAGGTAGATGGAATGGAAACAGAGAGGCAACTTACACTATCCATTATAAAAGTGATCCATGGTCTTGGCTGGATGCTTTTTAAATTCAATAGAGAAGATAAATTAGAATATAATGAAACTCTATTTTAAAAAATTCAAACATCGCCATCTCTCTCTCCCTGCAGATCCCTCTGGCTGGTGGACAGGTCGATTACGAGGCAAGCAGGGCCTGTTCCCCAACAACTACGTGACCAAAATCTGAAGTGCACAGAAGCTCTGATGCACTGGGCAAGGGAGCTTCCAGCACAGACAGGGAGGGGACATTTGGGAACTCCCCTTCCAAGTCACAGCAAGCAACTGCTTCTCCAAAGCCTGGAGTTCCTCTGGCACTTTCTCCATTGAGGACACTGAAAAGACCAGTCTAGGGGCATGGAGTGTCACTCCATAAATGATCCTAAAAGGTAGCCTGTTCATAGGAACCCAGAAGGGCAAAACAACCACCCACCAAGATTTATTTATTGAATTTAAACCCGGTGAGAGGACTAGTGAGGTCCACTCAGACTTTGTTGTCTTCTATTGAAACAGCACCCTGCTCACTCACCAGGTTCAGGGAATAGGTGGCTACTGACAAGTGCCTTTAGTTGAAGAGCACATTTCTTTCATCCCTCTTTTCCTTACCTAAAACACATTCCTCTCTGCCACCTTCCCTCAGAGAGGACCTGCTCTCTGCAGGCAGGGCTTGGCATGAACAGGTGCTAGCCGTGCAAATGCCAAGGGTAGGTGTAACCTGCAGAGCCCACAAGTGCAGAGGGACTTGGTTTACACTTTGCTGGGACCATCAGGGGCTGGCTGCCTGGCTGGACAGGGGCTGGGGGCTGGGGACTGGGCTGACAGCCTTGTCTAGGTCTTCGATTGGAATGTGGCTGGCCCATGTTGGTTTTATTTTTAATGCTGTACCTATTACAAGAAGGATCTCTTTTTTTCAAGCTGTACATTTATAAAAACAGATCATATACTGTATATACAAAAATCTCAAGATGGTAGAAACATGTATGAATGTACTATGTAGTATTCCACTGTACTTATTCATAAAGTAGGTTTTATTACAAGACTCGCACCAGGTACTTACAAATGTGCACTATTCATTTTCAACTATAGAATCAGTGTTACTGCTTTCTAGTTCAGTCCCTGAAAACCTTTCTCAACCCTTACAGGAATTTTCCCTCTCTGGGTTCCATCCCCTACCTCCTAAATAAATAAAGGAATCAACAAACCGCCTTATTCTTTCATGACATTTATTGCAGTAGTAGTGAAAAGCTGGAAACATAATATTCACCAATAACAGGATGCTTATAGGAGATTGAAATTTCTCTCACTCTCCCTCTCCGAGATGCCACAGTCTTCTTTTGGCTACTGGGAAATCAGGGTTTGAGCAGTAAACACCTTTTTGCCATTTATTTGTGGATCACCCAGTCCCTTTAAAAAAAAAAAAAAA
>JAKSZT010054396.1:21582597-21681301 GCA_026826555.1 Tolypeutes matacus
CCAGGAACCGAGGTGGCGCAGGTGGCAGAACACCTCTCTCCTACATCAGAGGTCTCCAGGATCGAATCCTGGTGAAGACTGGAGGAGGAGGATGGGAGGAGATGGCAGAAGACAGACACAGAGAATTGCCCAGCGAATGGACACAAAAAAACAGCAAAATGGGGAAGGGGGGGTTTAAAATGGATTAAGTAAATAAATAAATCTTAAAAAAAAAAAAAAAAAGATAAGCCATTTAATACTTTTGTGTTTTACTTTAAGAACAGGGAGCAAACTTCATTCGGTAACTATAACAAATAACGGTTAAGGTACCTTTCAGTTCCATTTTATGACTAGGTCAGAGGTGGAAGAAAATAAAGCCATAATGTGATGAAATGAGGAAAGGCCATCCCTGTCGACACGAATAGTCTTGTTATAGTTTACAAAGTCTTATCACATTGGTGGACCTCCTGGAAGTGGGAGGAAGGAAGATGGAACAAGGCTTGGACTGAGGAGCACCCTTCTCGCTGGCCTGGCCTTCCCGTAGCCTCCGCACACAGGCTGCCTTCTCACACGATGTGGGCACCAAGGCCACTGCCACTGTTGGCACGGACGCCTGCTGGCTGGGACAAGCTTTGTTTGTCCTCCTAAAAATCATCCCTAGCTAATATGGAATGATGGGCATTTTGGACTTGGGTATAACTGAGTGCCCTCAGGCTCTAGGTAACAAAACAAGAAGGGAGTTTTACATGCCCACAAGCTGCACGTCGACCACACCTCCGTCGCCTGCCTCTGCGGGCCTCACCCAGGGCCGGGCACAAGGTGGGGAGCGCTATAATTGTTGCTTGAATGACTATAAATCCATATTTATATTAAAGAACACTTGGCTCCGGAGCAGAGATGCTAAAACTTTGGAACTGTTCATTAAAAAGAAAAGGTTAGAGTAATATTGGTTTATTCTTCAACTTATTGTCTGTATATTTAAAAATTTTAAATAGATAGAAAAAATCAGGGGTCGATAACTTTAGTAGTATTTCCCTCCCCTGCCCCCCCCCTTTTTTTCCTAAAAAGTCTTTTTTCCCTCTGAGGCCTCCAAGTCATTAACCTGAGTTTCCCTTAGTCTTGGGGTCTAGCCAGGCCTGTCATTTTGTTCACTGTTCAGTTAAACAGACAATGGTTAGTTCAGGAGTCCCTTAAACTGGGGGACCACAGGTTAATTGCCTTCTGGGAATTGCCATCCTGTTCACACACACACACACCGCTCATGTGCCTAGCAACATAAAACACATTATAAACATTCGACAGATCCCTTCGACCAAAGGTGAAAGTAACCAAGAGCCAAGTGAGGAGGCTTGAACGTGGGCCCTTGGGCAGAGCTGTGCAAACTTAAGTTGAAGACCAGCAGTTCTCTCCATGAACATAGAAACCCTTCATCCTGTTAGATTTATTAGTGAGAACTCTAAAGAATTTGGTTATGTTGGTTTTAGCTACAGTGTTGGCCCTTTTAGGATTAAAACAAGATTTTAAAACACAAGACTACATTGTGTTTACACACACGTGCATTCCATTAACCAGCAGCCAGAGTGATGACATCATCACATGCCATGTAGCCCCTGGAAGATTCCACCATACACTGCTGAGAGAATGAGAGTGAAAAAAGGCAAAGAACATCTTAGTATTATCATGAAAATAGTATTAACGCCATAGACTCCTTGAAAGGATCTCAAGGATTCCCAGGGTTCCCCAGATCATACTTTGAGAATCATCCAAAGAGAGTAAATGCTAATGAATGGAGGAGTGCAGCAGGGAGAGCAACTGGCTCCCTGGACACATGAAAAGGGGCATCTCTTCTACAGTGTTTCGGGAAGCAAGATTGAGACACACCTGGAGAAGTCAAAGAATGAAACTTTCTTTATAAGCTTGCTCCCCCACAAACATGCAAATCCACCCATACCCTAGCGTGTTGTCCTGGCTCATCCTGACCAAATCTGACATACCACCATTGCCAGGGCCTACCCCCAAAGGTTGAAAGGGAACGAATCGATTCTTTTTTAAAGGACGTTCCATGGAAATTGTACACACCATGCCCATTCATATTCTGCTGGCAGGAACTAAATCGTGGCCTCAACTGTAAAAGCACCTGGTTAAAGTGTATGGAAGAAGAGGGAATGGATGCTGGGGAAAGTTAGTCTCTACACAGAGCGGTTTACGCCGCATACAAGGCACTATGGGAGAACTCACTTCTCTTTCTTGCAGCTATGGTTCCCTTCCAAGCAGCAATATACACAAGAACAAGTAAGAGACAACTATGGAACGGCATCTGTGTGACTTATCAACTCCACTGTCTTATACATAATCCAAATTCTGTCCCTTCGTGGCTCCCTACCAAATTCCTCCCGAGAATTGCCATGAGTGGAGCTAGCCAGACTATGTCTAGCTAGCTCTGCCTCTAGCTGCTAATACTTTTACAGGTGGCTTCCCAGTTATAACTTCATTGGCAGGTGGGGGTAGAGATGGAGTCTGGCTTCCAGGACAATCAAGAGTGGAGGACGGAAGAAGAAATCTTAAGACTGCATCAAATCTTACCAGAATTTCCAGCCTGCCAGCTTACCTTCCAGATTTCAGACTTGCCAGCCCCCACAATTCTTCTTCTCTTCTAGAAAGTAGGAAGTAAATTCAGGAAGTGCTTGGCCAAAACCAGATAAAGCCCTTAAGTCTTCTACAGCTGGGATCCCAGCACAACAGCAGCAGCACCAGGACCCAGCCCTCTAATGCGAATGAGGAGTGCTCCCCCAGCCCCCTCCAGAGACTCCGTGAATGCTCCAAAAAATACTGTGGCTGTTTGGGTATCTGTGATTTGTGTGGGTCTGGCTTTATGAATTGTCCAGGCAAATTTTCAATTCCAGTCTAAAACATGGGAGCCCTCGCTTTCCCACGACTCCCACCTATGCCCCAAAGCCCTGGCTTTGGTTTTTGTTTTTTTTTTTTTTAAAAGATTTTATTTATTTATTCATTTATCCCCCCCTTGCTGCCCGCGCTCGCTGGGTCAGCCAACCACGCCCCATGCGGGCGGGCTTGCCCCCACCAGGAGGCCCCGGGAACCGAACCCGGGGCCTCCCATATGGTAAACGGGAGCCCTACTGATTGAGCCACAGCCGCCTCCCCCTGGCTTTGGTTTGAAGGTTATTTTTAATATTAGTGTAAGCCAGCCTTTCTCAATATTTGTTCTATGGAATGTCAATAAATAGTATATGAAAACAGGGTTCTGTGACCAAATAAGTTTAATAAATGCTGACTTGAACTAAATAAATCTCTTTTTCAGAAAAAAAAAAGAGTGGAGGAGCATGCAAAGTGCATCCTAGGTGGAGACCCTAATTCTATGACCACTTTTCTGGTCAAAAGAACGGGAGACATTCTACAGTGTTGCCCCACCTCCATCCCCATTTTAACCACTTTCCCAAGGCCTAGCTAATCGTCACCATTTCGCCTGAATTTAGTACACTTTTATTTATACCAGCTAATCTTGGTTCCTTTCCTTTTTATTATATTGTACCTTCCCCCTCTAATCAACATTGCCCAGTCTAAAATCCTCACTTTGCAGATGAGAACACTGGGGTTCAGAATAGTTCATTAACTTGCTCAGGGTCATACAGCTCTTAAAGTGGGGGGAGCCATGATGTGAATCATGGTCTGACCCCAAGGTTCATGCTTTTAATCATTGTATTTACAATTCAACAAATATTTAGGAGTTTGTTCACCAGTCTAACGTGTCATCCTTTAAACTGTCAAGATCTTTCTCTGAAATAATAAAAATCTAAGAAAAGACAGGAAGACAAGACAGAAAGAAAAGGAGAAAGAGACAGAGAGAACCCACAAATAGGACTCAACAACTAGAAACTTATAAACCCCTTTGATGGGCAAGAGTTGAATCTAACATATCTTGAAATCACCAGAGTCCATCTCTTTCCATGACCATCACCCTTGTCCTTAGAATAGCATCCAATGTTGGTGCTCTTTTGTGCTAGATACTGTGCTAAGTGCTTGAAATACATCGATTTTATTTAATACAACAATCCTATGGTGTAGACAGTTGTATACCCATTTTACAAATATGAAAACAGGCATAGAGGACACAGCTCATAAGTAGAATCAAGCAGTTCAGCTTCAGAGTTTATGCTTTTTTATACTTGTGGTGACATCCTCATTTTCTAACTTTAGTGTTTTTATGATATTATGATTTCTACTTTGAAGCTTATTTTATATTACATTTTAGTTTTGGGTGCCTGCTTAATCTTAATGGCCTTTTTTTCACAATATCCTGGAAAAAATTTCCTGTGTCAGCCTGTTTAATATTTAAGCAAAATATTACAATAAAGAAGCTATAACATATCTTCGAAATATGCCTACAAAATCCATCCTTTCTTGGTGAAAAGTTGAGCTCAAGCATCCCTGGGAAATAACTTTGCTTTTCAAAACCAGGAAAGCTCCCTTTCATGGTTTTGCTTTATTATAGTGACAGTTTTTGTTTTTTGTTTTTTAAAGATTTATTTATTTACTTTATCGATTTTAAACCTCTCCCCCTTCCCCCTTTGCTGTTTTGTGTCCATTTACTGGGCAATTCTCTGTATCTGTTTCCTGCCATCTCTTCTCATCCAGTCTTCACCAGGATTCGATCCTGGAGACCTCAGATGTAGGAGAGAGGTGTTCTGACACCTGCGCCACCTCAGTTCCTGGCTTTTGGAGCATCACGTTTTGTCTCTCCCCTGCGTCTCTCTCCTGTTACGTCATCATCTTGCTGCATAGCTCCCGGGGCCTGGCAGCTTACCGGCACACAGAGCCTGGCCGCCCATGTGCCTTCTATATATATATTTTTTATTTTACCGGGAGGTCCTGGGGATCGAACCCAGGTCCCTCCATATGGCAGACAGACGCCCAACCATTTGAGCCACATCCGCCCCCCTATAGTGACAGTTTGAAGTTCTTTTATGAATTCCAAAAAAGAAAAAGATTGTTCTTGAACTAACCCATTCCTATGGGTGTAGTGCCCTTTTATTTGGACTATATCAGTGAGGTGTGACTCAATTTGGCTCTTTGCCCTCTTACTGGAGCTTTATACAAACAGAGACACAGGAAAAGGAAGCTGCCATTTTGATCCTGCCATGTGAGAGAAAGGAGAGAGAGAGGACTCCAGATTTGCCTACAGCTGCAGAAGAGGACTGAGAGAGGTCCCAGAGTGGAATCAGCAGAGCACAGAGGTACGGAAAGGGGCCCCTGAGGGGCTGGGCTCATGGAGCAGCCCAAAGCTGAGGAGACGAGCCCTGCCATATGCCTGACTGTCCGTGGCAGGAAGCCAGGATCTATAGCAGCTGACTTTGGTGGGAGAGCATCTGATGGTGCCTTGATCTGGATATTTCACGACCTCAGAACTGTAAGCTTTTACTCCAAATAAAATTCCCATTATAAAAGCCAACCCATTTCTGATACTTTGCATCGCCAGCCCTTTGGCAAACTAAGTTACCATTCACTTGTTACCTAAGTTGGTCTAAGGCTGCCATGGGAACAAGTTTTACTAACTCAACAAGGCATATTTTTAAAAAACTTTATAAGCAACAGCATTTTATCATATAAAACACCCAAGTCCTCTGGATTTCACCATATAAAAACACCCAGGTCCTCTAAATGCATAAAACTTGCAGCTAAAGACCTAGGCAGCCCTGGCCTGCCTAGGGAATGGGAGGTGAGAAGCCCTAATCAGAGCCAGTTTCTCCTCCATGGGTGCAGTCATACTGCAGTGGTACTTAAATCACAGAATCAGGCACCACTGGAGTGGTAATTAAATCAGAGAATCAGGCACCTCTTGATTTCACTGTTGAGCAAAATAGAAGACATCTTTTGCCAAACTCTAGCCTGAGAGATGGTGAATTAAGTGAGTATACTACAAAGCTTCTCAGAGCCTTTATAAATCTTCCAAGGGTTTGCAGTATTCCCCAACTTATTTGACTAACCCCTTTCTTTCAAACCACCTATTACCACTTTGTTGAACTAACAGTTTGGGAAGTTTTTTGCTATAAGAGACTCACTTATATTTATGGATTTTTAAATAATGGTTGGAGACTCAGAATTTCATTCTCCCTTAGTAGACAATTTCAAAGGTGATTAAATGCACACATACACACATGCACACACACAGAAGTCAATTTAAGCCATAATGTAGCTGAAACAGCACGACAGGAAAATGCATTCCAAGTTTCAACTTTAACGGGACGTCAGTGGGCCATTTTCATCCTGCATCAGTGGCTCTTTAGGATTGCTATTCCTGGTCTCAACCATGGCTTTGGACAAGAGACCCATTATGACAGCTACTTCTGGCAGCCATTTCCCCACTGGGCCCCTTGTTCCTATGTAGGAATTAGAGAGCAGCTGGCAGTTGAGTAGGTTGATGAAAGGGAACCATCATAGTTATCTTCCCATTTTAAATTTTCATAATGAATCAATCTTCTTATATTCAAGGAGTTTAGGAAAGTATCAGATTAGTATTCACTGAAGCCAACTTCTAACTTTTCCATTTGAGAAAATAATGAGAAGGCCTTTCCCAAAATTTTAAAGACAGCAATTTACATATTATTCATATCTTTTTAAAAAAATGGCAAAAGCAAATGTATAAATAAATATGCCTGGGATACATTAAGAAAAATTAATAGCTTTATTTTTCCTCAATATACATTTAGAAAATAGGTGTCAGAAAAGGTCTGGTGAAATAAACCAGAGGACCATAAACAAAGTCAAGCATACCAAACCAGTAAGAAAAAGTGCTTGGATGACGCATTCATCCTGGAGAGCCACAGCAGTCTAGGTCCTTCCCATCAGAGGTGAGGCAAGGTCTTTGATAATTTTTGAGTTCAGCTGCGGGATCGTGCTGATCTTCAGAAGTCTGCCACTTGCATACTTATTCTTGATGGCCTGCAGAAGTCATTTGTGATAAAGCACACATGAGGACCCACACCTTCTACCTCATTCCTAATTTACAAGGATCTAAGGGTCAGACCCACAATTTCCAGATGGTGTGGTGATGCCAAAATCGCTGAAGCCAGCCAAGTGCTCTGAGGTCAAAAAATGTTCCTGACCTTTCCTTGCCTACCTATTAGTGAGTAAAACTCATCTGGTAACACAGGTGATTGGGGGGGGGATTATTTCAAAGTCCAAGGAGCGGGCATTCCCTCATAAGCTACCAGAGGGATGGGTTATGTGTTCATTGTACCCAAGTGCCATAGGAACATACTTAGCACATCTAGGCAATACTCTCAGAACTGACACGCAGAATATTTCCAATGTGCTAAGTCATGCAGAAGTTACAGATAAAGTAGCAAATCCTATTGTGAGAACACTTGGGATTTTTGTGGTACAAACATTTTGCTCTTTGTCACCAGACTCTTAGAGAGCTCAGATATTCAGCATCACACAAGCACAGGACAGGACAGAAGTCTCCTCTGACTTGTCCTCCTAGGCGAGCCATCAAAGACAGACACCAAGCCCCCAGGATGCTGCCTTACAGGGCTTCCTGCCCCTCTCCCATGCTTGCTAATCAGGTACATTAAAGTCACTGTATCCAAATATCCTGGACAAAGGCCCTGAATAATATAACCTGAATCCCCAAGACTTCCACACAGCTAGTTAAGTTGGGTGCTGCTCTTCCTCACCACGTGCTAACCAGCCTTCCCTGCTTGCTGCGTGCCCTGCCCTGGACGGTGGAACAAACATGGAGACAACGCATTGAGCAACTGACTGCAAACTGGGCCTAGACACTGTTAGTCCATCTACCTTGTTTCAAAGAAAGATAAAGCTCGCTTTCAAAAGAAGCAAGGCTTGTCAATATGCTCCACTCCCTGTTGTACTAGAAAATTAGACTTTGTGTTAAAATGGACTCCCACATATGCCAATAATATATTTACATGAAAACATAAACACACACGCACATACATATTTGCACACATCAAACCCATAATCCTATGCTTTCCACAGCTTAAGAAAGAATAGTACTTACGATGAATTTTGTTAAGTTTTCATTTACTCTCACTACATTTTTGGCCATGTGCTGCATGACTTCCAAGACTTCATTCTCTGCGTAGCCAGTGTAGTACTGCTGCTTTACGCTCTGGAACACGCAAAGAGAAAGAAGACATGAGGAAGCCATCTAGGGGCATGATAAAGCCTCCACTTTAGAAGAGCATATTTTACACATGTAGGCAGTACTTATGTAAAAGTTGTAAAAGAATATTCTCACCCTCTGGAAATTCAATCACAGCCCTAACTGCTACTATGGTACCAGCTAAGCTAAAGCAACCAGTAAATGCAGGATGATTCTGGGCCCGAGGCAGGGCCCTATTAAGACATTGTGAGGCTAAGTCAAGTGTTAAAGCTCCCATTTTTTATTTTTTTTATTTTATACTTTTTTTGTGGTACCAGGGGCCAGGGATTGAACCTGGGACCTTGTATGCAGGAAGGTGGTGCTCAGTCGAGCCACATAGGCTCCCCTGAGTTGGTTATTTTCATTTGTTTTGCTTCCTCTTTGTTTTTGTTTTTTTAGGAGGCCCAGGGAATTGAACCCAGGACCTCCCATGTGGGAAGTAGTCTTGAACCACATCTGCTCCCCTATTTATTTATTTATTTATTTTAAAGATTTTATTTATTTATTCATTTATCCCCCCCTTGCTGCTTGTGCTCGCTGGGTCAGCTAACCACGCCGTGCGGGTGGGCTTGCCTTCACCAGGAGGCCCTGGGAACCGAACCCGGGGCCCCCCATATGGTAAACGGGAGCCCTACTGATTGAGCCACAGCCGCTTCCCCCCTATTTATTTTTAAAGAAGGTTTTTCAGGTATACAGATATCATAATGGTTAGCCAGGGGGAAAAGTTCAGAATTAAGAAATAAGTTGTTCCACTGGCAGCAATTTACCAAATCCAGAAGAACACAGACTCTACTCAGGCTTCTTTTGTCAGGCCCTGTGTGTTTGAACACCAGAGAACAGAAAGAACCCAGAGAAGCCAGCTGCGCCTAGCCTTGTGATCCAGCCTCCTGAGGAGCATTTCTCTAAGGAGCTCCAGCAACTAGTGGATGGTGGTATTAAGTATCCAAGATCAGGGAAGCGGCTGTGGCTCAATCAGTAGGGCTCCCGTTTGCCGTGTGGGAGGCCCCGGGTTCGGTTCCCAGGGCCTCCTGGTGAAGGCAAGCCCGCCCGTACGGCGTGGTTGGCTGACCCAGCGAGCACAAGCAGCAAGGGGGGGATAAATGAATAAATAAATAAAATCTTTAAAAAAAAAAAAAAGTATCCAAGATCAGAACATGAGGTATGCTCATTGCTACCAGGCTGTCACTTTGTATAGGACCCTTTATTATGAATTTACTGATATTCCCAAATAAGACAAACATTTTCTTTTTGTTTTATTTTTCCTTTATTTTTGTTTTTCTTTTGAATTTTTATTGTAGTAACATTTATACAACAAAAAAAGTTCCCTTTTTAACCACTTTCAAGTATACAATTCAGTATTGTATAATTATATTTCCTTTTGTATTTAATTTTTAAAACTATAGAAAATTTTAATCCTCAATAACATGAATATATATTTGCTTTATCCTATAATATAAATAAAATAGTTTCAGAATTACAATACCATATTACTATTAACAATAAACCTACTAAGTAAACTTTAAGCAATGTTAAATTTTTTTGGTCCTTTGTTTTTTTTAACTTTACATCCCACTAAGGATACACAGTTAGAATGCTGTGTTCAAATTTACTGAACTAATACTTTACTCTGTATTTTGTTACCAATTTGATATACTGTTACGTTGCTTGTTTCTGTTTAATTCCATTTTAGGGTTTGTATAAAACATTTATATTGTTCAAAAGTCAAAACTGAAAGAAAAAAAAAAAGAAGATAAAAAAAAAGTCAAAACTATATAAAAAGTTAGTCAGAAGTCCTGCTCCTTTCTTCTCGCTTGCCTGTTCCCACCTACCCCCTATAGGTTATCCACTTTCATTAGTTTCTGGGTTACTCTTGGGTTTTTTGAAAAATTAGCAAATATATAAACATACACACCCATTCTCTTCCCCTTCTTTCTTACATAAAATGTAAACTACTGTATGCATTTATATAAGGGAAGAGTTCTGCCCTGGCAACCCTGCACATATCCGCATAGGCCACACAGGCAAATGCTTGAACCACAGCTAATTTGTTTTGGCAAATGCTTTGTGATCCTCCTGGAATAGGAGGGTATGGCAGGTGTGGGAGGAGCTGCCTCAAAGCCCTCTCCCACTCGCCTCCCTGTCTGCCCTGAGCAGTTGTTATGTTTCTCACTGCCTCCCGGGTTCTGAAGAGGCTTTCTGCCTACTCCTTTCAGAACAGAGTTGCAGAATCTCAAGTTGCTTACTGGCAATCTAGAATTGGCTCCTCAGCAACAGAGGACCCCATGATTCACATTGCAATCATCCAGGCCTTTTTGTTTTGGTGTGAGACAATGACGGGGGAGTTGGCACCTTGGGCTACTCCTTTTGCTGTCTACATAAGGATTAAACTGTGTGAATCTAAAAGTGGCTCATTGTATCTTTACTGGAAGAATCAGGCCTTGGCCTTGCCTTGTGTACTTGACACCTAGCTTGTTTCACTTAACAAAATATCCTAAGAAATCACACCCTATCAGTTCTTAATGGACTTCCTCATTCTTTCTTTTTAATACATACTTTTTCTATCATACATATGTGCATCAGGGCCTATTCAACTAGTCTCCTGTGGAAGGGCATTTGGATTGTTTTTAGGCCTTTGGACTTTCAACAATTACTTCAAGGATAGCATTGTGAAAATGCTAAGTACTTTCATATCAAGAGGACATAAACTATAATCTAGTTTATTTCTTCTTAAATTCACCACTCACCCATTTTCCTTGGTCTAGAACTTTCTGAGACAAACAGGAAGCAGCTGCTGCTACCTTAGAAGGGTGATGATGCACCATGTCGTAGTCAATGAGAGTCAGCTCCATCAAATATTTGGCTAAAGTGTGCTGTTCAACATCAACCTATGAAAGAACAGCCAAGGGCAGTAAGAATCCAATTGTTATTACTATCTTGTGCAACTCTGGGTGAAGGCATAGGAACTCAAATCTACTTAACTGACTTATCCCTCACTAGAACTGTTCCATTTCACAGTATGTTAGAAACACAGAACATAAGGTCTTTTCTCTTAGCAATTGATGAGATGAATATTAGGACTTATCTACTGGATGCTTCCTATAAATTCATGTAGGTCAACGTTTCTGAGAGGAGAAATCAAACAGCAAAATAAAGTTTCTTACAGAGTTGGAGGCACTCACCTCTCCAGCTTTCGAAGCCCGTCTTAAGAAGTGTAGTGGCAAGGGTCGACCCAACTCAAATTTCAGTTCTTTCAAAATTAGAGTTTCCATTTCTCGGATTTGGAAACCAGTGTAAGCATTGTCTGTGATATAAACGAAGTCTTCAATATTTGGAGAAAACATTTCCTCATACTTGGAAGCCAAGAGCAGAGCTGTAATACCAACCAGTTGAAGCTTCTTACGAGAGACAGGATGAATCTAATTGAAGCAAAAACATGTTAAAAGTCACATCTAACATGAAGATTGGTGCTCTGGGTAATGGAAGATGAGAGGGAACCAAGGCTTGAAGAACTATTGTCTCTACCCAAGCCCTCCAAAGGGCACAGGAGACCTGAACGTTAAGAGTAGATACAGGGGGACGGATGTGGCTCAAATGGTTGGGCATCCGTCTCCCATATGGAGGGACCCGGGTTCGATCCCTGGGACCTCCTGGTAAAAAAAAAAAAAAAGAGTAGATACAAGCCTAGCACGGCAGCCTTTATACTGAGCACTTACTATGTGCCAGGCACAGTGCTAAGATTCTAATACATTATCAAATCTTCACACACAAAGAACTAGGAATTACATATTTTTATCCCCATTTACAAATAGATGGCCTGAGAAGAGACTCAGAAACCAGCCCAAGATCACTCAGTGACTAAGTAGGGAAGCCCAGGCATGAATCCAAGCCTGACAAACAAGCTCTCAGGTGCTGCTCTTTCCCCATCGTGCTGGCTTGAGTACCTGTGGTGGCTGAACCTGGCACCCAAGGTGGTCTAAATGGAGATGAAGGCAAGCAAAAAAGCAATTGTTTAATGGATGCCTAAGGGCAGAGAAGGGAAAGGCTAAACTTTTCCTTAATCCTTACCAAATACATACTCATTCAGGGAATGCTTTCAGAGATGCTTCAGAGTCAGGGAAAATCTCATCTACGGAAGAAATGTTTCCCTTAATTTTCTTTTTGTTTAACTGAGGCTTTGCTTTTCTTGCTTCAACTCTTATTGAAAATCTACCTAAAATAAGACTGTGCTTTCCTGCACAATGAGGATTGTATACTGAAAACCAGGGACCCTATGAGTACCAGCAGTACCTCCGGGTCATTATTATAAACATAATTACAATATTTGTTTGGATAGAATTTGTACTTGACCTAAATTCATACCATGAATATTGGTTTTAAATAAATCAATCCTTATCAGCAGGAATGTCGTTTGGTGGATAGCCTACTAACTAACTAACTAACTAACTAACTAACTAACTAACTATATATATATATATATATATATATATATAGTATTTCTTATGACTGGTCAGTATCTATGCCTTACCAGTTGATAGTTTGAAAACCAGCCCTGCCTCTCAGTTTCTTTTCTCACATTCCTCTTTACTTTATGCCTTACATGCTCAATCTACTCACTCAAATATCTTTTTTTTTTTTTTTTAATTCTACCTTCTTCTTACTTTTATAGTCATTCAGTGTCAGAGTTAGCTGGACCTAAGGTTCTGTAGCCAAATTACTCATTTTTCAGATGAGGAAACGTAATACCAGAGAATACCAAACTTTGGAAATTTCTTTTGTTAGAGAATAATCATAAAAAAATAATAACAATAACAACAACAACAATAATAATAATTTTGACAATGTGTATCTCTTCCTGAGCACTTTTTAGCAGGCCAAACTTAAAGAAATGCCTACATTGATCAGATAATCCAAGAGAAGGCTTGACATGCTTGGACTACTTCCATTTATAGCACCTCAAGTTCTGAGACTTCCTATAAAGTGGCTTTGAGTCTTTTCTTCCAATGTACCACACCTAAGCTTTCTACCCCAGAAGCATAAATGCAGTGTTCAGTGAGCTGCTCACATGAAGTTCCTGAGATATATTTACCTGTAAAAAACGATCCATGATGGCAATGCACATATACAGAGTTTCCTGCAGGAGCCTAAACTTGGAATGGACTTGCACCAGCCAGTCCACTAGGATGGCACGCATACGTCCGTTGATATCTCTTCCATCTAAGAAATGTGGATTTATAGGTTGCAGAACCTGTTGGTGGAATTAAAAGTTTAAAAAGCCAATCTCATTCCCTTCCCAGCTCTGTGGTAAACTCCATGTTGCTTGTACAACTAAAACACAAAGATCCACTCACCTCAAGCTGCCTTAGATACTGGTAGATGTCCTTAACATAGTCACAGCAGAGCTGAGGATTCGCCCAATCTTCATTATCAATATCCTCAATTTTGCAGAGTAAAGCCTCAGAGAAAGCTTGGCATAGGTTCTCTTCCTTCGTAGAAACATCCTCAGGTGTAGGGGAAAGAAAGCAAATTACTACCTTAGGAACAGCCTTAACCACAAATATGTACAGAGTCAACTTATTTTAAAAATCAGTATTATATGCAGTTTTGAAAAATGTTAAAGTCAAAACAAGTAAATTTCAGAGTAAAAGGTGAATAAATTCAAGATATAGTAGATGAAGTTTTCAGAGAGATATTCCTCTAAAACCCTCTAATTTCACTAAAGTAACAACCTAAGTCCTCACAATGGCCTCTAAGCCCTGCATGACCCGGCCCTCCCCTCCTTTCCCTCTCTGATCCATCTTCTACCACTCTCTTCTTGGCTGGCTCCACTCCAGCCTCCTGGCCTGGCCTTCTTCACAGCAAGCAGGCTTCTCTATCCGGAATGCTCTGGCCCCTATATCCACATGGATAACCCTCTCACCTTCTTCAAATTTTTCTTAAATGCTATTCTTCTCAGTGAGGTCTAGCCTGATCCCCTCTATTTAAAATTACAACCTGCTCCCAACTCAACCTCCACCCCCATATATATGTCTAATCTCTCTTACTGTGTTTTTTCTCCATAGAATCTAGACTATTTTAATATACTATAGAGTTTACTTATGTATTATATTTACTTCTATCTGCTTCTGCTAAAATGTAATGGCTTACATTTATTGATTTATTTTCATTGATTTTGTTCATTAAAGTATCTCAAACACTTAATGAAATCCCTGACACATAGTAGGTGCTCAGTAAACATTAATTGAAGGAAATTTAAACACCTGAGTTCAGAGAGTACTGAAGCTGACCACTCACTGGAGCCCTAGTCTCATTTGCAAGTGTAATGTTTTCTTCTCTTCAACTAATCTATTCTAAATGAGAAATTGTTTTGACAACTAAAAAAGCAGAAAAGCATATCTCAGATTATGAATAAAATAGGAGGAGGAAGGAAAGACTGAGCAAGTGTACAACCCAGTATTTATTTTTTTCATGCTGACTGGATGATTATTTTATTTACAGAAATAATACAAATTAAAAATTCATAAAGTCGGGAAGCGGCTGTGGCTCAATCAGTAGGGCTCCCGTTTACCATATGGGAGGCCCTGGGTTCGGTTCCCGGGGCCTCCTGGTGAAGGCAAGCCCGCCCGCGTGGCGTGACTAGCTGACCCAGCGAGCACAAGCAGCAAGGGGGGGATAAATGAATAAATAAGTAAAATCTTTAAAAAAAAAAAAAAATTCATAGAGTCACTTAAAATAAGCATTTAGTAATGATGCATAAATAAACCATTACTCTTGAAAAGAATAAGGGACACTTCTCAAAGTGAAACTTAACAGGATTGCTAGGCTATAAAGAATATGTATTGGGAAGCGGCTGTGGCTCAATCAGTGGGGCTCCCGTTTACCATAGGGGGGGCCCGGGTTCGGTTCCCGGGGCCTCCTGGTGGGGGCAGGCCCGCCCGCACGGCGTGGTTGGCTGGCCCAGCAGGCACAAGCAGCAGGGGGGGGATAAATGAATAAATAAATAAATAAATCTTTAAAAAAAAAAAAAGAATATGTATTAAGGTAATAAAACACAAAAACAAAGAGAAGTCTATATAATAAAATAGACAATTTAAATTTAAAGCTTGTTAATTACTGCCTCCAGTCTTAAAAAATAAAACAAAACAAAAAATAGTTCAAAACGTGCCCTTCTCTCTCTCTCTCTCTTTTTTTTTTTTTTTTCTTTCTCTCTTAAATCACTAAGGGCTGAGTGAGTAAGAGGTATGCAGGTCTTTCATTCAAGAATTTGAGAACTTCAAGGGGCTAGAATGAGTGCAAAGAGCTACATGGGTTACTGGAGAGAAGCCTATATAAGGTTACCAGAGAGGGTAAGCCCTGAAGGAAGATAAGTAGGCAAAAGGAAAGCATGAACAAAGTGCCAGGGGAAGTAAAGAAATAAAGGCAATTCTGAGAGCTACAAGTTGATTGATGGGAGCTTGAGCCTGTGAGGAATAAGAAGATGGGCTGGAAAGGTGAGAAAGAACCTGACAAAGGAGTTTAGATTTTATCTGAAGGCAAAGTAAAACCACTGAAGTAATTTAGCTGTCAAATTTAGGAATTTTAATAAGCTCATGCAGTTTCAGTTTAAGGATAAGCATTATCACCCTTTGCAGGAAGGGAAGGGTATCAACACTAGCAAGGCCAGTTTAAGGAGATTAATGTCACTCCTCCATGAAGGCTCAGTCTAAAGGTTTCATGTGCTGCCTTATCAGTTTGGAATGTTTATCAGTGTTGCATTCAGAAGTGCACCTGAATTTAGCTTTATAGTATATAAAAGCCACCAGGATGAGATGGGAATACTTGCTGTGGCCCTTATTTTAGGAATTCTTAAAAGTCCTTTTGGGCCTTGACATAATTTACTTATTCCAAGAGTCCAACTCAGGGAGTTGCCCAAGCCCTATTTGTATTTAGTTCATATCAGTGAGACCACACAATATTCATCCTTCACATCTTTCCAGTGTCTGCTGTGTGCAAAAATTAAAAACCATATCAGCTAGTTAAGATCACAAACTTTTGGGGAAGCGGCTGTGGCTCAATCAGTAGGGCTCCCGTTTACCATATGGGAGGCCCTGGGTTCGGTTCCCGGGGCCTCCTGGTGAAGGCAAGCCCACCTGCACGGCGTGGTTAGCTGACCCAGCGAGCACAAGCAGCAAGGGGGGGATAAATGAATAAATAAATAAAATCTTAAAAAAAAAAAAAAAAAAAAAGATCACAAACTTTTGAATGAAAAAAAGGGGTCTGAGAATAAAATCCTTAACAAAAGAGCTCTGGGGGCTGACAACTAAAAATCCAGATCAGAAACAATAACATCAACCATGTCATATGAAGAGATCACACAACTTGACAAAAGGACAAGTAATCCTATTTAAAAATGGGCAAAAGAATTGAACAGACATTTTTCCAAAGTGGAAATACAAATGGCCAAAAGACACATGAAAAGATGTTCAACATCACTAGCTATTAGGGAAATGCAGATCAAAACTACAGTGAGGGAGCAGATGTGGCTTGAGCAGTTAAGCACCCACCTCCCACATGGTTGGTCCCAGGTTTGGTTCCCGGTGCTTCCTAAAGGAAAAAACAGAGACAATGCGTAGACAACGAGCATAAGAGCACAAACAACACGCAAGCAGACAAGGGAGCCATCTCAGGTGAAAAAAAACCAAAACAACTATAATGAGATATCATCTCACACAGCACACAGAACAGCCATTAATAAAAGAACAGAAAGTTTCACATGCTGGAGAGGATGTGAAAAAATAGGAACACTCCTTCACTGTTGGTAGGAGTGTAAAATGGTGCAACTTCTGTGGAAGATGACCTGCCAGTTCCTCAGGAAACTAAATATAGAACTGCCATATGACCCAGCAATCCTGTTACTAGGAATATATTCAGAAGAACTGAAAGCAAGGATGTGAACAGATATTTGCACACTATGTTCATAGTGGTGTTATTCACAATTGCTAAAAGATGGGAACAGCCTAAGTGTCCATCAATCAATGAATGGACAAACAAGATGTGGTATATTCATACGATGGAATATTACTCTGCTGTAAGAAGAAATCAATTGGGGAAGCACATGACAGCATGAAGGAATCTTGAGCATGTGTTGAGTGAAATAAGCCAGACACAGAAGGGTGACTATTGTATGGTCTCACTAATACAATGAGTAGACTTACGGAATTGAACTATGAAGCGTAGGTTGATGAGAGATGGAATGTGGGATGAGAAGGTGGAGACGATGCTAGATGTATGCAGAATCTTTAATAAGGTCAAATGTAAATATGTGGTAATGGTTGATAGTAACAAATTATAATGAATGTAACAAACACTGTTGATTTATGCATGTGTTTGTGACTGAAATGAATATCTAGTAAGATTAATGTTAGTTGGAAGACAGCTGGAGGATAATATTGGGAATGTATAACAATGATTTCGGAAGTAGATGAGGATTGTGATTAGTAATATAAATACAGGAATGTTCTACTACAAGGTGTAAAGAATGTGGTGATACATGGGGAAAATGTAATTAATGTGACTTATGAACTATAGTTAACATCAACATTGTAATGTTTTTGTAGCAAAAGCAAAGTTGGTACCATATTAATCCTAAAGGTTAAAAAAAAAAAAAAAGATTATGAGGTTTGGTTTTTAAGCATTTTGTTCTCTTCTTCAATTTTTTCATTAATAAGGAGAACTTGACTATGTCATTTAACTACTTTGTGTTCATCTGTGTATCTTTCTGAACACTAGAGGAACAACTGAGTTAGCTGTTAGAATTAGATGAGATAAAAGTGCCTGAAAAAAGAACTTTTTAGGAGTAATGTTTCCATAACTTGTTGAGCTGCCTTGTTCTTTTATTTTTGTGAACTTGAAATAAATTAAAAAAAAAAAAAAAAAAAAAAAAAACCAGGATGTGAAGTTTGCTTAATCTAAGAAGCACCTGTTTGATAAGGAGTTGGGTGGAAGATGAGTAAAGGCTACTGATATTCTCTTAGTATTGACTGAGTTGGGTCCATTGAAAGAAGGAGACTTGTAAAGTATTAATGCACAAATATATACGTATTTATACAAGCTTTGATAAAATGCCAAGTTCCTTTACTTACTAAATTTATGGTAAAGAAGAATAGGAAAGGACCCCAAGAAAAACTAGTGATTCCAATCAGATGATGCAAAATTTGTACTAATAAGTGTGTCCATGTGCATAAATAGGCATACCCAAATCTAAAAGGCAAAACCAGTTACCATGATTGGTTTTAGGGAACGGAAGAGATAGTAAAAATAGTAAAAATGAACTGACTTTTTATGTACTGTATGTACTTCTGTATTGTTCTGCCTTTTTATGACTATACATTTCTTGCATAATTAAAAATAAAAAGCTCTTTAAAAAAAAATGTGAATGGTTGTGCTTATACACTTTTATAATAGTTTTTGCATTAGAGAGTCTATAAAACCTTTTTTTTTTTAAAGATTTATTTATTTACTTTATCCATTTTAAACACCCCCTTCCCCATTTGCTGTTTTGTGTCCATTTGCTGGGCAATGCTCTGTGTCTGTTTCCTGCCATCTCTTCTCTTCTTTCTCCTCCAGTCTTCACCAGGATTCGATCCTGGAGACCTCCGATGTAGGAGAGAGGTGTCCTACCACTCGCGCCACCTCAGTTTTCTATAAAACCTTGTACTTGAATAATGACTATCATTGAGTTTGGTGTTTAAACCAAATCTGTAATTCTGAAAACTCATCTGAATTTCTAGCTACCTCACCCCAGTGCCTCTCCTAAGCTGGAGTCTCTCTGTGTTGTGGTATATTATAACTTGCTCTTTAACTCTTTGATTCCCCAACTTGACTGGGTGCTACTTGTGGGCAGAGTCGGTGTTTATTCGATCTGTTTCCCCAATGACCAACAAACAAAGCGCCAGTAAAAAGCCTTCCCATTCCTTTCAAAACACTTAATATTTACTAAAGCCTCATTAGTTAGCAAAAATTACTTCGTTTTCTCCAAACATTGAAGGTTAATCAGCTTCTGCAAATACCTGTGAATACCTCTTTCAGGGTCACAGCCAGAGATTATGTTTCTTCATCTGCTACAAAGAAAGAAACCTGCCCTTCAGTTTTGCAGAGAAGATAGTATGAATTAGGTCAGAGGTTTGAGAGTAACTGCTTTCATGGATGGATACATGGTCTATCTTATAAGAATTCCAGAGCTTAGAGCTGCAAGAAACCCTGTGCTCAACTGACATTTCCACAATTCCAGGGTTTGGATGTAAAGGAGCATGATGGCTCTGCAGGTGACATAGTAAAAGCCAAAGGACACACCAAAGTCACCAAATGACAAGCAGGGCTCATTTGTCAGAAGGCAGGGGCTCCACCTAAATGTGTAGACTTAATGGTCTCTTCTGTTCTATGTTTCTCAAAAGTATATTTGAATTGGAAATAATTGTTGTTCACTACTCCTTGATAACTTCTAAAACTAGACCATACAGCTATGTATCTCAGCAATGAAAGTGATTTCTTTTTTGGAGGAGGTGGGTGCCGGGGATTGAACCTGGGACCTCTTTATGTGGGAAGCTGGCACTCAACCACTGAGCCACGTTGGCTACCCTGAGTTGTTTTTTTTTTTTTAAAGGAGGCATTGGGAACTGAACCTCCCATGTGGGAAGCAGGCGCTCAACCGCTTGAGCCGCAACCACTCCCCTGAAAGTGATTTCTATGAATTGAGCTACAGGTCCTGTTATGGATTGAATCACGTCCCCACAAAGACATGTTCAGGTCCTAACCCCTGGTCCTGTGAGTGTGAATTCATTTGTATAAAGAAATCTTTGAATATCCTACTAGTTAAGGTGAGGCCAAACTGAATCAGGATGGGCTTTAACCCAGTATGACTGGAGTCCTTATAAGCAGAGGAACATTGGACACAGGGTAGGAGAGAGGAGGAGACAGAAGACAGATGTCATGTGACAGAGGCAGAGACTGAGTTATAGACTGCCAGCAAGCCACCACCAGAATGCTACAAAAACTTCAGAGAAAGCATGATTCTGCCGACACCTTGAGTCGGACTTCTGGCGTCTAAAACTGTGCCACAAAATATTCCTGTTGTTTAAGTCAACTAGTCTGTGGTACTTTGTTACAGTAGCCTTGGCAAATCAAGAAAGGTCCACAATTCTTTGTTTGATACACAGTGGGGTCTCATCCCTGTTAGGAAGCTACAGAAGGATTGACAAATGAGATATTAAATAAAGGAAACCCAGAAAGGGTGGAATTGTGGAGGTCATAGGAGGAAACAATTTCTCCTATATTTCTTTCATACCATTGTTTTGTTCTTTCATTTTTTTTTCTTTATTTTTTTTCTTCATCTCAGTAATATGGACCCATGGTGAAAAGTTTGAAAAATTTTAGGAAAAAAATTAAAATCCTAAAATACATACTTTCTATGTATACCTTTAAGAATACCATCAGTACTTTAAAGGTATAAACGTATATACCTTTAAGAGCAAATATATATTGTATATATATTATGTATATATTGCGATTTTTCCACTTAATGTTACAAGCAATTCCACATCTTTAAATATTCTACCAAAACATGATATTTTATGGTTGAATAACATTTCATTTGTGGATTTAATTGATCTCTTATTATAGGGCATTTCTCTACTATGTAATAGACAATCATTAAATCACTATTTAAAAATCCTCTGGGGAAACGGACGTGGCTCAAAGGTTCGGCGTCCGTCTACCATATGGAGAGACCAGGGTTCGATCCCCGGTACCTCCCGGTAAAAAAAAAAAAAAAAAAAAAAAAATCCTCTGATCATTTTCTTAGGACAAATTTTAAACACAGACTTACTGCACAGAAATAATCATTTGAAATATACTGTCAAATTGCCCTCCTGAAACGTGAGAGGAACCGCCTTCAAACAATTACCCATATAAAATGCTGCAAATGGACAGGAGATCAAAGCCTGAAAACCTGCCTTTGGATTTGACATTTAGGAAGGACTAGAAACCTTTGATGGAAGATTCTCTCTTTAAAAAGGTCAATCTTGAGCCAACAGTATTTATTCCAAGATTTAGCTCTTGATTTGACTTTTTTCCCCCTAGTGTTTTATAAACAGCAACACACTTTCACGTATCACATCTATGTAGAAGGTTCCCAAGTCTGTTCCTTTCCTTCAAAAGTCCCAGGCCCATTTCCAATAGTATTTTCAAACAGTTTCTTAAATACCTAAGTGTTTAAGGATTTCACTCCTATACCTCAAACAACATAACCAAAGTATTCCTTCTAAATAAATACAATGATGTCTCTGAAAGGAATTCTGGTACATCCTCAACACACTCAGTGTTGTTTCTTAGCTGACTCCGTACAGACACACATATATGGGTAAGCACTTAGGAGAGGCCTGGCCTAGTGCAGACCCTCATCAGCTTTTGCTTTGACAACTGCTATACCTCCTAACTTACCTCATTTCCATGGCCATCCTATACTGCTTCCATCACTTCACTCTTCCTCAAAACTTTTCACTGATTCCTTACTGCCTAAAGGGATAAAATCCAAATCCCAAGGACTTCAACCTTCTTCCCATTTTTATTGTCTAATCCTTCAACACAAACCTTCTGATGTAACTTAGACTTGTAGCTTCCTTGCCCAAACAATACAATTATTGGCTTATTTCCATGTTGCTGCCTTTTTTCCTGTTGCTGCTTTGCTCCCTAAAACAGTACCCCCTCCTATCAGCTTCTCCCTATCCTTAAAATTCTACTTATTCCATCCATCTCTCAGGGTACTCTCGCTCCTTTTAGCACATTTTCTGAGGATGGCACTATGTCTTTCCCAGTCCTTTGAAAATTGTCATATACTGCCCAGAGACATTTGATAATCAGGTATATACACCCCTTCTAGACAAGTCTCCTGAAGGAAAAAGGTCTCTTGATCAGCCTTAACATAAATTACATTCTAAAAAATTTCAAATATACAACTACATAGATTTTTCACGCTGGAAAGTGTGAAGTAGTTACTGGTCGATTCTTGGCACCCACAACAGTGTTTGTCTCACAGTAATGGCACAGATCATTTATGAGTGAATGTGTATATGAACTTGAATATGACAGAAGCTGAACAGGCAATGAGTCCATTAGCATTCTAACTCCAATTGAGCTAATTAGTCATACAGATGACAATTTATAAACACAGAAGTTAGGTATTACTTTTTTTTTTTTTTTAACATAAGTTTGGGCCACAGAATTGTGAATTTCCAAAGTCTTCATGACAAGTTCATTCTTATAGTTGATTATTTTAATAAAATCCACCAAACTGTACTCTGAGATGACTAAATTTATTTGTGTATTAAGGTAATTAACTTTGCTACTTGTTTTCATTTCCTAGGCTGCTCAAAGTAAATACCATGGGGGTCGGATGTAGCTCAACTGGTTGGGCGTCCGTCTCCCATATGGAGGGACCCGGGTTCAATTCCCGGGACCTCCCGGTAAAAAAAAAAAAAAAAAAAAAAAAGTAAATACCATGAAATAGGTTGGGTTAAACAATGGGAATTTATTTGTTCATGGTTTTGGAACTGGGAAAATGTCCAAATCAAGCTATCATCAAGGCAATACTTTCTTCCCGAAGACTGGCTGCTAGTGATCCTTGGAGCCTCTGTCACATGGCAAGGTACATGGCAGCATCTGCTGATCTCTCCCTTTTCTTCTGTGTTTTGTTGTTTTCAGCTTCTTGCTTTTGTGGTTCTCTCTCTCTCTCTGTCTGTATTCATTTCTTATATAAAGGACTCCAGTAATAGGGTTAAGACCCATCCAGATTGAGTAGCCTCAACAAAAGGTCCTATTACAATGGGTCCACACCCACAGGAATGGGTTAAATTTAAGAACATATTTTTCTGGGGGTTCATACAGCTTCAAACCACCACACTCCACCCTCTGGTCCCCCAAAAGACATGTACTTTCTATATGCAAAATACATTAATTCCATCACAATATCCTAAAAGCCTTAAGTCATTTTAGTAACAATGCTTAGTGCAAAGTATCATCAAAATCGGTTATAAGTGTGGTCTGTCCTGGGGCACAATTCCTGTCTCCAAACCTGTGAAACCTAGAGACAAGTTATCTTCTTCCAATACACACAATGGAGGGACAGGCATAAGAAAAACATTTCCATTCCCATAGGAAGAAACTGGAAAGAAAACAGGGATCACAGGTTCCAAACAATTCTGAAATCCTGCAGGGCATACTCCATTAGATTTCAAGGTCTGAGAGTCATCCATGGACTGATGTTTTGTCCTCCAGGTCTGATGGAGTGGCAGCCCCACCTTTTCCAAGTGTTTGTTCAGTAGCCATGGTCTCCCCAAACACTGGGGTGAAGGCTCCACCCTCTCAGACCATTGGGATGGCAGTCAGATGCTCCGCAATCCATGGGGCACAGGCTCCACCCTCTCTGGACACTGGGGTGGCAGCACGCTTCCTGAACAATGGGGCGGAAGGCCTGTCCTCTCCAAGGCTGAGGAAGACTTAACCTTTCCACACACATGGATGGGCCCGCACTCTTGGCACAAGAAGATGTCTTCATTCCAGACCTCATCTTCCATGATTCTGCTCTTCAAGTGATTTTTCATTTAATCTGTCCACTTTATGCCCCTTTTAGTACAAGCTGGCAGTGGTTACAATCATAAAAATAATGCAAGAAACTGTCAGATTTGCATGTAGTACACAGGAGTCCAAACTGTCAGATGGTAGGACTTCCCACAGCTCCTTCCTGAATAACTGCACCTCCAATCCTGAATTGCACTGAGATGGCTGACTGGTTCCACATTCAGTTAAACCCTCACGTGGAGCACTATTCTCCGGGAACTCGCTTTCTGGAATCTTAGAATTTTTCAAACCATCAGTTTCTAGTTTCTTTGTGCCTAGAAGTTCAGTTCTCAGCTTATCCCTTTCCTCTTGCATTTTACTATAAGCTGCAAGGAGAAACCAGGCAGCACTTTCCACATTTAGCTTAGAAATCTCCTCAGCTAAATATCCAAGTTCATCACTCTCAAGTTCCACCTTCCTTCAAACATCTGAACTCAATTTCACCAAGTTCTCTGCAACTTTAAAACAAAGATCACCTTTCCTCTAGTTTCCAATAACACATTCATATTTCCATCTAAAGCCTCATCAGAAGTACCATTAGCATCCATATTTCTACCAACCGTTTCTTCAAAGCAATCTGGGCCTTTTCTATCAAGTGTCTCACAATTTTTCCAGCTTCTACCCATTACCCAACTCCAAAGCCATTTCCACATTTTTGATATTTGCAATAACAGCACCCCACTCCCCATACCAAAATTTGTTTTCATTTCCTAGGCTGCTCAAAGCAAATACCATGAAATGGGTTCACTCAGTTTTGAGACTGGGAAAAGGAAGTCATCATCAAGGCGATCCTTTCTTCCCAAAGACTGGCTATCAGTAGTCCTTGGCTCCTTTGTCACATGGGAAGGCACATGGCAATGTCTGCTAGTGTTTCCCTTCTCTTCTGGGCTTCCTTGATTTCAGCTTCTTGC
Organism: Tolypeutes matacus; assembly: GCA_026826555.1. NCBI lineage: Eukaryota > Metazoa > Chordata > Mammalia > Cingulata > Chlamyphoridae > Tolypeutes > Tolypeutes matacus. The sequence goes on from JAKSZT010054396.1 coordinate 21,607,318, forward strand.
TTCTGTTGCCTTCTCTCTCTCTGTCTGAATTTAATTCTCTTGTAAAGGACTCTCATAAGAGGATTAATACCTATCTTGATTGACTGAAGTAGTTTCATTAAAAGGTCCTATTACAACGGGTTCACACCCAGAGGAATGGAGTAAATTTAAAAACATGTTTTTCTATGGCACATACAACTTCAAACTACCACACTACTTAAGGTAATAACACTAAATTAAGGGACGTGGATGTGGCTCAAGCAATTGGGTTCCCACCTACCACATGGGAGGTCCCTGGTTCGATTCCCGGTGCTCCTAAAGAAGACAGCGAGCTGACACGACGGGCAGGCGAGGTGAGCTGACGCAACAAGAGACACAAGAAAAAACATAATGAGAGACACAATAAAAGCAGGGAGCGGAGGTTCCCAGTGCCTCCTAGAAGACAAGCAAGACAGCAACCTGACGCAATGGACAGGTACAGGCAAGCTGACACAACATGATGATGCAACAAGAGGCACAAGAAGGAAAAACATGAGAGACACAACAAAGCAGGGAACGGAGATGGCTTAAGTGATTAGGTGCCTCCCTCCCACATTGGAGGTCCCGGGTTCAGTTCCTGGTGCCCCCTAACAAGAAACAAGGAAGATGAACAGACACAGCAAGTGCAAACAACAAAGGGGTGGGGTGAAATAAATAAATAAAATAAAGCTTTAAAAAAACAAAAACATTAAATTAAGGTACCACCACTGAAAAAGGTATATGTTCAAATTGGAAAGGAAGAAGTAAAACTACCTCTATTTGTGGACAACATGATCTTTTAAAGAGACAATCCAAAGGAATATACAAGAAAACTACTAGAGTAAAAAGTAAAAATAGATACATTGGACTTCATCAAAATTAAAAATGTTAGTGCATCAAAGGACATTATCAAGAAAGTGAAAAAACAACTTGATAGGAGAAATATTTGAAAACCATTCATCTGATAAGGGTTTGATATCTAGAATATATAAAGAACTGCTACAACTGAATAATAAAAAAACAAACAACCCAATTTAAAAATGGCCAAAGGATTTGAATAGACATTTCTCTAAACATATACAAATGGCTAATAAGCATATGAAAAGATGCTCATCATCATCAGCTATTAGAGAAATGGAAATCAAAACCACAATGAGATACTACTTCATACCCACTAAGACTGCTATTATTTTAAAAATGGAAAATAACAAGTGTTGGTGAGTATAAAGAGAAATAGCAACCCTCGTACATGTTGGTAGGCATGTAAAATGGTGCAGCTATTGTGGAAAACAGTTTGGTGGTTCCTCCGAAAGTTAAACACAGAACTACATTTGACTTGCCAATCTCACATCTATGTATGTATATATCCAAAAGAATTGAAAACAGGGACTCAGATATTTGTACACCAATGTTCATAGTAGCATTATTATAATAGCTAAAATGTGGGAACAACCCAAGTGTCCATTAATGAATGAATGGATAAACAAACTGTGGTATATACACCCAAAGTTATATTATTTGGCCATAAGAAAGAAGTTCTGAGAGATCCTACAACATGGAAGAACCTTATTGCTACCCCCACTCCCCCATGGAAGAAACTTGAAAACAGTAAGCTCAGTGAAATAAGCAAGACACATAAGGACAAATACTATGTGATGTCACTTAGATATCTAGAAATAGCAAATACACAGAGACAGAAGTAGATTAGAGGTTACCAGAAGGGAATGGTGGAGGGGGGAGTGTATGTTTGGTGAATATGGAATATATGTAATTTTTCAAAAAGTATATGTATTCATTTCCCACACTGTTGTTTCAAAGTAGCGCTGTAGTTATGAATGTTTTTCAAAAGTTACAGTGATAGGTGCAAGGCACCCTTGCAGTCTAGTTAAAAACCAGTTATTTCATGAAATATGCTTGTAAATTCAGAACCTTCTACCTTTGGAGACAACATTTCCATCTGGACTGGTTTCACAGAAGCAGTAGGTTTAAGTTTCCTGTTAACATTTGCTGTTTTGGTGGTTCGAACAGGTACTTTGGTGTTCTGAGCTTTCTAGAAGGAAAAAGAAATGTGAATAGGACAAACTAGCCAGTATTGCCCCTCAGTGCCCTTGCACACACATACACATACACAGTCTTCACGGTTGTTACCTTGGCTGCTTGTGCTGTTCTGGTAGCAACTCTATTTCCAATTTCTTCTAAAACTGTCCGTCTAATAGTTACATGACTCTTAGCTTTAGAATTAACTCCTTTGTCAATATGCTCCAAATCACTGGACACCTACCAAAAAAAAAAAAAAAAAAAAAAAAAAATCAATGAAGAGTTGAGAATTTAAAATACTTTGCTAATGTCAGATACTCAAATTCAGAATTGCTTTGAGAAAGGTGAATATGCTGAGATATATTTGAGAGAGGGAAACTGTACATTTTTAGGGAGCATAGAAATGCTATTTGTGATTGATAATCACTCTAAACTAGGCAAATCACTCACCCACTTTATTTATAATAAGACCTTTCTGCTAACTTTGCAAAGATATTTTGAGTATTCAGAAAGACCTGGAAGAGGCCTGAAAGCTACACCAATAAAGGATTATTTCTCACATAGCACCCAAATCACTTCTTAGAGATTCTTGTAAATTAAAGTCATCTATTTTAAAACATTTCTTTACAGAAATTGATAACAAATACAATTAGGGCACAATATTAAAAAGTTATAATAGGGTTGGCTGATTTTTTAAAAATCAGATGTTTAAAACCTAAACTAGCTTTGATTCTTATGCCATTGTAGAAATATGAAGTACTTGCTCCCTTAGATGATCTGTTAGAGATACAGTTTTTAAAAATGAGGTTGCTATAGCATGGTCTCTCATATTAAGAATCCTTAGAGGGGAGCTAAGGTGGCTCAAGAGATTGAGCAGCCTCTCTCCACTCTGGAAGGTCCCAGGATCGGTTCCCAGTGCCCCCTAAAGAGGGGACAAGCAGACACAGAAGAACACACAGAGAGCAGACAGCAAGCACAAAAAAACAATGGAGGGTGGGAGGAGAAATAAATAAATCTTAAAAAAATAAATAAATAAATAAAATAATTTTAAAAAAGGATCCTTAGAAACAAAATAGTTTTTATTTTGGTAAAATAGTTTTGTCTCAAATTTAGGAAAGGTTGAATTGTACAAAATGAAAATCATTAGTTGATCTTAACCTGCTTTAGAAAGAATGGGCTTAGAAACAAAACTTGCTAGGAAAAGCAATTCATACAAAAAAAAGTTGATTTTATTACAGAACTGAAGATTTCATGAGACAGAACAGCATGTTCTCAGAGTTTCAGACTCTTAATACTAAGAAAGCTTCCAACCAGGGGTGTGAGTGGATCTACCAGGATACTACCTGGTAAAATAGGATTGACAGAGGCCCCGGACAAAACCCAAGTCTTTTCTGAAGACTTCAACTAGTAAAGAACTTGGGGGGCAAGGGGGTTGGGGGTGGGGGGTGGAGGTTGATTAGAAAGAAAATAAAATGTCAGTTCAACTTAGATCCACAATGGATATGAATTGAATACTGCAAGTATTCAACATATTGGCATTCTCAAAATTCACACTGTTCAATTTTTTCCAGCAGCAATTGCCAAGTGGGGGGAAAAAAAAGTATGGAGGTTTAATGTTTATGGGTTGAAGCCAATAATGTCCAGTTTAAATTCATCTGGAAGGAAAAAATGGCATCTTTTAACTAGGCTTTCTGTCAGGACAATGGAACTCAAGTGTATCAGGGCCTTTGAAATTTCAGCAAAGGAAAAGTAGGTCCAGGTACAATTCAAGCTCACGGGAAAAATTTCTAAAACACCATAACACTTTAATTTTTGCAAAGGTGAAATAAAGGAATTTGAACTCTTCTCTCTTGGTCTGCCATTTGGCCAATTTATATGCAAATTCTCTATTACATTTGAGTTAAAAAAATTTTTTTTTAAAGAGGACAAACATTAGTGACTTTAGCTCTCAAGATACTGTGCAAAAAGAAATGGGATAGGAGTGAGGGAGTGCCGTGGCTCTTGCTCGATCCAACAATCGGAATTTCTTCCGCAATTTATTCCAGTCTTTCTTCCCACCCCCAACACAAGTCACTTACTTGGCAAGGAGAGTTAGGAAAAAAGGAGGAGGAGATCCCATGAACCTGCATTTAGACAGCGCTCTAACAACAAAGGGCACTTGAGGATCACCCTGTGTACAAGGCCCAAAGCTCTGGAGGCTCACTTGACAGATACCATCCCGGAAGCACTTTCTTACACCTCTCCCATCCCAGGGCCAGGGAGAGGGAAACCGCATTGCCGAACCGAGGCGTTGAGAGACGGGTCAGAGAGGACCGGCCGCTGGGCCCGGGACGCAGGGGAAGCGAGGGACCCCGGCGAACGGAAAAGCAACGTTGGTTGAAATGACCAGGCTCGGGTCGGAAGAGAGAGAGAAGCCAAAGGAGGCCGAGAGGGCTACAAGGCAGAAGGGCTGGCCCGTGTGAGAGGGTAGCCGGGCCGACTCACCATCGGGCGTCGGAGCAGCGCCATCAGGGACAGGGAAGGCAAGAGTGACAGCCCGGCCCAGGGAGGGACGCGGCCTGGAGAGGGAGCTTCCGCGTCGCCGTTAGATCTGCACTCCCGACCAGCACCGCTGCGGATTTTCGGAGATGTTGCCTTGTTCCAGGATTCAAATACCGCGCCGCTCGCACCTCCATTGGGCGACCACACGTACGGCGCACTCTTCTCATTGGCTATGCCAGGAGGCATTCCCGCGCACTGATTGGCTGGATTTCCCTTGACCCTTTTGGTTGTCACAACAACTAGGTTTTTGTTGTGTTGTTGTTGTTTGTTTTGTTTTTTTTTTCGGCCTACAGCCTGTTTTTTAAAATCCCGGCCTCTAAAATAATAAAAAATATCTTACTGGGATAACAGACGTAGGAAGACTTCCCTGAATTTTGACAAGGCCTCACCGACGGAAGTTTCTCGACGTCTGTCCTGGGTGAGCGGAAGTTGGTTCTAGGGAACACCCTGGAAATGCTATTTTTGACCCTTATTCCCCTACCACAAATGTCGAGTTGGGGTTAGGTTACGTTAGCCAGCGCTGCTCTGTGCAGCTCAGAGTTGCAGTGTGTTAGGTAGCAGTGACTCAAATGTGAGCTAAAGGAGTGGAAATTGTGACATTTTTCAAAAATTATTCCCAGGAGAGGCAATAAAGGGTAAAAGCGATTTGTGTGACGCGTGATTAATGTAAGATCTCCTTTGTGTTCCTGGCACCTAGCACGATGTTTGCATATGGGCAGTGCTCTAAAAAGAATTGTCAAAGAAAATGGTTCTATGACCGAAGGAGATTTTAAAATGAGAAACAAGGCGTGACCCCAGTTTTGGGCAGAGGGTGGGAGGATCGGCGAGGACCAAAAAGAACAGTAATAAGTTTGCCCTGAAGAGAGAAGAGGGAAGCGGGTGATGAAAATCAAGACAGAAAAAGAAAGAGGAAAGGAAAGAGGAAGGGAACAGTAGTATGCCCACAGCAAAGCACTGAGTGGAATGACTCGTGTTATCAGGTTCAAACTAAGCAAGATTTCTCATCACTCCTATTTTATGCTAGTCTTTAGTAATTATGGTTCACCTTTGTTACTCGGGTACAAATGATCAATATGGTGGGATAAGTCAAGTTAAGAGACAGGCTAAATTCCTTCTTTACCACAATCTCTTTCCGCGACAGGGCATCTGACAGTTTTTAAACCTGTTTCCTCTTCTTTAAAACAGGAATAATTTCAACTACTGTATGACACGGGAATATGTTTAGTGATTCTATCATACTTTAAGAATTAGGCATCCCATGGAAAAGTCTTGGAAAGGAATAATAGATCTGTTTTATGTTTTAGTGCACTAAGGTTGTGAGTAAAATTATACTTTTGCTTTATTGTTGTGATATTATGGTGTTATCAAAAGATACAACCATAAAAGTAACAAAGCACAGGGCTTTGTAAACAGAAATGAAGAGTGAAGTGGTTTTATTAACTGACTAGAGAAAGGTGACTAGACATTGTCAAAACCTAGTAATTTAATCCATATTATCAGGATGTATCTTCATTAAAGATGGAGGTAAGATTTGTTGTTTTGTATACCTCACTGCAACTAGCCTAGAACCTTACACATAAACTTTTCCATTCAAACTCTTATTTAATGCATTGTAGTCTTCTATTTTCACTTCCTGTTTCCTCCTGTCTTGGGTAACAGCTTTGATCACTTGCCCTATATAGTAATTTCCATAAACTTTCTCCTTGAATCTTCATTAAAATCCCTATCAAATTGGTACTATTATCTCAGTTTAACAGATGAAGAAACATAGGCTTGGAGCAGTTAAATGCCTTGTGTGTGAGAATACTGCTTTTGAGTTCAAGATTTGTCCTCAACTCTAATTCCAAAGCCTGTGTTCTGTCCCCTATGTACACCATTGACTACTCTATTTCCATTTGGCAGAAAGAGTGGGAAAAGTATGAGTCACCAAAGGAAATGGAATAGAAAATTAACTAAGGATGAATTTCTTGAAAGGCTAATAGCACTTTACAGTAATTATGGTAAGATTCTGCGTGATTAATTCACTTTTTCATTTCTTGAAGTACTGCTTCAGAAGGGTGAGCAAATGAACTTTACCAGATATGGAGTGAAGAAAAGGAAGAATATTCCAAGGGAGCACCCTAAGCAAAAGCACAAAGGAAAGTAATGGGCTAGCATGATTGGAGAGAAGGTGAGTGGCTTGATTTGGCAGGAGCCACTGGGCTTCAGGGTGACTAGGCATCATAGTGTCTTTTTTTTTACCTTATTTTCTACATTTAATAATTGAAAATATAAACAATTAAAAACTAAAAAGTAAACACAGATGAATAAATATATACATTTCTCAATTAAATGTACTGGATACACATAAAAAATTTTTTGAATCAAACAATATGTTACACAATATATTTGGTTCATATAGTAACGCATTCATACAGTATTTGTCCTTGTGTCTGGCTTGCTTCACTCAACATAATGTCCTCCAGGTTCATCCATGTTGTCATATGCTTTACGACTTCATTTCTTCTTACAGCTGCATAATATTCCATAATGTGAATAGACCACAGTTTGTTTATCTATTCGTCTGTTGATGGATACCTGGGTTGTTTCTAACTTTTGGCAATGGTGAATAATGTTGCTGTGAACATCAGTGTGCAGATGTCTGTTCGTGTCATGGCTCTCAGTTCTTCTGGGTATATACCCAGTAGTGGTATTGCCGGGTCACGTAGCAAGTCTATATTCAACTTCTTTAGGAACTGCCAAACAGTCCTCCACAGTGGCTGTACCATTCTGCTTTCCCACCAACAGTGAAGAAGTGTTCCTATCTCTCATATCCTCTCCAACACTTGTAGTTCTCTGTCTTTTTAAGTGACCATTCTGATAGGTGTGAAATGATATCTCATTGTAGTTTTGATTTGCATTTCCCTAATCATGAGTGATGTTGAGCATTTCTTCAAGTGGTTTTTTTTTGTTTTTTGTTTTTTTTGCCTTTTGTATTTCTTCTTTGGAGAAATGTCTACTCAAGTCTTTTGCCCATTTTTAAATTAGGTCATTTGTCCTTTTACTGTTGAGTTGTAACATCTCTTCATATATCCTGGATATTAAACCCTTATATGTGATTTCCAAATATTTTTTTCCATTGACTTGGCTGCCTTTTCACCCTTCTGACAAAGTCCTGTGAAGTGCAAAAGTGTTGAATTTTGAGGAGGTCCCATTTATCTATTTTTTCTTTTTTTTTTTTTTTTAATCTTTATTTTTTATTTCTTCTTTCTTTCTATTTTTTCTTTTGTTGCATGTGCTTTGGGTGTAAGGCCCAAGAAACCACCACCTACTACAAGGTCTTGAAGATGTTTCCCTATATTTTCTTCTAGTAGTTTTATGGTCTTGGTTTTTATTTTTATTTTTATTTATTTTTTTTTTTTTAAAGATTTTATTTATTTATTCATTTATCCCCCCCTTGCTGCCCGTGCTCGCCGGGTCAGCCAACCACGCCGCGCGGGCGGGCCTGCCCCCACCAGGAGGCCCCGGGAACCGAACCCGGGGCCTCCCACATGGCAAACGGGAGCCCCACTGATTGAGCCACAGCCGCTTCCCTTGGTTTTTATATTAGATCTTTGATCCATTTTGAGTTGATTTTTGTATAGGGGTCTTCCTTCATTCTTTTGGTCATAGATATCCAGTTCTCCCAACACCATTTCTTAGAGAGACTGTTTTTTCCCGTTAGCATGGACTTGGTAGGTTTGTCAAAAACCAGTTGACTGTATAGACAGGGGTTTATTTCTGGGTTCTCAATTCTATTCTACTGATCGATGTGTCTATCTTTATGCCAGTACCATGCTGTTTTGACCACTGTAGCTTTGTAATATGTTTCAAGGTCAGACAGTGAAATTCCTCCCACATCACACTTCTTTTTTAGAATGCTTTTGGCTATTCGGGTACACTTACCCTTCCAGATGAATTTGCTAATTGCCTTCTCTAATTCTGTAAAGTAAGCTGTTGGGATTTGATTGGTATTGCATTGAATCTATAAAACAGTTTGGGTAAGATTGAAATCTTCACAATATTTATTCTTCCAATCCATGAACACGAAATGTCTTTCCATTTGTTTAGGTCTTTTTAAATTTCTTTTAGCATTGTTTTGTAGTTTTCTGCCTATAGGTTCTGTACTTATTTGGTTAAATTAACTCCTAGGTATTTGAGTCTTTTTGTTGCTATTGAAAATGGAATTTTTCCTGATTTCCTCCTCAGGTTGTTCAGTACTAGTGTACAAAAAACATTACTGATTTTTGCATGTTGATCTTTTATCCTGCCACTTTGCTGAACTCATTTATTAGCTCAAGTAGCTTTGTTGTGGATACTTCAGGGTTTTCTAAGTACAGGATCATGTCATCCGCAAACAGTGAGAGTTTTACTTCTACTTTTCCTATTTGGATGCCTTTAATTTTTTTTTTTTCTTGTCTAATTGCCCTAGCTAGAATTTCTAGTACAATATTGAATAACAATGGGGGCAATGGGCATCCTTGTCTTATTCCCTATCTTTGAGGGAAAGCTTTCAACCTTTCCCCATTGAGTATGATGTTGGCTGTGGATTTTTCAAATATGCCTTTTATCATACTGAGGAATTTTCCTTCTATTCCTATCTTTTGAAGTGTTTTTATCAAAAAAACGATGCTGGATTTTGTCGAATGCCTTTTCTGCATCGATTGAGATGATCACGTGTTTTTTTTCCTTCAATTTGTTAATGTGGAGTATTACGTTGATTTCCTTATGTTCAACCAGCCTTGCATACCATTTGGTTGTGATGTATAAGTCTTTTTATATGCTGTTGGTTTCGATTTGCAAGTATTTTGTTGAGAATTTTTGCATCTATATTCATTAAAGAGATTGGTCTGTAATTTTCTTTTCTTGTAGAAACTTTATCTGGCTTTGGTATTAGGGTAATGTTGGCTTCATAAAATGTATTGGGTAATTTTCCCTTCTCTTCAATTTTTTGGAAGAGTTTAAAAGGATTGGTGTTAATTCTTTTCAAAATGCTTGATAAAATTCACCTGTGAAGCCATCTGGTCCTGGACTTTTCTTTGCTGGGAGATTTTTGATGACAGATTCAATCTCCTTAATTGTGATTGGTTTGTTAAATTCTTTTATTTCTTGTAGCGTCAGTGTAGGTTGGTTGTGCATTTCTAGAAATTTGTCCATTTCATCTAGGTTGTCTAGTTTGTTGGCATATAGGTTTTCATAATATCCTCTTATAATTCTTTTTATTTCTGTGGGGTCAAATAATCATTTCTGATTGTATTTATTTGCATCTTCTCTCTTTTTTTCTTTCTCTAGCTAGGGGTTTGTAGCCATTTGGCAATTTGATGTAATTATGAATTCCAAAAATATAATTGGATCATGCTTGTAAACTGATCTGTTAATCTGGACATGATTAAGTTATGATTAGGGCATTGACTGGGCCAAGTCTGTAGGGCGTTGAGCCCCACCCCTTGGTGGGTGAAGCAATCAAATATAAAAGGCAAGGCAAAGGACAGAGAGAGCAGTTTTTGAGAAGCAGTTTTGATGTTGGAATTTTGATGTTGGAAAGAAGGCCCCAGGAGAAGAGAAGCAAGCCGTTCTCCTGATAGTCTACAGCTGACCTTGTGGAGGAACCACAGGAGCTAAGCCCAGAGAGAAATGCGGCCCTGGGAAGAGAGGAACCCAATAAGTCAGAACCCTGGCAAACGTCGGCAGCTGTCTTGCTCCAACCAACACATAGCAACAGATTTTGGTAAGGGAAGAAACTTATGCTTTATGGCCTGGTAACTGTGGACTTCTACCCCAAATAAATACCCTTTATAAAGACCAACCTATTTCTGGTATTTGCATTAGCACCCCTTTTGGCTGACTAATACAGGGTTTGTCAATTTTATTGATCTTCTCAAAGAACCAGCTTTTGGTTTTGTTGATTTTCTCTACTGTTTTTCTGTTCTCATTTTCATTTATTTCCACTCTAATCTTTATTATTTCTTTCCTTCTGCTTGCTTTGGGATTGGTTTGCTGTTCTTTTTCTAGTTTCTCTAGTTGTTCAGTTAAATCTTTGAGTTTAGCTCTTTCTTCTTTTTTAATATAGGCGTTTAAGGCTATAAATTTCCCTCTCAAGACTGCCTTCTCTGTATCCCAAAAGTTTTGATACGTTGTGTTCTCGTTTTCATTTGTCTCAATATATTTACTGATTTCACTTGCAGTTTCTTCTTTGACCCACCGATTATTTAGGAGTATGTTGTTCAGTCTCCACACATTTGCGAATTTACTTTTTTCCTGTCTATTATTGATTTCTAGTTTCATTCCATTATGATCTGAGAAGGTGCTTTGTATAATTTCCATCTTCTTATATTTATTGAGAGCTGCATTGTGACCTAACATGTGGTCTATCCTGGAGAAAGATCCATGGGCACTTGAGAAGAATGTATAACCCGCTGAGTTTGGATACAGTGTTCTGTATATGTTTGTTAGGTCTAACTTGTTTATCATATTATTCAAGTTCTCTGTTTCCTTGTTGAACTTCTAATTGTTCTATCTAATGACGTGAGTGGGGTGTTGAAGTCTCCAACGATTATTGTAGAAATGTCTATTTCTCCCTTCAGTTTTGCCAGAGTTTGTCTCATATATTTTGGGGCACCCTGGTTAGGTGTGTAGATATTTATGACTGTTATATCTTCCTGGTGGATTGTCCCTTTTATTAATATATAATGGCCTTCTCTATCTCTTATAACTTTTTTGCATTTAAAGTCTGTTTTGTCTGCTCTTTACTGGTTACTATTCACTTTTTCCAACCTTTTACTTTCAGCCAGTCTGTATCCCTGGGTCTAAGGTGAGTTTCTTGTAAGCAGCATATGGATGGCTCACATTTTTTAATCCATTCTATCAGCCTGTACCTTTTGTTTGGGGAGTTTAATTCATTTCTTCAATGATATTACTGTAAATGCACTATTTACTTCCTCCATTTTATTCTTTGGTTTTCATATGTCATCTTATTTTTCTCTGTCTTTTTAATCTTTTGGTTATCCTTTCTGCTATTCTTTCTTCTATACTCTCCTCCAAGCCTCTCTCTCCTTTCTTTTTCTTTGATTTCTCAGCTTCCTTTAACATTTCCTGCAAAGATGGATTCTTTTTTTCAAACTCTCTTAGTTTCTGTTTGTTTGTGAATATTTTATACTAACTTTCATATTTAAAGGACAGTTTTGCTGGATAAAGAATTCTCGGCTGGCAGTTTTTCTCTTTTCAGTTTCCTAATTGTATCATACCACTGTCTTCTCACCTCCATGGTTTCTAAAGAGAAATCTGTAATAAGTCTTACTGGACGTCCCTTATACGTGATCGTTTGCTTCTCTCTTGCTGCTTTGAGAATTTTCTCTTTATCTTTGACATTTGACATTCTGTGTAGTATGTGTCTTGGCATAGGTCTATTTGGATTTATTCTGATTTGGGTACGGTGTGCTTCTTGGACATGTAAGTTCATTTCTTTCATGAGAGTTGGGAAATTTTCAGCTATTATATCCTCAGATACTCTTTCTGCCCCCTTTCCCTTCTCTTCTTCTTCTGGAACGCCCATGAAACATATGTTGTTGCGTTTTGTGTTGTCATTCAACTCTCTGAGCCCCTGCTCAATTTTTTCCATTCTTTTCTCTCTTCAATTTTAGCTCTTTGTCTTCTTATCACTTATTCTTTCTTCTATCATTTTGAGTCTGCTGTTGTATGCCTCAAATGTTTTTTTTTTGTTTGTTTTTTGCTTTGCTTTTCTTCTTCAAATTTGTTTTTGATCTCACCTATTGTGTCTTTCATTCCCATGAGCTCTGTTACTTTTCTGTTCAGAATTTCAAATTCTTCTTTGCTTTCACTCAATGTCTTCTTTTTTTTTTTTTTTTTAAAGATTTTATTTATTTATTCATTTATCCCCCCCTTGCTGCTTGTGCTCGCTGGGTCAGCTAACCACGCCGTGCGGGCGGGCTTGCCTTCACCAGGAGTCCCCAGGAACCGAACCCGGGGCCTCCCATATGGTAAACGGGAGCCCTACTGATTGAGCCACAGCCCCTTCCCTCAATGTCTTCTTGATGTCATTTGTCTCTTTAACTATATTGTCTTTCAACTCATTAATTTGATGTTGGAAATTTGTGCTCATCTCACTGATTAGTTCTCTCAAATTCTGCATCTCTTCTGGGACTTTCTTGGACCATGTCTTCTATTTTCTTAGTATGGCTCGTTATTTTTTGCTGGTGTTTAGGCATCTGGTTAGGATGTAGTTTACTCACATGCTCAATCTCTTTTATAGGGATTTAGTGGCAGGAGGCTGTGAGCTACCACAGCTCTTTGATTTTTGGCTCAACCTGGATTATTAGGATTGTCCTGCTGGTTGCTCAAAACTGGGCACTGGACCCAGTAATTGGTTGTAGAGTCACTTCCTAGGGCCTTGGGCAGGGAGGCTATAGAGGCCAGTAAAAGCCTCTCCTATTTATTTTTAATTTTCTTGTGTGTACTTCCTCGGTCTGCTAGGAGATGGCCCTCTTTGGCAGCTCTCAATTAAGTGCCTGGTCGGAGTGTATTTGTTGCAACACAGACCAGATCAGTGTGATAGAGCTTCCTGTCTGGGGGCTAGGAGCCTTGTAATTCAACTTTCTCTGCGACAGTTCTCCAGCCTTCTCTGGCAGCCCCCTCCCTTTTCCCAGCTAGGAAATATTTCCATGCCCCTCTGAGTCCTCAACAATCAGTCCCTGTTTGTAGAAAAGGAGATTGGGAGGGTTGTACGTCTTTAGCCCCTTGCAGGCTCCAAGGCAAACAATGACGCAGCCCCACTGGCCTGGAAGGGCTTTTGGGACACAGCAGACCAAATTTGTGAGTCAAAAGCTGAGTCAGCCTTAGGCTATGACCCTCTCTCTTCCCCTTCCTGTGGAGTCCTTAACAATTAGTACAGGCTAGAAGAGAGGGAGATTGTGAGGGTCGGATTTCTCCAGTCCTTCGCAGTCTCCCAGGGCAAACCACTGTGTGGTCTCACCTGGCCTGGAAGGGGTCGTGGGGCACAGCACATCAAATTGGTGGGTCAGAAGCTGGGTCAGCGTTAGGCTCTGTCCCTCTCTCCCCTTTCCTGGGGTGTTTGTCATTCTTGCTGTTTGTCATTCCCAATTTTTTCCTCAGATATCCACCTCCTTCTCCTGGTCTTGGGATTCTTTCTCAGATTTTCAGGAACTTCTGTCAAAGACACTTATTGGTCACATAGCCACTGTTGTTCACGGAGAACTGAAAATTTCAGGAGGAAAAAATTGCCCCAGGTGAGGTCAGGTGGAAGCCCTTCAGCTCTGCTAGAGGTACCATAGGCCATTTCTATAAAGGCCACTAGAATCATCTCAATCATTCCCAGTGCACCCCAGACAAGTGCAACCATGAAAGCTGCTTAATTTGAACAAATACACTAGAATGTAAGGTCCATGAGGGTAGGGATGCTTGTTTTGTGTATATCCCTAGAGCCTAGAACGTATAAGGTGCTAATTTATTCTAGAATTTCTAGGATTCATTTGGATTAACTATTAGTGTACCATAAAGGACAAGTTCAAACACTCAGCTTATGTTCAGGGTCTCTGGATCCTTGAAGAATGCATTTCAACCTTTGGTGTTCTTTCAACAGCCATTGTACAAGATTACAGTGAAGGCATTAAGGGCCCAGTCTAATTTATGTATTAATTTGTGAATGAGACAATTGACAAATTGATTTTCACCAGCTGATTTTTAACAATCCAGTTATTATCCTAAAATACCACAATATTCTCTGCCTCAGTTGCTCTTATTCCATTCCTGCTCCTACCAACCACCTACCCCTTTTTGCCTGCATCTTTCTGGTATATCCTTTCTTAACTAGATAGAAGATAATATAAAATATATTTGCTATATTAAAATTAAAATATCAGTGTGTGCTGACACTGCACTGACAGGGAATACAGAAAAGAACAAGGTATGAACCATCCTTCAAGTGTAAAACAAGGTAGGGGAGACACATAGGAACAAAACTATTATAAGCAGAACCTAAAAAATACTAAGGACAAAGAATGGGAAGATGAATTAAATGGGAGTGGATGGGAGAAATGTGGGAAGATGGTGGCACAGGAAGCTCCAAAAATCAGTCCCTCCATTAAAATAACATTGAACCAGCAGTAACTGTCCAAATCAGCTATTTTGGGACTCTGAACTGAGCAGAATGCTTGCATAGGATCTAGGGAAGAACTAGATGAAGCTGGTACCAAATACCATTGATTGTACACTTTGAATTTGAATGAATTGTATGCTTAATTTTTTAAGGATTTATTTTTATTTATTCCCCCACCCCACCGGCCTCGTTGTTTTGCACTCGCTGTCTGCTGTGTGTGTTCTTCTGTGTCTGCTTGTCTTCTCTTTAGGTGTCACCGGGAACCGATCCTGGAACCTTCCTTAGTAGGAGAGAGGTGCTCAATCTCTTGGGCCACCTCAGCTTCCTGGTCTGCTGCATCTCTTGTCTCTCTTGTGTCTCTTTTTGTTGTGTCATCTTGCTGCACCAGCTCTCTGCATGGGCCAGCAGTCTGCTTGGGCCAGCTTGCCTTTCACCAGGAGGCCTTGGGAATCGAACCCTGGACCTCCTGTTTGGTAGACAGGAGCTCAATCACTTGAGCCACATCCATTTCCCATGTATGTTTTATTAATATGTATCAATAAAATTGATTTGTGGAAAAAAAAAGCTGGTAAATTGTAGTATCAGTGAATTTCATCTTCCCTGTACCAGTATGGCTACCATCCATTAGTCTTCCAAAGGCAGCTGTGGAGACTCCAATACTCCTTCTTGATGTGGTCTGACTGCTGATCACTGCTTTTGATCATGGGGTGCCTAAGGGGGAGGGTGGCAGCTGCAGGGAAGCTGGCAAGGAGGGGAGACATTGTTTCTACCTCACAGGCAAAATGGCAAAAGAAACTTAAGAGTACTTTTTTTGGAAACAGAATTTATTAATGATTTACATAATTTATACTTTACACACTGGTCTCATAAATATAGATTACAACTTTACAAAATGCTAAGCAATAGATAATTATTTTTCCTACCAAAATATTTGGGTTTAATAAAAAAACTGGCAGCATCTACAAGACTTTCTTTTCTTTGTTCCTTTATTTAAACCACTGCCAGTCAGTTTAGAACATAGGAAATTTAATTTAGTCCAGTCAGCTTCCCTATCACCACCATCTTGATCCTAAGAGCTTATTTTAAAAGGTGCCAATAATGTGCAGACACATTCATGACACAAGCTCAGAATGTAAACCAAGGGTGACACATTTGTTTTTGTTGCTATATATTTTATGTATCCATGGCTAATATTTTCAATGAAAATGCTTCAGAGATAGCAGGGAGATGAAATCCTTTCCATTGGACCTATCAGTAACCCATTTTAGCGTCAAATAATTGTCATCCATATATACTACCACATTTTAAATGGTCCAACTCCCTTTAACAGTGGTGATGGGAAGCCAAGGAAATCATAATCTCCAGTTTTTTTCCTCTTCCCTGCAAGAACCACAAAAGTGTTAATTTTCCCTTTACTAATGTAACAAAGTCTTGATGGCAAAACTACTCAACAATTTAATCCTACTATCCATACAATTATACATTCCTTTTTAGCAAAGTCAAAAACTAGGTATGTAATCCCTTTGTGTACCCCAGAGATTTTTTTTTTTTTTTTTTTTTTTTTTTGAGGTACCAGGGATGGGGATTGAACCTGGGACCTTGAATGTGGGAAGCTGGCGTTCCATCACTGAGTCACATTGGCTTCCCTGAGTTGGTTTTCTCATTTGTTCTGCTTGTTTTTTCAGGAGGCATTGGGAACTTTACCTAGTACCTTCCCACGTGGGAGGGGGGCACTCAACCACTTGTGCCACTTCCACTCCCCACCAGAGATTCTTTACCCAAGAGGAATCCAAAGACTGAACCATCATTGCTGCAGTCTTCAAAGAGAGAACAGATCTGGTTCATTTCTGTGAATTCCTTTAAGCACAAAGATGACCCAAGACTGGCAAAAACTGGTGGCAGGGACCTCAACCCTCCTGGTAACTTTCAGGACCACCTACTTCATCAAGTCTGAGAGGCTGAGGCTGGTCAACACTAGCTTCACTTGTGACTCTAAAGGCTATCTTCCAAGTTTGAAACCCTTACCACCACAGATGGCAGGTTGGCATCAGTGAATGGAATTCAACTAATTTCTTTTTTTTTTTACCGGGAGGTCCCAGGGATTGAACCCAGGTCCCTCCATATGGGAGACAGACGCCCAACCATTTGAGCCACATCCGTCCCCCTCGACTAATATCTATAAAGAGTTCATTTATGAAGAAATAGTACATTTTCATTTATTCTTTCTTTTCCCCATTGGAAGCAAAATTAGTTCGGAAAAATCACAAACTGAGAACTCAAACAATCAACAAGAAAACAAAAAACAAACAAAAAACAAGCAATCACAGAGCAGTGGAAGAATAAGAATTCCAGAGTTATAACTTTAGCAAAAAAAGGTCTAGCTATCAGCCAAAAAATTACAAAACATACAAAGAAATAGAAATGTATGACCCATTATCAGGAAAAAAGTAATCTGACAGAAACCATCCCTGAGGAAGCCCATACGTTGAAACTATTGGTCCAAGGCTTTAAATCAACTGTCTTAAATATGTTGAGTGACACTAATGAAAGATGTTTATGTGGGATGTTATGGGAGGTGTGGGAGGTGGGGAACATGGAAATCCCTGTAATTTTTGTGTAACATTTATGTAATCTAAGCATCTTTTAAAATATAAAAAAACAAACAAAAAAATATGTTGAGTGAGATAAAGGAAACCATGGACAAACAACCAAAGAAAATTAGGAAAACATTGTTTGAGTAAAATAAACTGATAGAAATGATAAAAAGCAACCAAACAGAAATTCTGGTGCTGAAAAGTACAATTATAAGGTAACCCCCTAAGAAAATAGAAAATCCTATATTATTGTATCTTTAGGATATAACTGCTTTTTTGCTCTCTATAAAATACCTAGGAGTAACTTTAACCATGCAGGAGGTGGGATACTCTTTACACTGAAAACTACAAAATGTTGCTGAAATTAAAAAAGACCTAAATAAATGGCAAGGCATCTCATGTTCATGGATGGACAACTTAATATTGTTAAGATGTCAATGCTATCTCTAATGATCTATAAATTCAGTGAATCCCTATCAAAATCCCAGCAGCAAATTTTTTTTTCAGAAATGGAAAGACCAATTCTCAAATTCATATGGAATTGCAAGGGGCCCCAAATAGCCAGCCATACGATCTTGAATAAAATCGGAGGACTCACTTCCTAATTGCAAAACTTACTACAAAGTGACAGTAATTAAAACAGTATGATACTGTCATAGGGATTTTACATATAAACCAATAGAATAGAACTGAGAGTCCAGAAATATATTTAAGTGACTAAGTTTGGGGATTACAAAGCAACAAATAACACTTACGCAGCAATAGATAACTAATATAAAACTTTGGGGAATAGTTGGCTAACAATTAAGTTCCAAGAACCCAGTTACTCCATAACAACTTAATCTCTGAGCAAATGGCAATAGAACAGTAGTCGAGATAGTTAAATGAAAGGGGTTTTTTCATTCCTTTTTAAAGGCCAGTTGGGAAGCAGTTGGATGGGAGTCCTACCACATCTCTTCCAATTTCTTTGTCAAACAACTTAAACAAAAACGCCCATATAAATCTCTTGAGGATAAAGGAACAGAATCCCCAAAATAACAGGTTTGGTGTGTCCTTTATTATAGAGGATTTTCTAGATATGTGAGAGGAAGATCAGGTCTCTGTGTAACCCCTGAACAGATTGGAAATTTGAGTGCCTTGAGTTGTCTCAACAGTCTTGCAGGCAATGGCAGAAACCTTTTCAAAGCACAATATCTATAAATAACAAAATAGAATTTTACACTTTCCAAAGTTTGCGCACCCCACACATATATTATTACAACAACCTGAGGCAAAACTGATTCAACACTTTGTATTCAAGACTCAGCGGAGCCTAAAGTGAAAATTAGTAGTGAATGGTAATTGGTGGGGAGAAGAATTAGGAGAGAATGAGAACATCTATATTTTAATTTTCCAATTAAAAAATCCCTTTTAGGTCAGAGAGGGCAAATGGTTTCATATTCTGTGCCAATTATGATCCACTGGCAGTATCTGTCTAAGCACTGAAAGGTACTGATGGACAACTAGGCTCCTGCAAGAGAAGGAAAGAAAACAACACATATGCTGGGAATCTTCCATCCTCATAGTAGAAGAAAAGTTTCAATCAGATAAAGGCTGAAGAGGATTATTCCTTCTTATCTAGTAATTAGTTGCTTGGACTCAATGTAAGAGAAAGGTTAGCAGAAAAACTGATCTGTAGTTCAGCACTTTGTTTTGCTACCATTTGTTATCAAAGGCAAGGGTATTTGGGTGGCAGAGTATGATAGAGAGCTTAGGGAGAACATATTCTTAAATCTATACTATGTGCCAAAGGACTTTACACTATTATCTCATTAATGCTATAAGAACCCTAAAAGGTAGGTTTTATTTCTATTCTGTAGGTGAGAAATAATTAAATAAGTTGTTTAAAGTTGCACAACTCAACACTCAAGTCTGTCAGATTCCAAAACCTGTATTCTTTCTAATACTCCAAAAAAAAAGCATTTGTATGGCATGTGAATAAACAGTGCAAGAGTTGAGATTGTCCCCAGTAGGCCCAAAGACAAACTATAGTTGATAACACTTACTTTCTTCTTAGAAAGAAATAACTTTTAGATAATTCTTAATTCAAGAAAGTGATTGAAATATTCTATCATGATATATTCAATATTGAAACAATGAAAAAACAAATTTATTGTGTTCACAGAAATTTTGTTAGATAAGTTCAAAATTAGAATGCATTTTCTACAGAATTAAACTATTCCCATTCAGGAAAAGCTATTAATGAAATGTCCATAAGAGTTTATCTTTTAATTTCAATGTTTCAACTACTTTTATATACCATTTTGAAAACAGAGCTGGTTTTCTGTATGTAGAATTGTTATGGTTCAAATGTTTAAGTGTGCTAGCAGCCAAAAAAAATGTCACCAAAGAAAAAAGTTTCAAATATCAGTTTATCACTTGCATATTAACAACAATAAAAATAAAGATTTTCTAACAAAAGAATTTTAGTTTTAAAGTATTCAGACAGCTATCACTGAAATTTTCATTTGGACATAAGATGCAGTAGGATATGGAAAACGCCAAAACAAAGCACATAAGCTAAAATGTTCAAAATTATTATCTTCCTTATTTGGCTCATTACTAATCACATTTTTCTGTAAGGATAGGTTTTAATAAACTCCTGCATTAACAATCCAGATTTATGCCACAAACACCTGCATTAAGTAAGTTTTAATGTAATGATACATCATCTACATAAAGAAACCCAATAGTAATTATTAAACAGGTCAACAGGCAGGCAGTTGTGCATCTAAATCTGACATAATATTTGAAAGCAGAGAAATTATCTGTGCTCTTAGTGTTTTGAGGAACATGAAGAGTACTCTACTGTATAAAATTATCCCCATTTTACTTATACTTCTTTAATGTCTTGGCACAGACCCTGCGGTCTTCCAGCTGTGAAGACCTATACCATAAATCACAGGTTACTTAATGAAAGGCTACTCCTTCCTCTTCTCCCCAGTGAGGTGGCAAGATAAGGGTCACTCGCTCTAACTCTCCCCTGATCTACTACAACTGCTTCTTAATCTTCAAGTGCACTTTTAAAAAAGCATGATTTAGTTTCTTTCCACATTTCTTAACCATAAATCTATCCTCCATTGCCACACATACTATGTTGCAGCATCTTGATATTGACAATTACTAAAATGTAACATTTACTAATACAAGAAAAGGGTAAGTAGCCATAACTGTATGAATACAAACATTATGCAAATATCAATTTCAGTGAGATCACTATTTTTGAATTCCAAATGTTTAACATAAACTTTTTTATTAAAACTAATCATGAAACACAAAGACCATAGAAATAGAAGTTATTTATTAATCAATCCACTTACAAAGCAGGTGGCTTAATGCAAGCTTACTGACATCTTCACATATGATCCATGGGAACATGTCTTCCACATACAGACAGTGATATTACTGACTGGATGCATTTGCAATCTGGGGCATATTAAGCATATTTAAACAAATAAAATTAGGCTATCCTGTATATGAAAGTATCTTGATAATATGCATCCTGAAGTAGATTAAAACTTTCTCCAAAGGAGAAATATTAGTACGTTAACTTAACTTCATATTCTATATTATGCAGTAAATCTTAACTATAGAAATTAAAATTTTAAATCAGTGATCGACTCTTGGTAATGTTAAGAAGTGGGAGTCTATATCCAGAGCAACAGTAGGTTGACAGTATAATTTGTGCCTCACAGTATCTGCAGATTTACTGTTTTTCAAGTTTAGAGAAATAAAACAGGAGACACGTAGATTCAGCTGACTTTATTTTCTTTAAACTAATAAAAATCCCTTAAAAGTGATCTGGGACCTTTAGAAGTTCTATGAATGCATAGATACCTGCCAATGACTGTAATTCTAAATCCTGACGAGTTTACAAAATCAGTGTAAGCAGGTATCTTTACTATACATGCTTACAGAAGACTGACCAAAATTCTACATGTCTTTTTCAATTTCCCTAAAATTCTGATAAATCTGCAAGTATATACAATCCAGCTAATTGAAATTAGTATTTAGTGTTTATTAGAGCTGTTTCACAGCAGCAATTGAATGAGGGAAATAAATTTCTAAACAATGTAGGAAAAAGATAAATACAATCAGAACAGCAGTCTAAATGTATATCAATATTCAACTCTATCTGTACTGTACTGAAAGGAAAAAGATACACCAAGAAATTTCATATTGATTACTCTGGTGATGTGAATACCACCTGCATCTGACTGAATATGGTTTGTACTCTGTTCCCAGTATTATGGATGGTATTTAACTCAGAACTCCATATTGTAAATATACAGCAGCCATTTTGTCCTAGTTAAGGAATGTCTTAATATACAATATTATCATTTTCTAGAGGATCTTTATACATTAAACTAAAGTACATGATTGATTAAATTAAAGGTTAGTAATGGGTAAAAAAAAAAAAATCATAATTCTCAAGGCCTGGTACTATGTAAAAAACAAAAAGACCACACAATCCTACTTTCTAAAGCAGCTAATCTTGCCTGCAAGTTCAGGGTCACAAGCCCATAATATGTGCAAAGAAATGCAATACAAGAACCATGCAAAAATACAGTAAAATGATACAGGAAAAATGTCAAATCTAGGAAAAAAAGCTTTTATAAATACATCAAATCAACTGTATACATAAACTGTAGGTCTAGCATTAGTTGTACCATATAGCAGAGCCAGCACTCTAAGTTCAATGCTTCCATATCTGCGCAGGTAAGTCATGCCATCTTTGGTTGACTGCAGTACCAGGAAAGATAGGAATGAGAGGGAAGGCAAGAGTTCTGAAACATGGTGTCAACTTTCACTTGGCAGCTGGGCCTCAATGTCCACTCTGCATATGGGGCACTTCTTATTGGTAATCAACCACTGGTCAACACACACTTGGTGGAAAAGGTGCATACATGGAAGGCGTCTATTATCAACAAAACAAAAAGCAAAAATTAATTTTTTTAACAACTGCAGTGGCATTTATATATTTTTTAATTATATATGTAAAAATTCAGCAGTGCTCTGAAGTTACTGGGCATCTTTCTATTTTGTTAAGAAAAACTCTACGGAGAGCTGCACACATTAAATTAGCACTCTGAGGAATATAATGTATAAACGGCCTAGAAAATTGCCTGTCACGGCAATAAAACTAAATAATATAAAATCTCAAGAATTATAAGAACCAGAATTAGACTGAAAATTATTCCAGCATTGTTTCTACATGTCAATGCTCTAGAGTTGGCAGTATGTTCCCTGTTCTATAATATTGCAAATATATTTTTAATATCACTGTGTGTGTGAAGTACTTTAAAAAATATCTCTCTCAATTCTCTCTCAAAAACAACTCGTATTATAAATATTATAGTAGCCATGTTGTCCTAATTAAGGCATGTCTTAATATGCAATATTATTATTTTCTATCTAGAGGATCTTCATATATTAAACTTAAGTATATGATTAAAAGTTAGTACTATTATTTTCATGAGGTAAGTGTTATATCCACTTAATACTGTGCCTCAGTATTAAGAAATGTTTATTTTTTAAAAATAAACAAATGTTTATTTTTAGAACATCATATCAAGTCATCAATTAGAAATCGAGAAATAGAGATTCCAGGCAAGACAGATTAACATTAAATCTGCAGAATGGGATAAAAGTTACCAACTCAAGTGTTCATTTTTATCTCCATCTACAGTTAAGAGTTAGAATACATTTTCAGACTGCCTAATATTTTTGTAAAAATAGGAGCTAAAGAGAGGTGTACCAATTCTTAATCAATGATTACTCCTCGAACAGTATTGTCAATACTGTAAAAACAATTAACTTCCATATTTGTAAACCTTCATTGGAAATAAAGTGCTCAAATAAAAGCTTATGTATGATAAAGTGCACTACTATTTATAATTTTTTTCTAGCCAAGTGAAGGCTATTAATAAGGGTTAACAATAAGGGCAATGTTAACCCTTATTAATTAGGGCAAAAAAAAAACCACCACCATGGTTCTGTTAGATATTTTATAGAATCTGTTGCATATGGTAGATGTTGCGTTAAAAAAAAAAAAAAAAAAAAATAGGAACAAAACAATTACTTAAGAGACTATTGAAAAAAAAATCCCTAAAATAAACACTAGTTTAGCATAATAACTTATCATTTATTACATCACAAAGGTGCAAGCAGGGAATACTCCTACAAGTCAGAGAAGAAATGTAAGGACAAAATCAATTTATAAAAGATACCGTAAAACAAACTGCACAGAGCTAACTGGTCCCCTTTTAAACTTTCGCAAATACATCAGTGTAACTGTCTAGGACTCCAAAGCCTCTCAGATTTACCCTTCTGCAAGATTTATAAAAGACAAAGTTCAATACTGATATGCTGAGTGACAGCACCAGAAGCTTTGCTGTGGCCCTATACAGGGCGGAATACTTCCTACCCTCAACTCTTTTTTTTTTTTTTTTTTTTAAAAGATTTTATTTATTTATTCATTTATCCCCCCCTTGCTGCTTGTGCTCGCCGGGTCAGCCAACCACACCGTGCGGGCGGGCCCGCCCCCACCAGGAGGCCCCGGGAACCGAACCCGGAGCCCCCCATATGGCAAACGGGAGCCCCACTGATTGAGCCACAGCCGCTTCCCATACCCTCAACTCTTTGTTTCTAATAAACAGATTTATCTTTTTATGCTTGTATTCATTATAATAAGCCAGTTCTAATGTCAGAGATTGATAATAGGGTATGTCAGGTTTCTAGCCTACTTCCAAATAAAACTACTTGTACAGTTTTGCCAATGGGTTTTAGATAATTAATGTCTAGTTACCTCACATCTTCACCTTCCTCTAAAATAGATAAACAGATAGTACACTTTTCCTCTGTGTCTTCCTCAGTCCCTTCTTCCCCATCTTGTTTGCAGTGCAGTTTCCTCTGTGAGAACCAATCAGTTGTTACCTTATTAGTAGAGATGACATTATTGAACTGAGTAAATTCTGTGCTTATGTGAAAAACAAAACAAAACTACACATTTGCCTATAACTTATTTCCCAAGTAAAACTGTCATGAATTAATGAATGCTTTAAGTGATTATCATCAATTAAGTGTTCTTCTATTACCCTTAAATGATCAGCATCAAACAAAATCAAATGTAACAGAAATTCTTAGTTTGAAATCTATTACTTTTTTTAAAAATTAAAGTTATGAGTTTACAAAACAATCATGCATAACTACAGGATTCCCTTACACCACCCCACCACCAACACCTTGCATTGTTGTGGAACATTTATTACAACTGATAAAAGAACATCCAAATATTACTACTAATTATAGTTTATAGCTTACTTCAGGTGTATTTTTTCTATAAACCAACCTATTATTAACACCATATTTTGGTATTGTACATTTGTTATAATCAATATAAGAATAATATCATATTTGTAGTTAACCACAATCCATCATCCACCACAGGTTTCACTATGTTATACAGTCCCAGAAATCTATTACTTTTAATCCAGATACTTAAGCAATATAAACTATTTTTTTACTTATCATAAGCACACCTAAACAAATTTTATTTTACTAATAGTATTTCAAATAGCCATATAAATTAATGTTCCGGTATTTAGATCAGACAATTGAAAAGACTTAAATTTAATGGTAATACTTCATTAATACCTTTAGGAAATGGATGGAAAATACAAAAAACAGTAATTTTTCCACACTTTATTATTATTCTCTGTATGGCACAGAGCATTGCTAATAAGAGTTTGTTGATGAAAGAAACTTATCTAACATGTCTATTACAGAACTTGCAGATATAATACTACACTAAGGATTGAGGGTATAGAGTATAAGAAATGTAGATCAACTAAATGGCCATCAAAATAAGTGACTGGTTAAATAAATTATGGTACTGCCACATGATGGAATTCTGTATCACTATTTAAAAATATGGCTGATTTGTGGGTTCTGATATAGAATGAAAAGTGCAAAAGTGTGTGTATGAT
Organism: Tolypeutes matacus; assembly: GCA_026826555.1. Classification (NCBI taxonomy): domain Eukaryota; kingdom Metazoa; phylum Chordata; class Mammalia; order Cingulata; family Chlamyphoridae; genus Tolypeutes; species Tolypeutes matacus. Next base: position 21,632,664 of record JAKSZT010054396.1, read on the forward strand.
TTCATCCCATTTATGACTTTTTAAAGAGTGGAAGATGGGGGTGGGTGTGGCTCAAATGGTTGGGCATCCGTCTGCCATACGGAGGGACCTGGGTTCGATCCCCGGGACCTCCCAGTAAAATAAAAAAAAAAAATATATATATATATAGAAGGCGTATGGGCTGCCAGGCTCTGTGTGCCGGCGAGCCGCCAGGCCCCGGGAGCCATGCAGCAAGATGATGATGTAACAGGAGGGAGACGCAAGGGAGAGACAAGATGAGATGCTCCGAAAGCTCCGAAAACCAGGAACCGAAGTGGCGCAGGTAGCAGAATACCTCTCTCCTACATCTGAGGTCTCCAGGATTGAATACTGGTGAAGACTGGAGGAGAAGGATGGGAAGAGATGGCAGGAAACAGACACAGAGAATTGCCCAGTGAATGGACACAAAACAGCAAATGGGGTAGAGGGGGTTTAAAATGGATAAAGTAAATAAATCTTAAAAAAAAAAAAAAGAGTGGAAGATAACGTACCACATGCACATTATTATAAGTGCATAAAAATATCTGGACGAATACCCAAGAAGTTCTTTTTTTTTACCAGGAGGTCCCGGGGATCGAACCCAGGTCCCTCCATATGGCAGACGGACGCCCAACCATTTGAGCCACATCCGCCCCCCACAAGAAGTTCTTAACCATGAATTCACTAGTGAAGGAAGACTGGTGTCTGCAGTGAGAGACACATCAGGGTGGATAGTTTTGTACTCTTTCTTTTTATAACATATGCATGTATTGCTGTAATAATAAATAATTAGTTGCTACAGTCCACAGATTCAAAGGTGATCCATAATATTAAATGTCAAGGCATTTCAACAATATTTTAGAAGTTACATAGCATAAATTCTTACCTTTTTGTATTTATGTGGATATGTACATCTTTCAATTGTCCCCTGGGATGCTCCACGATTGACATTTCCTAATCTTTCTTCCAAATGAATCAGTTCCTAAAAGTGAAAAGTTACTAGTATTAAAAAGCAAGACAGGGAAGCGGCTGTGGCTCAATCAGTAGGGCTCCCGTTTACCATATGGGAGGCCCCGGGTTCGGTTCCCGGGGCCTCCTGGTGAAGGCAAGCCCGCCCGCACGGCGTGGTTAGCTGACCCTGCGAGCACAAGCAGCAAGGGGTGGGGATAAATGAATAAATAAATAAAATCTTTAAAAAAAAAAAAAAAAGGCAAGACAATTATCTTTTGAACAGTACTGTGAGTATTGTTACAACAATAGATTTCCCATATTTATAAACCTGTAATGTAAATACAGTATTCAAAAACCTTGTATCTGATAAGATGAATGATTCATATAATTTTTTTCTTATACATGGTAAGGTATATGCTTGCCTTTTTTTTTTTTACCTTAGCTGACTGAAGTGGTATATGGCAAAGTTATTCTTATAAATTAGACAAACATTACCACAGGCACTCTATAGGTATGCATGTATGTATGTAGAAAAAGAAATCATCCCAGTAAAACGGGGAAACATCAAATAGCAACAGTTCTGATAAAATGAACTAACTCCAACTTCCAAATTTACATGAAAAAACAAAACAAAACTTTAAATTATATTCTAATGATTTGTTCCCCCTGAAAATTCAAATGAGAAGGTATTTAGCAACAAACTGAATTACTTAGGTTTCTTTTTCTCCAACAATATATCTCTAGAAATTAACCTCAATAAAAACATGGTTTTTCTACTCACACTTACTGTTGCTTATAAATCTTTCTCTAATAGTCCCCAGAAGCAGTATCAGAAATTCAGACATTTTACTGCTTTCTGATTCCCAGTAGACCTATATAATTGTGAATATGATTACTACATATTTGCTCACTCTATATTAAAAGTACTGTGGCAAATATCTACATTTATTTTATTACATACCTCAAAATTGCCCCTGAAAGGACCTCTGAATGATGTTCCATCCAATCCTGATGAAATGTAACGGATGTGAGGATAGCCAGCCATGTCAGGAACCTATTTTAATAGAAGAGAGATGCTTTCAATTACAATTAGGTTTGTGTTTTACTATTAATATTGAATAATTCAAGACACTCAATTTTCTCCATTCAACTACTCATAAAATTCAACTTCAACAAGTACACAAAACACTAACTAAGCAAAAGGTAACAGCACTGGGAAATCTGAAAATATAAACAGAAGAAATAACTGTTTCATGAGATTAACAATCTTTCTTCTACCTAATTGACTTTGCACAAAGAATCCTATTTAGAAAATACAGAAACATGCCTGATGCTGTTAGTAGCCCAAACTTAAAAGGAGTAAAAATTTCATAAGATTTTGTCAATATCAGAGAGCTTTATTAAACAATATTAAGAAATAAAAACACAGAATTTTCCAATGAAATTTGACTCCAAGAAGTAAGGTTAATTTATGTCCTCTAATCCCTAACAAACCAAGGTCCCTTATACCCTTTTCTTATTTGATTGCTTTCTTATTTAATAGTGTTTTCTAATTTTTTATTAAGGAATAGGGACTGGAGATTCTAGGATAGACCCATACTTCCATCGTTATAAATCATAATCTTAAAAAAAAAAAAAAAAAAATTGAACCCAGGACGTCATAGGTGGGAAGCTGGCGCTCAACCACCGAGCCACATTGGCTTCCCTGAGTTGTTTTTTTTGTTTGTTTGCTGTTTTCTTGTTGTTGTTGTTTTTTTCAGGAGGCACTGGGAACCAAACCCTGGGATGTCCCATGTGGGAGGCAGGAGTTCAACCACTTGAGCCACATCTGCTCCCCTCAAAATTATTTTTAATCAGCCTTCTTTGAACCATATCAGACTTTTAGCAGTCTTCACATATTTAACAATTTATATGTGGAAAAGAATTTAAAATAATTAAACAATAACTTTTAACTTCAAATAGCCTACTATTTAAATTACCTACAACTTTCCTTAAGATCAGGATCAACACCATCCACCTCTTACTATATAACCCAACCTCCTACACATCCAAGGAAAGTGAAGAATTCAGAAAGTCAGAAAGGAATGCCCTCCCCGCCCCCCCACCCCAGCAAACCTGCACTTTATCCCACACATCCCTCCTAGTCTCCTTCTTCTAATTTTTATGAATGAACTTCCCCCTTCTCCTAATCACAGTTAATACCCATGACCTGCTCCCATCATCTCCTGTTTCCCCATCCTGGGTTATACTTAATTAACTATTACCCAACCCCACCCCTCTTTTTGTATACCTTCAATCAAGTCCTCTCTACTGGTTTTGTCTTAAAATCCGAAAATACCTTTTTTTACCAAAACTAAAAGTTCTCTCCTTAATTTTGGAACTACTGCCAACCCTTTATTATCACTTTCCCTTCACAGCAAGCTTCTAGAGGAATTAGTTTATATTCACAGCCTCTACATTTTCACATCCCATTTATTCCTTACTGCAATTTAAGAAGCACCTAATCTCCATCCCTCACCATTACTGAAACCACTTAGACAAAAGCCACCAATAATCACTTAAATGCCAAATGGATTCAACACTTTCAAATTTTATCTTCTTGGGGTCAGGAACTACTCTAGCCAGTCCTCAGAATCCTTTGCTTGAAACACAGTATTGTCATCTAATTATAGTACAGTACTATCATTCCCAAATGTCTTTTCACCCTCTTGTGATTGTACACATTTTTTCCCTAGAAAATCTAATTCTCTTCCATGGATTCATTTATCACTATATTCTAACAGATTACAAACATATCTTTAACCCAGATTATAAACTTAAATTCCTACTGGGTACCTCAGATTCAATGTCTAAATCCTAATTCATTAACCTCTTTTCCAAACACCCTCTAATACAGTCCAACTTAGTGAATGGCATCACTATATACCTAATAACCTAAGCTAGAAATCTGGGAATCATGTTAAATATTACTCATACAAGTTAAATCATCTTTATGCCAACTGTCATTGCCTTTTCTTCAGGAATTCATAAACTTTTAGCTCCTATACTACAATAATGTCCTACTAGTTTGTTTCTTCCCACCCAAAACCTATTTTCCACACAACTGAGAGGATGGTATTCCTAACAACACTCTGATTAAATCACTCTAAAAACATAAATATGACCAGGACATCCCCTCTTCAATAGTTCTGAACTCCAAAATTCTTGGCAGGGCAGTTTTATTTCTTATTGCTGCCTGACCATCACCCCAATTTACTTGGAGTTCCTTAGTGCTTATGCCATTTGATAGCTCTTCACATGCTATAACCTCTGTAAGAGCATCATTCCCAATTCCAAAACCTGCTTAGTAATCACATGTACTGTAAAGCTTCTCTGAAATCTTCCCTGTAGTACCTCCACCCCTACATGACAGAACTACTCTTACTCCATTACACTTTTATAACAAGTATGAACCGTGAACAACAAAGTACCTGATAAATAACAAGTGCTCAATAAATGTTTGCTAAACTTGCAGCACTCAATTTGGTATCAAAAAAATCTGAACCTTTTTAAATCGGGTGCAGAGAATTTGAATAATTCTTCTGCAGATCAGAAAATAAAGTATGAATGCATCAGAACAGTACCATTACCACTTATCACAAAATAAGTTCAAGCACATATCCTAGTGACAGTGGATCAAGATTATCATCTTGGCATACGAAGAAAAAAATGTTTTTGTCATTTTGTCCATTAAGACTATACTTTACAATGCAAATTACAAATACAGATTTTTTTTTATTTTTATTTTTTTTATTTTTTTTTTTAAGATTTTATTTATTCATTTATCCCCCCCTTGCTGCTTGTGCTCGCTGGGTCAGCTAACCACGCCGTGCAGGCAGGCTTGCCTTCACCAGGAGGCCCGGGGAACCGAACCCGGGGCCTCCCATATGGTAAACGGGAGCCCTACTGATTGAGCCACAGCCGCTTCCCAATACAGATTTTAATGTATCTAAAACCTTTTTATAGCACATATTCATCTAATAAGATTCTATTCTACAGATTCTAAAACATCTCTAATATATAAAAATAAATTATTTCCAATAAAATAATTAAGGTAGAAAAGAAGAATATTTTTAGAAGCACAACGTATCAGAATAATTTTAAATGTTCACTTTACCATTAAAGGAAGAGCTCCTAATTGTAAGTGATGAAGTCGAGGAGGTGCATGGTAATGGGCCAAGTGAGGATGCAATGCACCAGGCGTATAAGTAGCTGCAGTCACTCCAGCTTCAATTCCCAGTTCCCTGACAAAGGATGAGAACAGGTGAATTTTTAGGTTTCCCAACATTCTCTTTATTATTATCAAAAGGAATAGGGGAGTATGTTTACATTTCAAAAGGTAATCAGAGTTTCTTAACTTACGTAGCTGAGGAAAAGATAATTTAGCCCAAAATATTTAATAATTTCAAATTCATTTCAGAAATTAAAACTCAAAAATCCAATTTTGTAACCATGAGAAGCAAAGCATTTGTAGTCTCTGAATTTCAGCTGCACATCTTACAAAGGAAGGAAATATAACAAATGGCCCCTAAGGTCCCTTTCCAATCTTATAGCCTGATTTTACTTGAGAAACATGAAAAGCAATTTACTTTTTTGGCTTATCTGAATGTTACAGATGATATTCGGGCTTTTGCTTGTTGGTTAGATAGCTTCTCTGTGTTGCTGGCATCAAAGATAATTAGAAAAACAAATATTTCTATACTTTGTAAAACAAAGAAAACAAAATTCTATAAAGTATAAAATTGGCATATGCCAAATCTTCATTCATTTATTCTCATCTTATGTTCTGTGCCTCAAAAATCATTGTGAATCAAAATCTCAATGACTTGCCTAGACAAGGGATTCTGAAAGAAAACAACGCAAATCTGCTTCCATTTCTCTAGGAAAGACCACAAGTTTAGGAGAATGTTAACAGCGGGGTGGGGGTTGGGTTTGGGGTGGGTATGGTAGAGTAAATTTGAGTTTCAAAGATTGGTGGATAAAAAAGTTGTGAAAAGTAGGATCAGTTTAAGGAGTCAACTTTGGTGACAGGCACCCTGAAAAACAGAAAAAAGCCTCTACTCCTGCTTGATATGGTTCCCTGAACCAGAACAAGCTCTTTCCTCTCTAGGTCTCTAAAATAACTTGCTCAGAAACGGTGCCTCACATCTACACTGGGGATTAGATTTCTCCACTTTACTCTTCAGTTTGGCATTCCACTACCAAGCACTTCTTCGGGAACTTTTTGCCATAGGCTGCTGAGTAAATCTTTAAAATAAACAAGATACTGACCAGGCAGATCTCTCTGGAGCCTGTCGAGGATGTGAGGACATAGTCTGAGGCACATGAATATGATGCCCATGACCATAGTTTGGGTGCATCCTGTGTGGATGGGGTGGGGGGCGTTCATGTGCCCGCCTGGAAACACAGAACACAAAAAGACCACTGGAAATAATTGAATAATTGGTTATTTCTTAATGTAGGAAAAAAAACCCTAGTATACTATTATAAATATCTACAGATTAGTCATAAAATTAATTCTACAACTATAAATTATAAAGATGTAATATAAATATACTAAAAGTATTTAAAAATTTAAAAAAAATTAAGAAATTATTAAATTCCCTTCCCCCATTCTAACTACCCATTTACTCCAATGCCTCCAATCCAGATATTACCCAAAGAAAAGCTAATTTCAACATTATCTCATATGCCTTCTTTAGAGCAGATATTTCAAATAAGAGAATAGGAACTGAATAGAAATTAAATTTTTCAAAATTAAACACCTCATCAGATACTGCAGGCACAAAGAAGTTATTTAATATAAACACTCAAAGCAGGAAAATGTAGGTTATTTTATTTTGCTTCTCTTTCATATTGTAATAACATAAAACCATTTCAATGGATAAAATTTTAAGAGAAAAAAATCTTTACCCTTGTTTATTTTTTCAGGACACATGCAGTACATGTTAACAAATCTAGGAAACTGACTAACTACATTCACACCCTACATTCTGTATCCCAGTTTATTATATTTTCTCTTTCTCTTCTAAGTTCTTTCAAATTCACAAACAAATTTGACTCAAAAAAATTCAGGCCTAGCGATTCATTTTTGTAGTCTAATTCTTATTTTCTATTAGTGTTGAAATAAATTTGTGGATTTGCATGTTTAATCTTAATGATTCAGAACAATTTTCTAGATACTGGAGGACATCCCGTTAAAATGGCACATTTCTATAAGTGCTACTATATTAGAATGACAGCAATAGCCAGAGATTCTAATATAAATCTAAATTATACAACTAAAGGAAGAAATCACGCAAGTACTAGATCATTCGATCCAGAGTTATAAACATTTATCTGTTAAGGGTCAAATAATATTTTTGTCACTACAGACCATGTGGTCTCTGTTGAAACTGCAATTTTTTGCCATTGTGGTGTGAAAACAGCCATAGACAATAAATAAGTGTAGCTGTGTTCCAATAAAACTATTTACAAAATAGGTACGTAGGATTTGACCAGCAGTTTGCTACCCCTGAATTAGATAATCAGACTCTGAGAATTATAAAAAGAAAACAAAGCGTGAAATGACAGTCATTTCATAATATGTGGGGAGCACAATATTTTACTTAATTAAAATTCATAAATAAACTTAATTAAGTTGACTGTATTTTCAATATCAGTAGTGGAAAATTCTACTAACATTTGTCCTCTGCCTGCTTAGTAACATATAATTACTCAAATAAATCAAATTAAATCTTTGATAGTTTTAGATCTTGTTCCTTAATAAGACCAGCAATTTGAACATTGATCTTTATTATGGAACACTGTAGAAACAGACAAACCAACTATGATTCAATAAGATGGAGGAGAAATCTGATTAAGAAAGAACCAATTAATTTCCTAGTGAATTGAGGATTTAGTATAGTTAAATTGCTTCTACAAGATTTTATAGTTTCAAAGACCAATGGAAATGAGAGAAAAAGAAATAAAGTATTATTTCCTTTTTAAAAAACATAAAACATACGTTGGATGCTGCATCATCCTCCTCCTTTGAACTTCCATTCTCTGCATCACTTCATGAGGATGCAGTCTCTGTGCTGGAGGTGCTGTAGTTGGAATATGGTGCGAAATTGGCTGATGTGTAGGAGGAAGATGCTGAGGGATTGGTGCAGCTGCACTGGCTAAATGAGTTGGGGGTGGGGGTGCCACGGGGTGAGATGTTGCATGAGAAGAAATTTGAGAATGGAAAGCATGTACAGGATGAGGAATAACATAATCCACTTGAGGTGGAGGCTGAGTCTGAGGAGGAGGGTTTCCATGAGAGTGGGGGCAGGCACCGGCTTGATGATGAAGTGGTCTCGTCAAAGAAGCATCTGTAAAGAAACATTTAAAACATGTTACATATGCATTATGCAGCTGATTATATATTGCTGTTATATATTCCTACTGAGAATATACCAACCTGTAGCAGATATTTAATTTTTATGAATACTTATCAATGTTCGAGTCTACATTCTGCCTTTTTTAAAAAAGCTTTTTATAGCAGTAACATATACAACTCAAAATCTCCCATTTTAATCACTTTCAAATGGACAATTCAGCAGTATTGGATCACGATATTGGACTACCATCACCAATATCCATTACCCAAACTTTTTAATCACTTCAAATAGAAACTCTTCACCTATGAAGTCAATAACTTCTCCCCCACCCACCAGGCCCCTAGTAACCTGTAAACTACTGCCTGTCTCTATAAATTTGCTTATTCTAGGTATTTCATATAAGTGAGATAATACAACATTTGTCATTTTGTGCCTGGCTTATTTCAATCAACATGATGTCTTCAAGGTTCATCCATGTTGTAGTATTTATCAAAATTTCATTCCTTTTTATGGCCGAATAATATTCCATTGTATGTATATGTGTTTTATTTATTCATTCATCTACTGATGGACACTTGAGTTGCTTCCACTTTTTGGCTATTGTGACTAATGCTGTGATAAACACTGGTGTACAAATACCTGTTTTGAGTCCCTGCTTTCAATTCTTTTGGATATTTACTAAGGAGTGGGATTGCAGGGTCACATGGTAATTCTATCCTCAACTTTTTGAGGAACCACCAAACTGATGTCCAGTTTGCACCACTTTTACAATGTTGCCAACAATGTATAATATGGCTCCCAATTTGTCCGTATAATGCCAACACTTATTTCCTGATTTTTTTTTTTTTTTTACCGGGAGGTCCCGGGGATCGAACCCGGGTCCCTCCATATGGGAGACGGACGCCCAACCAGTTGAGCCACATCCGACCCCATTTCCTGATTTTTAATAACAGTCATCCTAGTGGGTGTGACGTGGTACTTCATTGTGATTTTTGATTTCCATTTCCTTGATGACCAATGATGATAAGCATCTTTTCATGTGCTTATTGGCCATTTGTTTATCTTCTCTGAAGAAATGTCTGTTCAATTCCTTTGCCCATTTTTTTAAATTGGGTTGTCTTGTTAACTTGTTCAGTTCTTTATAAATTCTGGATATTAAACCCTTATGAGATATAGATTAACAATTATTTTTCCCAAATAATAGGTTGTCTTTTCACTTTCTTGATAGATGTTGTTTAATGTTAGTTTTTAATTTTAATGAAGTCCAGTTTATACATATATATATTTTTTAAGATTTATTTACCGCACACACACACCCCAGCCCATTGTTGGCCCTCACTGTCTGCTCTCTGTATGTTCGTCTTCTTTTAGGAAGCACTGGGAACTGAACCTGGGACCTCCCGTGTGGGAAGGAGGCACCCAATCACTTGAGCCACAACCGCTCTCTGCTTGTGTCTCTCTCATTGTAGCTCCTTGTTGCGCCAGCCCATCGCACCAGCTGTCTTGCTTGTCTTTAGGAGGCACCAGGAACTGAACCCAGGACCTCTCATATGGGAGGTGGACACCTAACTGCTTGAGCCACATCTGCTCCCCTATATATTTTTTGTTGTTGTTGCTCAAGCTTTTGGTGTCATAGCTAAGAAACCACCAAAAAATCCAAAGTTATGTTTTCTTCTAAGAGTTTTATGGCTTTAGCTCTTATGTTTAGGTTCTTGATTTTATACATAAATTAATAGGATGAGGTAGGAGTCCAACCTCATTCTTTTGCAAGTGGATATCCAGTTTTCCCAACACAATTTGTTGAAGAGACTATTCTTTCCCTATATAATGGTTTTGGTGCCCTTGTTGAAAATCAACTGGTCATGTATGAGAGTTTATTTCTGGACTCTCAATTCTAATTCATCAGTCTATGTATCTACCCCGTGCCTGTACCACACTGTTTTATTTACTGTCGCTTTGTAGTAAGTTTTGAAATCTGACAAAATTAATCCTTCAACTTTTTTCTTCCTTTGCAGTACTAATTTGGCTATTTGGGGCCCTGCATAATTCCATATGAACTCGAGAACAGGTTTTTCCATTTCTGCAAAAAAACTGCTGGAATTTGATAGATATTGCACAGAATGTGTAGGTTGCTGACATTTTAATACTAAATCTTTCTATCCAAGAACATGGGATGTCTTGCCATTTATTTAGGTCTTCTTGAATTTTTCTACAGTATTTTGTAGATTTCAGTGTACAAGTAATTGGTTAAATTTATTCCTAGGTATTTTATTCCTTAGGAGTAATGGAATTGTGTTTTTGTTTTGAATTCCCATTTCAGAATATCCTTTGCTGGTGTTCAGAAACACAACTAATTTTCACATGTTAATCTTGTAGCCTGCCACTTTGCTGAATTCATTTATTAGTTTTCTTATGGATTCTCTGGGATTTTCTATATCAAGAATGTCATCTGCAAATAGAGATAGTTTTACATCTTCTTTTCCCATTTTGGATGCCTTTTATTTCTTTTTCTTGCCTAATTGCTCTGGCATGGATGTCCAGTATAATGTTAAATAGCAGTGGTGAAAAAAGGCATCCACGGTCTTGTTCCTGACATTAGGGGGGAAGGATTTCAGTCTTTCACCACTAAGTATCATGTTATTACATTCTGCTTTGCAACATGATTTTTTCTTCAAATAATCTTGGATATTTTTTCATGTCAGTACATATAGCTTTACTTCACTCAGTTTCACAACATTCTATTATAGCAATGTACTAACATTTATTGAAGAAATCCCCATTATTAAGAATCAAAAGCACCCCAAATGGTTCAATCAACATCTGTATGATCCCTCATGCTCACCTTTATGTCTCTTTCTCTCATATGCATGCATGTATATCGAGTACACACAAACTCATTACTCATGGACAATTTTTTAAAACAAATCACTTTTATTGATACATATTAATAAAGCATAAATCCATCCAAAGTGTACAATCAATGGTATTCAGTATAATCACATAGTTATTCATTCATCATTTCAATCATTTTTAGGACATTTCATTACTCCTGTATTACCACTAAGAAACAAAAACCAAACAAACAAAACTCATCACCTCTCAATCTCTCTATGCTTTCCCTGCCATACATAGCTGTTATTGTTTCCTTCTCTCTAGTTTATTTGTATTTATATTTTGTAAAAAACAGCCTTATATATGCAATATCACCCATATTCATACTTTACATGAGGTTTCACTATCTTATACAGCCCCATTTCACATTTTTTAGCTTTCCTTCTAGTAATATACAAGTCCTTAGACTTTCCCATTCAACCACTGTCATACCCATCAATAGCTCTGCTAGTCACAAACATCATGATGTGCTCTCATCATTTCCACTCATTTCCAAAGATTTACAAAAAACATTTTAACCAATTCTGCACAGATTAGCCATCAGCTTTCCATTCTCTACCCTCATTCTATTTTCTGGTGACCTATAATCTAATTATTAATTCCATGAGTTTACATAATATATTTAGTTCATAATAGGGCAGTCATACAGTATTTGTCCTTTTATGTCTGGCTTGCTTCACTCAATATAACGTCCTCCAGGTTCACCCACGTTGTCATATGCTTCACGACTTCATTTCTTCTTACCGCTGCGTAATATCCCATCGTGTGTACACACCACAATTTGTTTTTCCATTCATCAGTTGATGGACACAACTTTTGGCCATTGTAAATAATACTGCTATGAACATCGGTGTGCAAATGTCTATTAGTGTCACTGCTCTCAATTCTTCTGGGTATATACAAAGTAATGGTATTGCCAGGTCACATGGCACGTCTATATTCAACTTCCTTAGAGACTGCTAAACAGTCCTTCACAGTGGCTGTACAATTCTACATTCCCACCAACAGTGAATCAGCATTCCTCTCTCTCCACATCTTCTCCAACATTTAGTTTTCTGACATTTTAATAGTGGCTAGTCTAATAGGTGTGAAATGATATTTCATTGTAGTTTTGATTTGCATTTCCCTAATCACTAGTGATGCGGAACATTTTTTCATGTGTTTCTTCCCCATTTGTATTTCTTCTTTGGACAACTGTCTTTTCAAATCTTTTTGCCCATTTTTTAATCGGGTAGTTTGTCTTTTCATCGTGGATATTAAATGCTTATCGGATATGTGATTGCCAAATATTTTCTCCCATTGAGTAGGCTGCCTTTTCACCCTTTTGACAAAGTCATGGATAGTTTTTGTAGCATAAATTCTTGTAAGGAGAATTTCTGGATCTGAGAGAATTTAAATTCAGATACATATTGACAAAACACCCTCCCCAAAAGGTTACCATAATCAATACATCGATCAATAGTATATGAGAGTGCCTGATTACCCCCACACCATCAACATATTTTAAAAATAAATGTTTATCTGAGAAAAACTTGTATTGACTGACCACTTATATTTGTTCTTCTCATAATTATCTATTCATATGCTTATCATCCTATTGGGTTACTCACCATTTTCTCACTGATGTATAAGAACTCTTTATATATATGGGAAATGTGTACTTTGTCACAATGGGGTATAAATATTTTTCCAAATGACTTTATCTTATTTTATTGACATATGCAAGTTTTTAAAAAGTCAAATATATTAATTATATATTTATTAATACTTAAATCTTGTTTTTCTTTATTATTTATTGGTTATAGGGAGCTATAGAGAGGACCGAGACTTGAGAGTGCTTCTGGGCAAGATTGTGGAGATTCTTTTTTTTTTTTTGCTGCTTCTATTCCTACCCCATTCCATCTTTCCTGTGCTACAATCAAGAAGGTGAAGGGGGATTGTTTGCCAGGACCATGCCATAGAAATAAGTCCTTAATAAAATTAGATGGTCTCCCTCATTTCTTGAATTACCCATTGTGGTTCCAAATCTTTGTTTCAAAGTAAAGGATTGTTGATAGGTCCCTCTATTTTCTATGAGAGATCTGCAACTGCTTGAGATGTGAAAAAACTCCTTGTCTCCTCCTTGGAATCAGTCCAAATTTCATGTTATTTGGAAGATTTTCTTAATAGTCTGATATGGAGCGATGGCCATTCTCTAATTTCATTGCAGGACTTACTTCAATATCTAATTATTTTGATCCATTCAGCAGTGATAAAAGCTACATAACCACAAACAGCCATATTTTCTAAAGGAGCCTAGTTGATATGTATTTAAAGGATCCTTTCATGAAACTCAATAAAAGTTGTGAGGCAAATTTCAGTTTTCTTAGAAATGTTTTCAAATCAATGCTTTACTCCTCCTTTAAGAAGGCAAAGTTCAGTACTTCTGACTCATAAAAAAGAATTCACTATGTTTTATCATTGTGAACTATCCTTCCTCAAACTCACAGCAATTCTAGTTTCCCTTCAGAGTTCCTAGCTCTATAACCATTCAATATGAGAGATATACTGTCCACAAATATTACAAAATTTTAAGTTTTGTTCCAGAATGAATCAATCTAACTCTTCAGTCACCATTTTAATCCACCATTGATCTAAATAAAAAGGAGTAGGTAACAGACTGCATTCCCACAGACCCTTTCTTTTTTTTTTTTTTTAAAGGAGGCACCAGGGATTGAACCCAGGACCTCCTACATCGGAAGCAGGAGCTATATCTGCTCCCCACCTTTTTACTTCCTTTTCTATTTTATGTGTGCTTTTGCCTGTTAAAAAAAAAAAAAAAACTTCTTGACACTGCTTCCTAAAAGTTCAACATGTCTCAGGCAGATTAACAACAGTTAATCACTAAATTATTATAATTTCATAACACTTAATTAATCCTAAGTAGACTTCAAGTACAGTATCATCACTTCAATACCATAACTTTTCAAAACCAAGGAGATAATTTCATATTGTACTAGCACTGTTGATATGCAAGTAAATGCACTTTAAAAATAGCAAACTATTCACCTGGGCCTAAGTTTCATAATTTCTAGCCTGTAAGAATTATTCCCATTTACAAATGTGAGAAAACTGAGGACAAGAGAGATGAAATATCTTGCCCAAAGCCAGTAAGCTATTCAACTCAGATTTGTCTAATTCTAAATCCAATGCTCTATCTCCTCCATCACATTGTCTTTCCCAGTTAAATTTATATGAAAAAGGATTTAACAAATAAATATTTCACGCATGAATTAAAGTATATTGAAGATGTTTTTTAAAAATGCAGGGAGAGGAGGAGAACATATATTCTTCACTTAGGACATAAAGTCCAGAACAGGGTTAATGGTCAAAATGTCTCTAACAGTAGAGAATACAATCAGATTCTTACCTTCATTCTCATACACCCCAATAAGGAATGCAACATCTTGGAGTGAAATCTAACAGTATTTATTTGAAAAGTTTGTCCATTGGACCCAGCAATTTCACTCCTGAGAATTTATCCTATGGATAGACTCAATTACAAACAACTTAAATGTCCATCAGGAGAGGATTGAATAAAATGAGCTAGACTAATATGTGCTAAAATATATAAATATATAACACAAGATACACTGTTAAATAAGAAAAGCAAAAAGCAAGATGGAGAGCAATATGTTTAAAATGAGCCCTTTTGGGAGAGGGGACAGACATATATGCATATGAAAGGCTTTATAATCAACAGTGAACAGCTGCTATATCTGCATTAAGATCAGTGGGATGTGGGGAGTAGAAGTTTCTAACTTCTCATTTTATACCACTCTGCACAGTCTGAAATTTTTAGAGCGTACAAGAGTTACTTTTATGATTAAAGAAACACAAGTTTAAGTCTAAAACATTTATTTCTTTTATTGGGATATTAAAAAAGAAAGGAACTACTCTTATAAACTGCTCCACTATAATTTTTTTTTTAAACATTTATTTGTCATGGTTCTTTTTTTTAAAGGAGGTACCAGGGATCGAAACCGAGACCTCATACATGGGAAGCAAGCGTTCAACCACTTGACCTACATCCGCTCCCAGTATAATATTTTTAATGGGCGTGGAGAGTGGTCCAGAAAATCAGACATACTAAGTTCCTAGTTTTACTATGATCAATTAAAGATGAAGAGCAACAAGCATTTCAAAATAGTCTGTACACCATACCAGTGTTCATACACAGAATTTGTCCATTGGCCAATGTTTTGCAAACACTAACCCTGTTTCCCAGCTTATACTTTAAATTTCAAGTTGTATTATTAAAAAGGTAAGTGATATATCAAGAGGTTTCACTGTCCAAATTTTGGATTGATTCCAGCTGTGTCTGCAGGACTGAAATTTAAAAGAGCTACAGGAGTTGAAGAAGAAATATAACTGAAAATTATACCTCGATTGTAATCATAATGAAGAAAAATTTCCTTGGTAATTTCCTAGTTCACTCCTGGCATTAATTATTAGAGTTTATTATCAAAGTATTTATTAAGTTTCCACTGGATTATTATCTTATGATTTAACAAGGTAGAAATATATGTTATATATAATAAGAGTATTTATCAGTTCTTATGACATCTTATGGATGTCAATTTCTTTAGAAAAGCCATGTCTAGCTCTATTTTAATTGTACCAAATGAGTATCACAACTTACTTTTAGTTGACAAAGCTTTCTGTCAAGAAACTCTTTCATTTTATGCTATTAAACTTTCAAATTTTCAGTTACTTCTAAAGGAGAAATGTAAATTCTTGAAAGCCTTTTAAAGGAATATAAAGGACCATTCAATATACCTCAATTTCAGAGATATCAAAATGTAAATGTTAATGCTGAAACATTAACATTTGCAACATCTGCCCTTTTCACCTTAGAAAACTGATTGTTGGGGCACATAAAGTGAAGGGAGAATGAAAGGGGAAAACTACACCCCACTCTTAAGCCAAGTAAATACTAAAAATTTATCAACTAGGATTAATGAAAAGTTATTTCGTGGAGGAACATACATTGTTTTATTTATATGCCTCTAGGATTTTTTTTTTTTTTTTTTTTTTTAAAGATTTTATTTATTTATTCATTTATCCCCCCCTTGCTGCTTGTGCTCTCTGGGTCAGCCAACCACACCGTGCGGGCGGGCTTGCCTTCACCAGGAGGCCCCGGGAACCGAACCCGGGGCCTCCCACATGGTAAACGGGAGCCCCACTGATTGAGCCACAGCCGCTTCCCTCTAGGATTTTTGTTCAGTTAAATTTATACTTACAAGGTGGTGGCATATAATGCCGACATGATGAGAGTGAGGCTTGTGGAGGGGGCTGGGGCTGGGGCTGTGCAACCATGCTTGATCCATAACCATCTATGGATAATGGCTGACTCGGGGCAGCAGCAGCAGCCTGATGGCCAAAAATTGCAGCTCGGGAAGAAGAAACTGGGCAGCAGGGATCAAATGCAGATGCTCCGTGAAAACCACCACTTCCATGACTTCTGATACCATTGTTGCTCAGGTCTACTGGTAATGCCTGCTGTATAAAGAGGAACTATATTTTATCGTTCTAAAGTTTGGTCAAGACAGTATTTCATGTTATATTATAAAAGTACTCCTAATGAAACCTAGAAAAATAGGATTTCTGATTTTCACAAGCTGAAAATGGTAAAATTCTGAGTGCAAAGACTATCAAACATCAAGAAAATGCTTAGGTGTATCTTGGATTTTGAAAATATAGTGGTTTTATATTTATAATCTATAATCAATTTTTAAATATCAAGCATTAGTCACACCACAGATGAGCAAAAGGTTAAATACTATATTATTTTAAGGTCTAGTTCTTTTGAATTATCTAGACCTTAGAAAGAGAAAGAAAATTTAAAATCTTATTTCCAAATTCTCCTTTACCACAAAATTCTGATTTGTAATTTAGTACTCCTTTAGACATATAATCCCATCAGTGAAAACATTAAGGTTCTATATAAAAACTAGTATGTATATTTATATATATACATAAATAACATTTTTGTAAACAAATGCACATATATGCATATATATTTATATATCATTTTGCAAATGTTGGTATGTATTGTGAAAATTTTGATTTTTACCCACAATAAAAAAAAACTATTGAAAAACTGTAATAACTTGTATCCATGGAAAATTAACATATTAAGAATTAAAAGTGATACATGTTTAAATAATTATGTAATTATTAAAATAAAAATCTGTTGTTTTAATAAAAAAAAAAAACTAGTATGTCCCAAGTTTCTAAACGGTATACAGCAAGCGCTCAATTGAAACTCCAATAGTGCAAACAAGCCTACATTATCCAAGATAACAAGGAAAGGGATAAAACACGAGCTAGCTGGGCTAACCTTTCTCAAAAAAGTACAATGAAATAAAAAAGTAGGAAAATGATTTAGGGAAGGGTCCATTTACTAAATAAATTAGGATATAAACCAAAAAGTCAAGACTCCATCTCTACTTATCAGTAATTATTTTACCCAAAGTATTGTGAAGTCTTAAGTAAATTATTTTAACTTCTAATCTATAGTAGATTACAGAAACAATTGCTTCTTTGTATTCTAAATCAATTTAAATACAAGTCGATTGTTCTAGTGTTCAGTAAAGCTGTACTTTTCAAAATATGATTCAAGGAAATAAAGCTTTGACTTATATATGGAATTATATACAGGGATAGTGGAAACTGAAGGGCACGAAGATAAGAAAGCTAGGGCATTTGCCAGAGGCCCAGGTCAGCAGTCTTCAGAGGAACCAAAGCAATCTCTGAACTTTCAGTGGGCTTCAGATTCAAGAGATGAGAGAAACAAAAGGATCTCTGGATGCTAAAAGGGAAGGGGAATGATACAGAACCTATGTGAAGGAGAAAAGGAAGCGCTCTTTTCTACTTCTATATTATATATCTACAATCAATGAAGTAAATGTCTGGCCTCTTTCATTTCAGTTGGTAAATACAATGTATGTCCTCAAATTCAGGTAAATAACTTTTAAAAATAATTTATTTGGGGTCTAATCATTTCTTATTATTTAGGCTAAAACTGGACAAATGGACTTATAAAGACCTAGTAAGGTCTTATGTTTCTTCCTATCTTCTTCTCTAGTCAGTTAATTAAGAACACTCTCAGAGTGAGTAAAGTTGGGTGAAGATCCTCCTACAAGGAACTTAGTTAAAGTTAAAAGTAAAGAATAAAAACAAAAGGGAAAAACAACAATATAGTCTACAGATATGCGAACACTCTTCTTCATAAATATAGCCAGTTAACTCAATTATTATTCTAGAAGAAAAAGGGAGGGTAAGGAAGAGATAGGTGCAGAGATCGTAGATGATATTACATTACAAAGATTATAATGATGTAGAACAATAATTACAAGGGAATAGTGAGGGCTACAGAAATTCAAGTGACTACAGTAACTTCTATTTGTGGGCCTAATCCTCCCTAATCTTTCTTTGTTTATTATCCACAATTTGGCACGCCATCATAAAACATCTGCAGGATCCCAAATCTTCTATTTCTCCCACTCCTCAACTTATTGTTATGTCCAAAATAGGTTTTAAATGGAGACTCTAAGAGGTTATCTCATGAGCACGTGGTTAATGTCAGCCTCCTCCAAACATTAATATGTATCTCAAACAGTTCGTATTTTTACAATTTCACTCTGTTCTACATCATCTCCATTATATCCATCACTGAATGCCTGGGATCCTGCTGATTCTCCTAAGTTTTTTCAGTAGTCTAAAAACCTCTATTTAGAGATGGACAAACAGGTTACATTTATTTTACACTGAACATAATTGTAAAAGAGAGTCTACCCATAGTTAACTTACTCAAGTTATGAAATGTTCCATACAAAACTCATCTTTCAAACCTGCTGTATTATTTCTCTACTTCAGCAACAACAAAATATTATTTGAATAAAAAGCCCACCTTACCTTTTGGCAGCTCCTGAATAAAGCTGGCAGACCCACTTCTTCACCATTTCCCTACTATACCTATAAACCCTGCCTTTTCCCCAAATTTCTAGTAATAAGAAATTTTACTTTTAAGCAGGACCTTTCATTCAGATAGCTGAGAAGTTTTTCTTGATGTCTCCTCATTCGTAAGAGGTAGGACAGGGCCAGACAACCAGTTAATACCTAGAACTGCTACAAGAACTAAACCAGCTAGAATCTCTTTAGTTGTTTTTTTTCTACAACCATTTTAAACTTCCTCTTGATAACAGCAACTACTTTAAAAAAAAAAATAAAAAAAAAGAGAAATATTTTTCCCTCTTAGTTATTTTTAATGTTAGACCCAGAGGCAATAAACAATTGAAAAAAAAGAAGTTGAAGCAGGTACTTTAGCAAAGCTCAGATGATTAAAAAAAAAGAAGTTGCTCTTATCTTTCACTGTGGCTTCAAATTTCTTCTAAGATATTAAATGTTAAAGTTACAATTTCCCCCTGAAATTATATCTTTTGGTTTTTAAAGCATACAACACCCAAGATTATATCACAATTATGCACAGGGATGACTTAGCAAAATTAAAATAGCATATAATAGCTGATTTCATTTACTCCATGTGAACACCAACATTATTAATTATTATTTGACTTCTCAAGCACTCACTAATATCAATTAATTTATAAAATTATAGTTTTCTGCTGTTATTTCGATTCCCAATTTGTTTGACAAAGAAATTCCTTAACGACAAATTATAAAATCATCCACTCCTGAGAATCTATGACACAGGTTTGCTGTGTACTTTTAGCTGAATGGAGGTTATAGGGATCTCCAGAGTAGGAGTTGTAGAAGGGACAAAACAGGGAGAATTTATCAATTTCTCATAAATAAGGTTGACACTATGGTTTCATCACTTTGAAATAAAATCCCAAAGATCAGATTCATCTGTATTTGACCGAAAACATAAGAAATCATTCTAGAATAAAATAGTGATTTTTAGATTACCACTTTTGCTTTTCCACATTCCTGGTCCCCTCTATTAGCTACAACTGACACAGCATCTGAAAATCCTAGAGACTTAATTTTTTTTTAATTATTACAAAAGACCACTGAATTAGGCCATGGGCAACAAGTATGTTATTTAATAAGAAAAATGTAACATTAGGTTTCTTTTTTCTCCTGAAGTCACCACAATTAAAGGAAATAATAATAACTCATCAATTCCACATACCTGGTCATGATAGCTGGTACCAGAACTACTATTTGCTCCACAAGGTGCTTGCACTTGTGGAGGCCTTTCCACAGGGCAAGTAGGATCACTGAAAGGAGGAGAAACTGGGACAGCTGGGTGAGGAGTATGGTGGTGGTGGTGGTGATGTTGAAAGTGGTGGCCATGCTGCTGAAAGCAAGTTGTGTGTGGATGTCCTAATGCATGGTGGTTCTGTGATGACCCTCCACAGGGTGAGTGCTGGGGACAGCAAGAAGGTAACCTTGGCATTGCAGGAGGGCCAGTTTCAGTTACAGCACTAGATGTAGTTCTCCTTGAGTCATCTTGAAACAGAAAAAAGAGCATAGAAAAAATAAAATTATAAAATACTGCTGTGTAAAGAATTGGTGTTATGTATAAATTAGCAAGTAAAGAATGAAGGAATTTTTAGTAAATTCAAATTTCTACAAAGAATAATGTTTTTAGGATGTTTTCTTAACAAATAAATCATACAATTTTAGGCAATGTACATCAATCTTCACTGGGGTTTTCCTAATAGTCAAAGTTCTTCATGATATGAAAATATGGCCATAAATCATCTTTTCCTAGGTCATAACAAGGGAGTAGATACCAAAAAAATACCATCTAAAATTCTTAAGTGGCATGTGAGTCTTTCCAGTACATGCTACAAAGCAAAGATTTGTATCCTGAGAGCCATTAACCTCTAACATTATAAATTATTCCTACGTAATGCAGACTATGTACTTCTTAAAAAGCTCACATTTTTAAGGCATAACCAAACTCAGAGTATATCTGGCTAGATCTCACTATAGGTCTAATGTCTTTTCCCTCCTGGCCTCTTAAGTCAGAACCAATAGAATACAGGAAATGACTGGCTCAGATATTTGGAAAAGAAAATGTATAATAACCTAATGACAGTGTCATATAATGGGGGGAAAAGCAGGGAGTCAGATGGACATAGGCTCTAATCCTGAGCTTGTCACATAGTACTATAACCTTAGGAAAGTTAGATAACCTTTCTCCATTTATAAAATGAGGTTATTAACTGCCTGACATGGTTGTTTTTAGCAAAGAGAAACATCTGAGTCCGGAAAATGTTCTCTGCTGAATACCCAGACTTATTTGAAGACATATTCTTCAATGCTGGAAGAATGGTAAAACTGTACCCAGAAGGTCTATTATCCTAGTGTTTCACTTTCTTTAAGAAGCAAAACCCTTCCCTGAAACTAAATATCATGTGGAAACTATACAAAAGAGATTAAAAAAGAGAGAGAGAGAGATTTCCAGTTAAATTAGAAGGGTAGAGAGCGACAATCCAGAGCCCTGCACTCGATAACCCTCCCAACCCCCCACACTGGCTCCTGAGGCCCCTCAGAATCCTTAAGATTCTGGAGTACCACTGTTGGAGTTTTATTTCTAGGGTGACCAAGAGATCCTTGGCTCCTATGTAACTCACAGTATCTAGCTAGAATGTTCTGGGACAATGTGTCAATTAGAAATCTTTTGGTTATGTACAAATAATACAAAACACAACCAAAACTAGCTTAAATAAAAGTGAATTTATAGACTCATTTAAATGAATCTGGGTGGGGCTTTTTCAGGCTCTGGTTGATAGGATTCCAGCAAATTTCCTATCAATTTTCTTAGCTTTGCCCTCCCACAAATATCCTATCCTATCTTTGCTGAATTTTCTTTTATCTAAACTTTGCTATGGAATGCTCTATTCTAAATCTCTGCATCTGTGTTTTCCAAGCTCCTAGTCTGACCTATTAGTGCTAATTTCATTTAGCAAGAGTCCTCATCCTAGGAACTAGAAATGAGGGGGTCTGTGAATCTGGATGGGAAAAAAGTCACAAATTTTCACTAACCTCTAATTGGCACAATGTTCAACAGATACTTTTTTTTTTTTTTTTTTTTAAAGATTTTATTTATTTATTCATTTATCCCCCCCTTGCTGCTTGTGCTCGCTGGGTCAGCTAACCACACCGTGCGTGCAGGCTTGCCTTCACCAGGAGGCCCCGGGAACGGAACCCGGGGCCTCCCATATGGTAAACGGGAGCCCTACTGATTGAGCCACAGCCGCTTCCCAATAGATACTTTTAGAATCTTGAGCAAAAAGGAATACATTTATTTAAAGCTAGACTGTGATTTGGGATCTCTAGCAAACACCATCAATGCTCCCATACCCATGGTTCTATGCATTCCTAATGCACAATGTTCACAGGCAGAAGTAACTGGAACTGCAAAAAAACCCACACTGAACCTCTTTGGGTTGTCTGAGGAAAGACATAACTTTACTTTCACTGAATAGTCTCTAGAAGAGTGAGCAAGTGGTTATCCCAGATGTCACCGTTATAATGTATAATCCAAAAACCTGAGGCAGAAATTGTAGTTTAACATGGCAGAGATTATATAGTTTATGCATATATAATAACGACATTAAAAAATAATTTACTAAGTTCTATAAGGATTCCAAAAGATTGGCAAGTAGGAAAAACTTCTCCAATATTAAAAACTTCTCGAATTCCACAAAATAAATTTCAACTTCTAACTCCATTTCCATGACCAAAAGAAAACAAAACAAACCCAGAACCTATGAAGAACAACCTCAAAATTCATCTTTACTCCCTCCCCTTGCGCCCTTCCTACAAAAAAGTACATCTTAAAATAAACTAGACTGAAGGGAAAAAGTCCTACTCATGTCCTTTAATTAACAAAGATCCAGGGTTGGGTGAGAAACTCAGAACTAGAAGAGAGTAGTAGGTGAGACAGGTTTCCAAGAAGATTGAGAAGTCACCCTCCCCCTCCCAATTTCAGGCAATTACAAAGTGGTAAAAGTATAAAAAACAGAAAAGGTGTTTTGTTTTTTTTAGTTGTTATAGAGACTAGGAGGGAAGTATTTCAATAAACAAAAAGGTAACTTGCCAAGAAACAGAAGTCATTCTACTAAGAAGGGATACCAAAGATTAGAGAAATGTTCAACAACAAATAAAGAAGTGTGCTGGAAATCCAGTAAATTCAAGAGTTTTGTAAAAGCAAAAGCCTCTTCAGAAGTCACACCAAGAACATGAAAACAATTCTACAGGCACATGAGAGAAACTTTCCAGATCTCCCCACAAAGTCTACCTTACTAACTTATCACCACTTTTGTGTCTGAGAAACAAAGGAATAACTTGAAGATCTTAAAATTTAAAAAGCAAACAAAAGTTAACCCCTTTCACAAGATAGTAAGTCTCAATGCTAATTAGGTACACACAGTCAGACTGTCCTTCTATTAATGGACATGAAGCATGTAGCACAAATGATTCTATTAAAATATAACAATGAAGATATTCACCTGAAGAAAAAGGCTTGGTGCATAACAAAAGCAAACTATCATTGCAATTTAAGTTTAAGGTGCTTTCTCACATATTACACAATTTGAGTACAAAACCTCATGAGATAGATAGAAGGAACAAGGTAGATAGTACGAACAAGATAATTATTTCTATTTTCAAAAGTTAAAGCTCTGAACTAGAGATTCAGAGGCATTAAAAGTGACTTTCAAGAACACAAAGGTAGTAAAGAGGTGGAGTCCTTCCCACTATACCACACAAATCTCCATTGTTAGGTGTGTGATGATATTACTGGGTACGCTGATAATAGCAGCCCTTTAATTCTACCTCCTTCTATGAAGGTGAAGGTTTTCTCCCCCAGGTAGCAAAGCAGAATTTACAGCAAGTGAGAATTAAAGGAGTAAGTCTCAACCTCCTAAGACAGAATAATATTCTGGTGAAAATGTCACCTGATAAAATTACATACCATAGAAATCAAAGTAATGGGCTAAATATATGATTAGTCCAAAGAGGGCAAAACCTTACTGTATCATACAGGCTTGTTACTAGACTCTATGGAGTCTGTGCAAATAAGAAAAAGACATCCTCTGTGGTGGACACAGCATCAAGGGCTTGTTTTGCTTCCAATTAAATAATCTATACTCCTTCAGCCAGAACCTATCTTTGTTGCTCAGATAGGCTAACAACCCAGAGGATTCCCTCATTCTATCTAGGTTAGGAATGATGAATTTCCTCTCTTTCAAAAGCTACTGAAAAAACTGCCATAAAATAAAGGTGAAAGATATCTGATTAAATAAATAAAATGGTTTCTTTTTTATTAAAATTAGCCTACAAAGTCCACTGAAAATGGGATAGTCACAAAACTGCAGAGGAGAAAGTAACTCCATGGCCCAGAGACATCAAGCCTCTTTTACAAACACCAGGAGGATTACTGAGATGCATGCATGCATTTATTCATTCATTTAGCAAGTCTTACATAATAATGGCATAGTAAAGGATCTCCTAAAGACAATGGGAAAATACAACGATGAAAATGAAAATGCTGACCTTTAAAATAACTTACAATACTGTTTGTCTTTGTTTATCCCCAGCAACTAGAAACATGCCTGCACAATGTAGGTGGCTCAATTACTTTGAATTTAAGTTAACCTCATGAGGAAAAAGAGGCAAGAAGGCAAGCATTCATATTTTTTTTTTCCTGTGGCTAGATGCCAGAAAGAGAAAGAATAATTTTGGGCCCTGAAAAAGTTCATCATCAAGCAAAGAGACAATTTACAATATGAACCAGCCAGAAACACTAGGTCTAGGATAGCACAGAGTGACACTGCCCCCAAGGGATATTGGCAATGATGTCTGGAGTCATTTTTGGTTGTCAAAACTGCAGGGAAGCGGATGTGGCTCAAGTGACTGAGCTCTCACCTACCACATGGGAGGTCCCAGGTTTGGTTTCCAGGTGCCTCCTAAAGAGAAGATGAACAGACACAGAGAGCACACAGCAAATGGACAGAGAGCAGACAGTGAGCGTAAAACAAAGGGGGGGAGGGGCAGTAAATAAATAAAATAAATTAAAAAAAAACAACACAACAAACAAACAAACTGCAGGGAGAGGGGAAACCATTAAATGGGTAGCCAGGGATGCTACTAAATAGCCAACAATACACAGGAAAGGCACCCACAACAAGAAGTACCCAGGTTGAGAAATCTTGACATATAGGAAGAACACAGGCTCCAAGAAAGAGTGCCCAGGTTTGAATTCTGGCTCTACCACATACAACCTTTGGTAAGTTATTTCACCTGTAAAATGAGACTATAATCTGCTTCATAGGTGACTGCAAAAATCTGAATTTGGTTTGGTTCCCAATGCCTAGAACAGCATGTGACACATACTAGATGTCTTAGTTTGCCAGGGCAGCTAGTCATCTGTCTCCTTCTGTCTCCTTAGGCTTCTACTGCTGTGTCCAAGTTTTCTTTGCTTCTAAGTATTCCATTGCATAAAGGCTCACTCTGCTTCAGTTTGACCTCATCTTAACAAGATCTTTGAAGATCCCATTTACAAATGAGTTTACACACATTTAATTAAGACTGGTGTTAGGACTTAAACATGTCTTTGTGGGGGACGTGATTCAATCTATCACAGTCCATCTATTCTTTGCATCTCCAAAAAGACCAGTTCTTCCCACATGCAAAATACTTTTACTCCATCCCAACATTCCAAAAGCCTTAAGCTATTTCAGTAACGACTCTAATTCCAAAGTCTCATCTAAATTAAATTAGTCCATGAGTGTGGTCCATCCTGGAGCAAAATTTCTATATCTGAACCAGTGAAATCTAGAACACAGGTTATACAAATACAATGGTGGGACAAATATAGGATAGATATTCCCATTCCAGAAGGAAGAAATTGGAAGGAAAATAGGGGTCATGGGTCCCAAGCAAGTCTGAAACTCAGCAAAGCAAATTCCATTAGATTGTAAGGTCTGAGAGTATTCTGTGACTTGATGCTTTGTCCTCCGGGCCAGCTGCAGAGGCTGCCCCACTGGGATGGTAGTCCTTTGATGCAAACTTCTGCTTTCATGGTTCTGACCTTGAAGTCATTCTTCCTTCATTTCAGTCCAGGTTGGCAGTATTTCTGCTTCTACAAAATTCTCAAAAACCCTGGTCTTCTGTGCAATTCAAAAGGATCCAAACCATCAGTCAAAAGGATCTTCCACAGATCCTTTCTAAATAATTGCATACCCATTCCTGACTCCCTCTGAGATGGCTAATTAGATCTATGATTCATATGCCTAATTTCTTTACCAAATGGCTATGTAGCCACACCCTCTCATGGAACCCTGTTCTCTGGGAACTCATATGTCAGGAACTCAGGGAAGACCCTGTTAGAGCCATTTCTGGCCCTACGCTCAAGAGTACACAATTTGGATAAGCTAAGAATTTTCCAAATTATCAAGTGCTGGTTCCTTTTTGCTCGACAGTTCAGATATCAGTGAATCTCTCTCCTCTTACAAAATTTTACTACAAGCAGCAGGTAAAACCAGGTTGTACCATCCGCACTTTGCTTGGAATTTCCTCGGCTAAATATCCAAATTCATCCGAGTTCTTCCACCCAAAATTAGAACACAATTTTGCCAAGTTCTCTGCCACTTTATAACAAGGATCACCCTTCTTCCAGTTTTCTATGACCCATTTATTATTTCTTTCTAAGCCTTCACCAGAAGCACCTTGAACACCCATATTTCTACCAATATTCTGTTCATGAAAATATATGTATTATTTAAGATGATAGAAACTCTCCCTACAGCTCTAATTTTTTCTGAGCCCTCAAGAGACTTGTCTTTAATGTCCACATCTCTACCAGCAGTCTCATCAAGGCAATCTAGGCCTTTTATATCAAGTGCCTCAAAATTCTTCCAGTTTCTAGCCATTACCCAATTCTTAAGGCACTTTCACATTTTTATAGCAGCACACTACTTTCCACTCCCCAAAATCGTCTTAGCTTGCCAGGGCTGCTATAAAAAATACCACACACTGGCTGGCTTAAACAATAAGAACATATTGTCACACAACTTTGGAGGCTAGAGGTCCAAAATCAAGCTATCAGCAGACCACGCTTTCTCTGGAATCTGCAGATGGCACAATCTCCACCTCTATCACAAGGTGATCTACCTCTGTCTTCTATCACATCTACTACCATGTTCACATTTTCTTTGCTTCTAAGGATTTCAGTCACATTGCATTAAGGCCCAACCTGCTTCAGATTGGCCTCATTTTAAAAGGATCTTAAAAGATGCCATTTAGAAATAAGTTTACCCCCACAGGGCTGGGGGTTGGCGCTTGGACACATCTTTGTGGGAGACATGACTCAATCAACCACAGCAGATAATCCAACCAATATTTATTGAATAAATTGAATATATGAGGGATTATGTATGCACAGAGCAAGAAGCATATGGAGAGGTCGGGCAGATATCAAGCTGTTTTAGATATGCTGAGTTTGAGGTAACTGCAGAACGGTCCAGGGGAGAAGTCCAATAGGCAGTTGAATATGAAGATTTAAAATAAGGGCAGTAGTCTGAAAACACAGAATGGGGAGTCATTAGCATACTGATAGTAAATGAAAACATCTGCAGTTATGAGATGGGCCAGTAAGAAGGAAGATGAAAACAGGAGCCCTGTGAAGAAAATAAAAGATGTGAAGGAGATTATCGGCAGATTTTTAAAAATCATGTTTGTTTTAAAAGGAGCCAGAAGTAAGTTAAAGGAAAGAGCTTAGGGTGAAGAAGATCTGCTTAAGTGTACAAAGACATAACTATAACACAAGTGAAAGGTGTGCATGTACTAAGGGAATGGAAGTGTTGAAGATGCTCAAGACAGAGAAGATAATTATTAAAGCAGAGTCAAGGATATGAGACAGGACAGGAGGTAGAAAATAAGAGGGATTAGAAGGAATAGGAAGGTGTTAAAGAGAGTTAGAGGAAAAGGATAGGAATGGATAGATATATACCTATATTCTTCATAGATATGGATATAAAACACTCTGGTCCTTTATTACCAAAAGCCCAAGTATAGATAACATAAATGCATGGAGGCCCCAACTTGCTTGGTTATGTGATTTTTACCACTACAGTTTAGGTGATTTAGTTAGATGAAAAGCTAAATGGCATTAGTAAGTCACAGTTAGAAATATGCAAGAGGGTGTTAGGTAAGGATAGGATGTAGGAAAACAGTTGAATTGATGTCTATATGGTCTAGGAAGAAAAGTGAAGCCAGAACTGAGTGTCTCTAATGTAGTCTTAATATCCATATGTACTTCTGTCTTTTACATAGAGAAACAATCTGGGTTAGAACAAGTTTCTCTTGGTCTACAGAAATACAACATGAGCAAGTCTTTCTTAAAGATGGTCATCAGTGCAAGTGGATATGACTCAAGCAGTTGGGCACCCACCTCCCACATGGGGGGGGGGGTCCCAGGTTCAGTTTCCAGTGCCTCCTGAAAACACAAAAATAAACAACAAGCAAAACAAATGAAAAAACCAACTCAGGGAAGCCAATGTAGCTCATTTGGTCGAGTGCTGGCTTCTCACATACAAGATCCCAGGTCCGGGTTCAATCCCTGGCCCACTGGTACCACACACACACACACACACAAAGTGGTCATCAGTAAGGTAGAGTAGTATCAAGGGAGGGCCATTAAGAACTGTAGTGATGGGGAAGCGGCTGTGGCTCAATCAGTAGGGCTCCCGTTTACCATATGGGAGGCCCCGGGTTCGGTTCCCCGGGCCTCCTGGTGAAGGCAAGCTCGTCCGCACACGGCATGGTTGGCTGACCCAGTGAGCACAGGCAGCAAGGGGGGGATAGATGAATAAATAAATAAAATCTTTAAAAAAAAAAAAAAAAAAGAACTGTAGTGAAGTTGCTACTTAAGCGATTAAATTTGAACTCTGAATTTTTTTAATTAAGAAAAGATGCTTTAAGATTATCATGAAATAAAGTTGAGAATGTAAGCATAAGGATACATGAAGCTTCAGAGAGAAGAATAAATGAGAAGAGTTCAAATCCTTGCTTCAAACATTATTATTAACCTTGGTCAACATAGTTAACTTTATAGATTTTTTCACCTGTGAAATGGGAAGGGTAATGCCAACATCAAGAGTTCTTAAGGATTAGGGAAGCGGATGTGGCCCAATCAATAGGGGTCCCGTTTACCATATGGGAGGCCCCGGGATCGATTCCTGGGACCTCCTGGTGAAGGCAAGCCAGCCCACGTGGCGCGGTGAGCTGACGCAGCAGGACGACCCAGCAAGGGGAGACAAGCAGACACAGAAAACGCACAGCAAATGGACACAGCGAGGGAGTTTTAATGCTGGAGCCCCGGGAAGTAAATACACAGAGGAGCAGATATGTGAGGAAAGATAGAAGGCTCCATTAGACACAGAAGAAGCCCTGGGAAGAGACACAAGCTGTTCACCTGAGAGTTTACAGCTGGCCTTGTGGAGCGAGCACAGTAGCTGAGCCCAGAGAGGAATGAGTCCCAGGAAAGAGAGGAGATTTATCCCAGCCTACAGATGATATTGGAAGAAGCTAGGACCACAGAGCCTTAAGAGGAAGAGGAAGCCTGAACCCTTGCAGATGTCGGCAGCCATCTGTCTCCAACACGTGGCAACAGACTTTGGTGAGGGAAGTAACTTATGCTTTATGGCCCGGTAACCGTAAGTTTCTACCCCAAATAAATATCCTTTATAAAAGCCAACCAGTTTCTAGTATTTTGCATCAACACCCCTTTGGCTGAGTAATACAATGTCCATATTTCTACCACAAGTCTGTTTAAGACAACCTAGGCTTTTATTGTCATGGGCCTCAAAATTCTTCCAAACTTTACCCACTTCTCAGAAGGAAATAAGGAACCTATTATTGGAAATGAGGAAAGGCAATTTTTATTTTAAAGTGGCAGAAAAGCCACTAAATTCTGTACTACTGTTGGGTGGAAAGCAGAACTTGTAAGTGATGAACTTTGATATTTAGATGAGGATATTTCCAAGTGAACTGTTGAAGGTTTGGCATGGTTTCTCCTTGTTGCTTATAGTAAAATTTCAGAGGAAAGAGATATATTGAGGAAGGAACTGTTAAGCAAAAAAGAGCCGGCACTTGATGATTTGATATGTTCTCAGCCTATCCAGATTGCCAAGAATATTGAAATGAGGAAATTCACTGTTGGAAAAGCATGCTTTGTAGAGACAGCCAAGGGTGTGACTGAACAAATGTTTGCCATAGAGATTAAGTGTGTGATTCATGGATCTTATCAACCAACTCTGAAGAAGTCAAGAATAGAGATGGGGTTATGCAGGAATGATCTGCAGAGGACTCTCTTGTCTAATGGAATAGATTCTTGTGACATACACAGGAGACTTCAAAGTTTTTGAGGATGTTATGTAGTAGATTACTGTCAGCTTGGAGTGAAGGGTAAGGAGACATAGAGTCACAGACGGAGAGAAGAAGGCCATGTAAAGATGAAGACAGAGATTGGAGCTATGCATCTCCAAGCCAAGGAATGTCTGGAACCAGAAGAGATAAGATTTGCAACACCTACTCTCCAGTTCATTGGACTTACCCAGGACAACTAACAAGGAGATGATGATGGACAACAACCATCTCAAGGAACAGAGAGAGTCTGCAACTGCAAGCAAGATAGTCCCATCCATCTGCCCCATGGGATCTATGACCCCTCTCAACTAGAGGTGAAATGGGCATCACCATCCCAGAATCCTCAGAACACTAGAGGAACAACTGAGTTAGTCGTTTGAATTAGATGAGATAAAAATGCTGGGAAAGAACTTTTTAGGAGTAATGTTTCCATAACTTGTTGAACTGCTTTTTCCTGTTATTTTATTTTTTTGAATTTGAAATAAAGTTTTTTTGAAAAGTTAAAAAAAAAAAAAAAAAATGGACACAGCGAGCACAAGCAGCAAGGGGGGGATAAATGAATAAATAAAATCTTTTAAAAAAAAAGGGGGGGGGGCGGATGTGGCTCAACTGGTTGGGCGTCCGTCTCCCATATGGAGGGACCTGGGTTCGATCCCAGGGACCTCCCGGTAAAATAATTAGAGTTCTTAAGGATTAAATAATATATAAATAACTCAGTAAAGTACTGGGCAAAGAGCATGCACTCAATAAATGAAATGAATGTTAGTGTGGTGGTTTGAAGCTGTTTGTACGCCAGAAAAATATATTCTTAAATCTAAATCTAATCAATTCCTGTGGGTGTGAACCCATTGGTTTTTTATATATAGTTGGGCCATGCTATTTTAATTTTAAATTTTATTCTATTTTATTTTATTTCCCCCACCCTGAGATGGCTCCCTCATCTGTCTGTTCACTGTCTCTGCTCATTGTATCCATTCATCTTCTTTAGAAGCACTGGGAACCTAACTCGGGACCTCCCACATGGGAGGCGGGTACCCAACTGCTTCAGCTACATCCACTCCTTGCTTGTTTTGTCTGTTCGCTCATCAGCTCGTTGTCTTTGGGAGGCACTGGGAACCAAACCCAGGACCTCCCATGTGGGAGGGAGGCACCCAACCACTTGAGCCACATCTGCTCCCCAGAATTAGGTAGGATCTTTTCATGAGGCTATTTCAGTTATGATGTGACCCAATCTCAATCAGGATGGGTCTTAATCCTATTATTGGAGCCCTTTATAAATGGGATGAATTCAGACATAAGAGAAAGCCACAGAAACAAGAAGCTGAAATCAAGGAAACCTAGAAGAAAAGAGAGAGACAAACAGATGCCAACATGTACCTAGCCATAAGGCAGAGCTGCCAAGGCTCACCAGCAACTGGTCTTCAGGAAAAAAGCATCACCTCGATGATGCCTTGATTTAGACATTTTTCTCAGCCTCAAAACTGTAAGCTAATAAGCTAATAAATTCCCATTGTTAAAGCCAACACATATCATGGTATTTACTTAAGCAGCCTAGGAAACTAACATGGATTTTGGTATCAGGAGAGTGGAATGCTATTGCAAATACCAAAAATGTGGAAATGGCTTTGGAACTGAGTAATGGATGAAGGCTGAAAGAACTGTGAGGCACTTGATAGAAAAGGCCCAGATTGAACCTGGGGGTTCAATCCTCGAACCTCCTAAAAAAAATAAAAAATTAAATAAAATTAAGTGTCAGAAAGCTTGGCAAAATAAAATCCTGATGTCTCATGGTAGGCAGAATTTAAAATTGATGAGCTTGGATAGTTAGCTAAGGTTTCCAAACTAAATATGGGTAGTGCTGCCTGGTTCCTCCTTACAGCTTATAGTAAAATGCAAGAGGAAACGGATAAACTGAGAATTTAACTCCTGGGCACAAAGAAACCAGAAACTGATGGTCTGGAAAATTCTGAGCTTCCAGAAAGTGAATCTCCAGAGAACAGTGCTCCATGTAAGGATTTAACTGAACAAGGAATGAGTCAGCAATTTTCCATGGAAGTCAGGATTGGAGGTGCAGTTACCCAGGAAGAATCTGTGAGAAGTCCTACTGTCTGACAGTTTGGACCCCGATGTAAAAACCATTTTTTTCTTGTGAGATCTGTAAGAACAGAACTGCTGCAAGCCTGGACTAAAAGGGACTTGAAAAGGCACAGATTGAACGACAAATCATTTCAAGGGTAGACTCATGGAAGCTGATATCTGGAACAAAGAGATCTTCTCAGGCCAAAAGAGTGAGCCCACCTATGTGGAAAGGTGAGGCTGCCCCAACTTTGGAGAGGGCAGGCCTTCCAACCTGTTGTTCTGGAAGAGTGCTGCCACCCCAGTGTTCTCAGAGGGTGGAACCTATGCTCCAGGGATTGTAGAGAGTCTGCCCATCACCCCAGTGCTTGATGATGGTGGAACCTGTGTCCAGTGTTTGGAAGAACATGGGTGAGGTGCAAGCACTTGGAGGGATTGGGGCTGCCAATCCATCAGGCATGGAAGACAAAACATCAGTCCATATATGATTTTCAAGCCTTGAAATCTAATAGAGTATGCCCTGCAGGGTTTTGGAATTGTTTGGGATGCGTGACCCCTCTTTGCCTTCCAATTTCTTCCTTTTGGAATGGAAATATTTAACCTATACCTGTCTCTCCTTTGTATATTGTAAGTAGATAACCTGTTCTCTGGATTTCACAGGTCAACAGAGGGGAATTATTCCCCAGGAACAACGACATCCATAACTGATTTTGATGAGATTTTGTTCTAAGCATTGTTTCTGAAATGACTTAAGACTTCCGGGATACTGTGATGGAATTAATGTATTTTGCACATAGAAAGAACATGTCTTTTAGGAGTCCAGAGGGTAGAGTGTGTGGTAGGAGGCTGTAGGTACCCCAGACACCAGGAAAAACATGCTCATAAATCTAATCCATTTTTGTGGGTTTGAACCCATTTTAAGTAGTACCTTTTCATGAGGTTACTTCAGTTAAAGTGTGACCCACCTCAATCCAGATGAGTCTTAATCCTATTACTGGAGTCCTTTATAAAAGAAATGAATTCATATATAAGGAAGAGAAAACCATGAAGCAAGACACTGAAATTAAAAAAAAAAAAAAAAAAAAAAAGCATCACCTTGATGACACCTTGATTTGGACATTTTCCTGGCCTCAAAACTGAGTGAATAAATTCTCTCTGATAAAACAACCATTTCATGGCATTTGATTAAGCAGCCTAGGAAACAAACAGTTTATTACATTTTTTTTTTCAGAGAAGGTAGTATTTAAGTTAGCGCTGAGAAATCTCTTTGGCAATGATTTTCAATTCTGCCTTCAGTTTTCCATCAAAGGGAGTCCTAATCTAGCCAAAACTAATTTTCCAATCTGCTCAATTTATTCATGAGGCTATCATAAGAATTAAATAATATTAAAAGCAAAATGTGATAGAAAATTTAAGGTGGTTTCATTATTAACAGTGACATGATCAGTCTACGAGCTACAGGGTCTATGGTGTCCAAGTTAGTAAGCAGTTGGCAACTCCGATCTCTTTGCCATTGTCCAGGAGAGAGAGAAAGCTAGTTTAAGTTTATTTTGTTGAGAGGAAAGTGGAGGGTATTGAGCACAGTGCAAAAGATGTGTAAATACCTGCTAATTCCAATAAAGAGAAAGAATAGGAATTTCCATGAGACACCATCTTATATGAGTCTAAATCTAACATGTAAGACTTTTTCTGGGTCTCCACTGATTGTTTCTACAACCTGTGTTGACAGCAGTCTCAACAAAGCCACCAGAGATACAGTGTATAGAGAGCTGTACAGACTAAGAATGAAACAGATTAGAACAGGGCTATATGCAGAAAACTGACAGTACTTCTAAATTCGTGGAAGACTGATATTATTGCTCCAGAATAAGAAATTAAGTTAAGGAAATAGAAGTTCCACACTAAAATCTATCTTCATGATAATTCTTTATTCTTTCTCAGCTATCAAACATATTAAACTTAAATCATCTATAATGAAAATGTATTGTACAGAGTCCAGAATTACACAGTTAAACACATGTGTGAAGGTTAGTGAAAACCTTTCACTAAATCATTGTTGATTCATACTGCATAAAAAATTGTGTTATAACCAGTTAAATGTCAAATGAAAGACCTGTTACACAAAGGCAATAAAAAAAAAAATCAAAGATGACAACACTATACAGAAAAGGTTCAAGAAAAGAAGGCACTACATGTGCAAAGCAATTCAACAGGAAGTGTACATATTGATGAATCATGCGTCAATTCTGACCATTCACCAATTTTTACATTTTCACTTAAGTTCAAAACCGCCATTTAGTTCTTGAGCTAAAAATATCAAGTAATGTATCCAGTATTTTAAAACAGTTATAAAAGCTGGGATAAATCAGAGAGAGTAAGATACATCAAAGCTGGAGAGCAATCTTCCCATAAAGTTCAGACTTTTCAGATTTATTAAAATCTTACTATTTAACTTATATAGCAGGTTGAGTCTCAAAATTCACTAAAAATCTTTTTAAAAAGTTTAAAAAATTTCAGAAAACAGGTGTATTTAACAGAGGACAAAAATACAGACTTTATTAAGAAAAAGTTCACCTCTGAGCAGACACTGAAAGCTGCTGACAAACTATCTGGAAGATAGCAAACACTATCCTAGTCCCAAATAAGCCCAAATTTAAGTAATAATTCAGGATTGTAGCAGTTGCTTATGATATGAAGGAAGGGTTCTTCACAATGAGAAAGGCTTACCACAGGTAAAATTTTATGCTACCTAAATAAACCTCTGTATCCATTTATCTCAGAAATAGATAGATGTACTTCTGCCAGATACATCACTCTAAAGCAAGCAAAGCAATTAAACTGAAAGTGAATATTGATGAATCATGCCTCAATTCTGACTATTCATCAATTTTTACATATTCATTTAACAGGTTCAAAATTGCCATTTAATTCTTGAACTAAAAATACTATTTTTATTTTTAAAAATCCAGTCTTTTTAAGTTGAGCTGTAATACTTCGGTCACATACAGCACAAAAACTCAAATATGAAATCATAGTTCAATTTTAATAAAGACTACATTGTTCACATGAAGTTTAGTCTAAGAATACACTCTTACTAATATAGGTAAAAAGTTTAAAATAACAATATTTTTCTTTATACAGGAAATGACAGAAAGTCCCTTTTTTCACATACCTCCTATAGAAGTAGCAGTGGTAGTATTGCTTGTAAGAGTAGTTGAGGTCTCTGACATTGTGGAAGATTGGCTACTGGTGACAGCTGAAGCAGGATCAGAAGCCTGCTCAGAGGTAGATGGATTTGAATTGTTAATAGAAGTGCTTGTAGTTTGTGATTCCATTCTTGCAGAAGTGGTTGGTACTACAGTAGGTTCTACAAAATACAAAATGTTTATTTAATATTTCAAAAAAACAATTTAGGTAAAGGGTTATGTTTTTGCTGCTGCTGTTGCTTTTTTAGGAGGTACCAGGGATTGAACCCAGGACCTTGTACATGGGAAGCAGCCGCTCAACCACTGAACTACATCTGCTCCCCAATGAGAGTTGTTTTTTGTTTTTGTTTGTTTTTTTTTTTAAAGATTTATTTATTTATTTATTCATTTATCCCCCCCTTGCTGCTTGTGCTCGCTGGGTCAGCTAATCGCGCTGTGTGGGCAGGCTTGCCTTCACCAGGAGGCCCCGGGAACCGAACCCGGGGCCTCCCATATGGTAAACGGGAGCCCTACTGATTGAGCCACAGCCGCTTCCTGTGTTTGTTTGTTTTTTAGGAGGTACTGGGGATCGAACCCGGGACCTTGTACATGGGAAGCAGGCACTCCACCATTTAAGCTATATCTGCTCCCCAAAGGGTTGTGTTTTAATCCAAGCTAGATTCTAAACTCAGACTACTTAGATAGCAATCCTGATTTCAGTATGCCATGGATGTTTTACTTAAACACACTCCACGTCCTCATGTGTGAAACTGGGAAAGTAACAAATCTTTTCATAAAAACTCCCCTTCATACGATCCCTAACATTTACTTACTTAATCAACACTAGCTGTGGTTTTTAATCTGTCCTTATCCTTTTCTTTCCATGCAATGATTTTTTCCAATATTAATATTCATCAGTGCTTTTTAATATTAATTTTTATAGCAGAAAGTCAATGACATTTCAAGACCTTAATTGTATTTCATACACTGGATTGTAAAATGACTGTTCAGAATTGAGAACAATCTGTCCAGAGCACAGCCACAATTAGATCTAAAAAGAAGGGACTCTCTTAATGTGATATAGAACAAGAGGATAGACTATTCTATACAATGCAGTGTGGTAGGCTAATTCCTGAGGCACAATAGTACCTCTCAGTCTATGTGAACTCCTGTACTCCAGGTGCTTAAACAAATATAATTGCTCATAGAAGAAGAAAAAAAGGGGGGGACGACTATTTATTTGCAAGTGTTTTAAATGATGTTTCTCAATCTCGGCACTATTGACGTTTGGGGCAGGATAATTATTTGTTTTAGTGACAGGATTGTGGGGGCTGTTTGTGTATTTCAGGATTTAGCAGCATCCCTGGCCTCTACCCATTAGATGCCAGTAACACCCTCCAACAATTAAAAGATGCAAAAGAGTCTCTAAATATTGCCAAATGCCTCCTGATGGGCCAATCTGTTCCCAGCTGAGGATTACTGGTCTAACTGATGCATTTAAGTTTTGGACTTGATTTTAGTAACACAGAAACTTTCCATTGTGAGAAACTAGGTGGGGAAAGAAGGGGCATCTATTGACATACTTTTAGTAAAGGTGTAAATTCTGGCTGAACTTACTGTAATGGGGAAAAGCTATTCTCTGTCACTTTCTCCTATTTACTGGCTGGCAGATGTCACATGGGAAAACATGCAAAAGTTTCCAAAATAGCCACCCTATTTGACTAGCTCTGACTAATCTATTATTTAATCCCTATTACATTATCCACTGTCTTACAGATAATTTATAGTGCTTCAAAATAAAAAGTGGGACATTATTGAATGAAATACAGTGGGACTAAAATATCTCTTCAAAACCTTTTTTTTTTTTTTAATTTCTTAAAGTGAAAACCTACTATTTTATTTCCAGTCTCCCAAGTCCCACCTACAAACAAATAAAGAAGTGTATTTGCTGGTCACTGTTTGAATCTTGCAATGTAATTCCACACTGACATAACAGGTACACAATGTTACTAATCTATGCTAGCCCATCAAAAACTAATTTAACATTATTGGTAAAAATGAATCATATACATAAAAGTGAATCTGCATTAACACTTGGACTATGTT
This sequence comes from Tolypeutes matacus, assembly GCA_026826555.1. Taxonomy (NCBI): domain Eukaryota; kingdom Metazoa; phylum Chordata; class Mammalia; order Cingulata; family Chlamyphoridae; genus Tolypeutes; species Tolypeutes matacus. The sequence continues at coordinate 21,670,726 of JAKSZT010054396.1, forward strand.
CTCACTCAGCAGTTTAATTTAGCTTTCAATTTTAACCATCTGATGTTGAACTTTTAAGTACCCTTATTAGTTAAATATGTACTGGGGAAGACCCAGTTGAGATTGGTAGGGAAGCCCCATGCCCAGGGGTGACTGTGTAACCGCTTAGAATAGAGTCCAGGTGGGCTGAAACAGGTAGTGCAGTGCCCCTGGAAAAAGCCAGGGATTGAGAGGTGGCAGAATGACATGGCTCCTTGGGAACCCCTTGGAATTGTATGCAGAACATTTATTTCCTGGGGAGACAGTTCATTGCCTTCACCTGATGATCAAAAAAGCCTGTGCCCCACATTAACAGGCTAGATCCACAGCTTGTGAACCCAAGTCATCTCAGCTGAATGAACCCCACTGGCTGACTCCTCCCCTCTGCTCTTGCTGCCTTTGAACCTGGTCAGTTCAAGCAGCCCACAAGTCAATATTCCCTCTCAGGATGAACTGGGTATGATGTACTCTTTTTTGATTCTCTGGTAGCACTTCAGAGTCTCTTGACTTCGTTTTCTTGGCAGCTGTCTCCAAAATGGCCACCCAGGACTCCACCCCTGGGGAGTCCCTCTCCTTGAATGTGGGCTGGATCTAGTAACTTGCTTCTCATGAATAGAACACGGCAAAAGTGGTGAGAACACGGCAAAAGTAGTGAGGCTGTGGAAAGATTGTGGTTTCCATATTGGGCACTCTCTTTCACTAAACCAGCTTCCATGTTGTAAGAGAGGTTAGGAACTGAGGGCAGCCTCTGGCCAATAGCCAGTGAAGAATGGAGTCCATAAGCTTGTGAGGAACTGGATACTGTCAACGACGTGAGTGAACTCAGAAGTGGATGCTCCCGCAGCCAAGTCTTTAGATGAGACTGCAGCCCTGGTAGAATGTCTGTAACTCGTAAGAGCTCATGAGACAGAGGCACCTAGTCAAGCCACCTCTGGATTTCTAACCCAAGAAACTGAGACAAATGTTGTTTTAAACTGCTATTTTGGGGGCAGGGGTAATTTGATACATAATAAGAGCCAATTTATCCATCCCTCCTGAATTGGCTGGGTTGAACAGTCACACCCAAAATTCATCTCCTTATCTGGAAATACAGTCTTTGCAGAGGTAATTAGATAAATGAAGATCAGTCCATACTGGATTGGGGTGGGCTCAAAATCCAGTGACTGGTGTCCTGCTAAGAGGAGAGATTAACAGACACACAGGGAAAATGCCAGGTGATGACAGAGGATTGCTGGTAACTACCAGAAGCTGGAAGTCATGAAACAAATTCTTCCACAGAACCTACAGAGGAAGCACAGCCCTACTAACAGTTTAGTTCAGATTTCTGACATCCACAATTGTGAGAGAAAAAAATTCTGTTGTTTTAAGCCACCTAATCTGTGGTACCTGGCCCCAGGACACTCAGAGGCCACTTGTTCAATTTCAACCATCACTGCAGGAAATACCTTTGTTTGGATTCCAATCTACTTTGCCAAGGTGTAGCCTGATGGTGCTTCCCATTGTGTCTGCACAACACTCATCTTACCTCTTGCTACCAGGCTTCCTGGTGACATGAGGCACAAGATGCCACTTAGGGCCTATTTGCCCGTAACCCAGAAGAAGTTCAGGGCAGTTAATGTCCCATAAGAAGACTATATGACCAATGCAATAAAGGGGCCAATGGATGCCTTCTTTTCCCCTTCCTTCCCTTGGATGAAGGGTCCCAAGATGTAGTGGCCAGATGATCTCTCAGAAGATGGTCACTTTTGATCAAAGATTCAGTTTCTCTTGATACCAAGTGTTGGACAGGTTGATATCATGTTGGATTTCCCTTCTTCTACGCTTCATTTCTATTTTCTTTCACTCTTGCTCCTTTGAGATTTTATTCTTTTATAAATAGTAGCATCAAAAAAAAAAAAAAGTGCACCAGCTAACATAGAGAACTATGTAGATGGAAAGCAAGATTGGTGGTCTTTATTTGGTGGTTACAACAAAGGCTGCAGCTTATACTTAAAGCTGCAGTTAATGGGGACCATTCTATCTAGGAAGAATAACTAAGGACAGCTAAGAAATCTGCAAAGGAAACCAGAAACATCTAACAGGACAAAAAGGCTGTGTGAACCCAGCTGCTATGAACTGGTATGCACCCCTATATTTCAACAAGAGTAGGCAAGCCAAAACCACTGATTGCTTTATCTACTTGAACCAACAGTATGTTTTTCCTCTGAAAATCTTGCCAATAGTTGCATTTCATTACACCTAGTAAAATTTAAAGAATCAGCCCTAATAACAAAATCACCTTTTTCAAAAAAACGTTACGCATAATACATTCATAATCACTGACTGCTTTTCATCTTTTCCCCCCTGAATGTGTAGGTATTTGAGTCTCTTGTTTCTTCTTTTGCACCAGATATGGGCTGTTCAAAACTATTTCATTATCATCATCATCATCAATCATTTCAGCCACTTTAGATTTTCACCTCTCCAAAAATGTTGGTGTGCAAACTAGTGTGGGCCCTAGCTGTCCAAAGCACTTTTAGGAATGTTTGGAGTTCCTGAAACGTAGAGTTCTGAAGATCAGTGTTTGAAGCATTTCTTTTTTTCTCTTTCCATAAAATCAATGAAGAAAAATTATACTTTATTCCTTTTTGAACTATTTTCCTCCTGAATAATTTTTCTTTGTTTTTAAATCACTTCTCCATCTGTAGCTTTTCTCTAAATGTCCCTTTCTTAATATACCATTTCACTGCTGGATGTAATGGCTTTGCAAATGGAACATCCCAGTCTTTGAAAAGTTCTTCATGTACTTTTTCAGATGGCATAAACATACTTCAAGAGCCTTTGATCAAAAAGGTAGTTAATCATGTTTCAGTAACTAGCTTGGCAACACCATCAGACTCGAATTTCCACAAATGTATAGGCTTTGCTGTTTCCACTCTTTTTACTTCTGGGTAGTCTGAGTCGTGTAACAGTGCCAAACTGGGAGAAATATGCATGGAGCTGGGGTCTGAAAAGGCCTCAAGGTTTGTGACCCAAATAGATTACTCCAGTAGTAAGTTTCTCTTGCTGGGTCACGCACCGGTGGAGCTGCACCACCTGCTCCTGAAACTCAGCCTACTCCTGTGGGTCCAGCAACAGGAGCAGCTTGGCTGGGCCAGAAAACTCTGCCATGTCCTAAGTGCCCCAGCTGATACACTCCACTCTTCATAAACATTTTAACTGAAAAATACTAATACTCTGAAAATTATGATTATTCAAATTGTAAACAGCCCATATAGAAGATGATCGCACAGGGCCTCCCACTCTTTCCACCTATCAACTCTCTTTGAACTCCTACGTGATAAAACCCCACCTACCGGATACACCCTTTAACCTAAACTTACAGCTAATTCCCAAAGATAACAGACTTTTACAGATGTTTTCCATGTTCCTTTAGGGAAATTATGTGTAATCATTTCATAACTAATAATACCAAGATAATTCTCAATATATGGGAAAACTCACATGTATAAAAATATATTATTCTACCACTTCCCCTAAACTCTGTTTTCCAATTCTAGCTTTGTTTCCTCAGTTACTTGAATGTAGCTGTGAGCCAAAACAACACACAAATAAAAGCTGAGCAGCCCAAAAAGTTATTAGTGATATTACATTATAGGATAACATAATGTTTACAAGTAAAGTTAGAGATTGAGAAATGAACAAACTTAAGGGGGAATACAACAATGGACCAAAGCAGACTTATTATTATTGTAGTAGAAGAACTTGTAACATTGATATAAACAGTGATTACCAAAGTTCTGTGGGAAGGGAGAGGAAAGAATAGGTGGAATATAGGGCATTTTTAGGGCACTGGGATTTTCTGCATGATATTGCAATGTTAGATACAGGCCATTATACATTTTGTCAAATCCTATAAAACTGTAGTCAAAAACGTAAACCATATTGTAAACTACAGACCTTGGTTTTTAGCAATGCTTTAATATTTGTTCAAGTATAACAAATACCACAATGACATAAGATGTTATTCACAGGGGAAAAGAGAGGTGGTGGGATATATGGCATCTCCTATACTTTTGATACAACTTTTATGCAATCTGAAACTTCTCTATAAATAAAGTTTATTATATGGAGCAGGGGGAAGTAAAGTTAGACATTTCAAATAACCACTATTACAATTTTAAATTCAGTTAGATTACTTTCTATTACCTGTATTTTACAAGTACTGTTTTCTTCTATTTTCCATAGCAAAGTTAAAGTATGATAATATTACAAAAGAAATTTATAGGTAAATCTGAGGATTGATCAAACTACCACTTGTAAAACTCTTTTTCTGAGACAACATCAAATACATAAAGAATTTCAGGAACAATTTTCACACTGAGGTTACTTATATAAAATCAAAAGTAAGATTATAAAAATTGACAACTTCTCTATATTTAATAATACATTGTTAAATAAAGAGCAATAGGAGTTTCTAACATATTAAGACATTTCATTTTGACAAATTCCCTTAATAGTTTTATTTTTACTACTCCAACCTACCATCTTCATCAACGGTAAGGTCCACAACTTCTGCTGCACTTTGCCTTAAGGGCTGTATAACAGTAGAAATTCTACTGCGGTTCCGTGGCTCCTGTGGCCGACCTGTATGAGAACTTGAACCTTGGCTCCAATGAGATCTGGAATGTCCAAGGGTTGAACGAGACCTTAAATGACATCAATATTAAGTTAGTAAATCTGAAAAAAGAACAAAAGTTTTAGTACCCAAGAAATCATAAGCCTTTCTTATAAAATAAGTTAAGGCTGTCACGTAAGACTTCTCCAAAGAAATAATGGTAATAGAGTTAAAAACTATGCCTAGGGGGGAGCGGATATAGCTCAGCAGTTGAGTGCTTGCTTCCCATGTACGAGGTTCTGGGTTCAATTTCCCAGTACCTCCTTAAAAAAAAATAAAAAACCATAACTATGACTAGCTCAAGAATGGTTGCTCTCTCTTCAATGGATCATAATCAAGTATTTACTTGTTATCGTATGTTAATAACTAAAATTATTTACTGTAGATAAAGTAGTAAAAATATCAACACCCCACACATTTAGTAAAGTCAACATGATCTTGTGGTTTAGCCCAGGCTGGATTTGTAAAATAGGGCTCTGGGAGTCCTGAACCAAATTAAGCTTCTGGTCCGGTCCTAAAATAGATACAAAGAAATAAATAGGCACCAGAGAGATTTCCAGAGGTCAGGAGAGTAAGGATAGTGTGGTTAGTTTACTAATTTGGTAGCTATAAGAAATAATACTTGAGGTGCTTTATGTTTTCAAAGCATGTAACCGCAAACCCTCAAAACCTAACACTTTTATCATCTTTTAATTGTGTGTAGCATTGTACTTTTTAAAATTACACAGAGATGTATATTTTATTTAAAAAAATTTTAAAGGATTCACTCTGATGAAATGGGCCAAAGGTATACAGGGATAATATGTAGAATTTACATTTCTAAGGCTCCAGGGGAAAAAATAATATTTTAGAAAGAAATATTTTATTGGGGTCAATAAAACACATGGACTTATAAAGTTGTGTTTTGTTTTATCCTATACAAACTGATACATTCAGGTTTTTTTTTTTACATAAACTGCTTCTAAGCTTATTGTCGGCATGTAAGGGTTAGCCAGATCCATTCATATACAAGGTCATTGGGAATATGAGCTTGACCTCTTAGAAAAGAGATGAGCATTCAAAGTTTAGACTGCACTGAAAATGGCAATTATACTAGGAAAAGAGTTCAAATCTAAAGGAAGATTTTCAAGAAACAGGAATATAGAAGTTAATTCCAAAAAGACTATAAAAGAGAACAGTGCATACCACCAAGAGTTGTTAGCCTGAGGTATGGTGGTAAACAAATGTCTCAGGATATAATGTTTTAGATGAGAGAAATCACATTTAAAATTCTTGAGACAGCAACCAAAAGTCTGATGAGACTGAGTAGTCTATTATCTCTGGGAAACTGTTAATAGTGGCAGAACATTCCAGGTCCACTTTGTAGTACCTTTGTGAAAGCTTCATAGGATGTACTAACTCAAAATATTATGCTGGATGGAACACCAGCAAAAATATTTGATGTATGAGGACAGTTTTAGAGAACTTTTCTCTCAAATCCTGACACAAAGGAATATGAAACACAGCTCACTCTTAAAGAGGAAGAACCAAAAGCCAGTCAAGGGAAGCGGCTGTGGCTCAATCAGTGGGGCTCCCGTTTGCCATATGGGAGGCCCCGGGTTCGGTTCCCAGAGCCTCCTGGTGAAGGCAAAGCCCGCCCGCACGGCGTGATTAGCTGACCCAGCGAGCATAAGCAGCAAGGGGGGGGATAAATGAATAAATAAATAAAATCTTTAAAAAATAAAAAAATAAATAAATAAATAAAAGACTTACAAAAAAAAAAAAATCCAGTCAAACAATGATAAAGTTAATTGCCTGGGTAATATAAAGAAAATAACTATGGGTTATATATGAGCAGAGTGGGTCTTTTTCAAGATCATTGTTCCTTACTTGAATAAATGCATTTGTTTGATATTAAGCATCACCATGACAAGAAAGATTTCAAGTCCCACATGGAAAAACAGGCCCTTAATTTCATCAGTGTACGTAGCTCATAAAAACTGAGTCAGTGTTCTGCCAAGCACTATGCAGTCACAAGATAATTAGTGGACATATCTTGGAGCCTAGAAAGAAACAAGCCCCAGGGAGGGGGAAGAGCCTTATGCCAGCCTACAGCTGGGATTGGAAAAAGCTGGGACCATGGAGCCTTAAGAGGAAGAAAGAAGGCTGAACTCTCAAATACATAGCCCACAATCTTGCTTCTTAATTTGGGTGAGAAAGTACCTCTTATGGTACCTTGAGTTGGACTCTTTAGGGCCTTGTGACTGTAAGCTTCTACCCCAAATAAATACCCTTTATAAAAATTATAAAAGCCAACAGAGTTCTGGTACTTTGCATTACCAGATGACTAATACACACATTAAAATGCAATGCACACACACAAAAAAAAATGCACAGAAACAACCAAATTTCCTTGTCAGTTACACTGTTTAACCCTGAGGCTTCTTGAAAGTAAATGCAGCCAGCTGCAGGTCAAAGCTTCATAGGAGGAGGGGGCAGGGGAGAAGGAGAAAGAGGAGGAGGAGGAGGAGGACAACGACAACAACTTTACACAAGAAGCAAGCCAAGTATTTAAATTATGTTCTACTTGTCAATTAACATAACCCTGGGTAAGAAGGTAAAGGTGGGATGCGGTCAGGTGTCTCAACAGACAGGGCCTTTGGAACATCTTGAACATTATATAGCTACATACTTCTATGGGATATAAATGTGTACTTGTTGCCATAGGTATATTTTCTGGATAGATAGAGGCCCTCACAGTAGCTAACAAAATATTAAACTTCCCTGCTGGGGAAGTCCTGCTACTTTCTCAAATAAGATGGCCAAAAGCTCTGGAATATATAAGCCTTGCCTAATAAAAGAAAACAGGCTTATTTATGAACCTTCTTCCTGTAATAATGAAACTAAGCCTACTTATAATTACTGTCTAAGAGTTACCGCCTAAAAACCTCCTTGTTACTCAAGCACAGCCTCTCTCTAAGCCAAATTCTGCAAATAAATTCACTACCTTCCCTCTGACGTAGGACATGACTCCCAGGGATAAGCCTTCCTGGCACTGAGGGATTACTATCAAGAGTTAATCAGCGATGCATTTGGAGAAAGACCTTGATCAAAAGCAGGAAATATTAAATAAAATAGTTTTTATGGCTAAGAGATTTCAAAATGAGTCAGGAGATCATTCCAGAGGTTAAACTTATACAGGTCTCAGCCAAAATTCACAAACCACCACAATACACAAAGCCTCAAACAAAAGTGTTCCTGAGGGCCCTAGGTACATCTGAACACCATAGGGAAGCCCCACAATCACATGAAATCAACACCCCTTGGGGGTGGGTTCTATCTGGGAATATATGAAAAGCTACTTCCCCAATATAACATAGTAATACTCATTTACAAAGCCTCTAATCATGAGTCTTCTTTTATTTAAACCTATAATTTTCAATTTACTTGTTAAGTATATTTCTCAAGAGACTTAAAGTCTTCGGATTGTTCCTATGCAAGTTGAGCCCTGAAACCCAGCAGACAGGTGGCCAATTTCTACTCTCCACTTCTTTAGGCCTACCCTGGACAATTAACAAAATAATGATGATGGACCAGTCCCATCCCAAAAGCAAGGAATATCTTCAACTGCAAGCAAAACAATTCAATTCCATAATATCTACGCCCCTTCTCAGCCTGAAGCAGTCATAGTGGACATCATCCCAAATCCCTCAAGATTGAGGAATGAACAAAAATAAGAGGGGAGTGTAACCACTGACTTTTAAAGCAGATTTATTGTTATTGTAGTTTTCTTGTATTAACTGAGTAATCTGTAGCATTAATATAAAAATAAAATTTTAAATATTAAAAAAGATGCAATGAACAAATGTATTTCTAAATTCATTCCAACACAAGAATCAAGATTCCTCCATAGACTTCTTATTAGTTTGGTGTACAAAAGCGTAATGGAACTCTTTGCTGCTTTCACAATCAATATTTATAACTTGAAGTACAGGATGAATACTATGCTAAGATTTGATTGGGGCGGAGGGAGAATGTGTCAAAACAATTGTGCAAAGGCACGCGTGGAGTGAGAAGCTTGGGACATCTATCTGCGCGGATCGGCGGCGTGGACCGAACGGTGGAGATTCTTGAGTTTTGAGGCTGCCGGTGGAGGTTGGCACAGGCAGCTGAGCCCCGCGGTTAGGGGGAAAAAAAATAAAACGGCCATTTGGAGCCGCGGGCAGGGCGAAAAAGTTTTATTTTCTGGGGAGCTGGCTGCCTGGCGCCCCTTGGACCTTGTGTGAACAGAGCAAACGAGCTAATCAGCACCCGGTGAACCGGAGGGGGGATTTTGGTCGGGGAACGGAGCTGATTTCCCTAGCCTCCCAGGGATAAGACCCGGGCCGCTGCGGAGCCAGGAGGAAGGGACATTTCCCAAAAAAGGGAGGGTTCAGTTGGAAGACAGGGAAGGGTATTTTATATTTTTAGACATTGATCTGGCTGCCTGCACCGCCCCGTGGCTTTGGGGAGAAGATAAGCCGAACTGAAGCAGCACCAGGCTGAGAGCAGACGCGAATCTGCACTCAAACTGATTTACTGAGCAGCCCGGTGACGCTGGAGCTCCGCGCCAGAAGGGGCGGAATCCGCCATCTTTAGCACTCCTCACTGACTAACATCAGAGTTTCAGCTAACCTGGGGAGTCCGGAAAGTGGGACGTGCTTGATTAATTTCCACGGGCCCAGCTAGGGTCCCTTCCGTAAGGGGGTTGGTCTGGAAGAGGAATTATTTTGGGTCCTGCATTTGGCTAAAAAAAAAAAAAAAAAGTGAGGTCACCTCAACAAATGAAAAATAAATTCTTTTTAATTCAGTTTAATAGCTAAAAGCTGCTTCAGGACCTGCATATAGAACCCTGTGGGGAAATTCATTGATAAACACAAGTAGGCAGGAAGGATCCACGTGGACCCTAGGGGAATCATTGACCCCCTTAGCTCTGTTTGACTGCTTGCCTGTGTGGATCTTTGGTTTCTCTCTGTTACTTTCTGGTCTATTGCTATTATTCCCATTTTCCTCCCCCCTTCCTTTTTCCTTCTATTTTTTTTTTTAAATAAGTGCTGCCAGCTGGTCGCTTCTTTGCTGGGCTTCTTATTCAGTAATTTTCCACTCGCTGTATATATTGATTCTGTATTACAAACTATCGCTTATCCTTCCTGCATATTTCTGCCTTCTGTTTTCTGTTGTGGCTCTTAGAGACAACATTTTTTCATAGGCCCACAACTTAAGGGTGTCAATTTCTATCCCATCTATTTTGTTTTCTTCTTCTTCTTTTTTCTTTTTTTTTTTTTATTAGTATTAACTTTTTCCTTTCAGACCTTTCTCTACTATTTCTCTCCCTCCTCATAATTCTAGCCTTCTAAATCACTATATATATATTCCTCCATTTGTTGTCCCAGTCCATTGTAGGAACTCCATATTGTTTCCTAGTACTCTACACTGCCTACACAAGTTAAATATTCATCTCATTAAGTCTCATTTTACCCCTCTTCTAACTTTTATCAATATTTCTATTATCCTTCGGCCTTCCTTACATCTTTTGATTCCTCTGGCCCTAACCTTTTGCCTTCAAGGGAACATAGAAAGAAGCAAGGAAATAAAATAAGAAGAAAAACTACCAAAGAGAAAACTTAACTCACACGCAGAACCAACAGCTAAATAAAATTCTAGAGCATAGAGAAAAGCTAATCAACTGAACAAACCCATCAAGATAATATGATGGCCAGAGGGCAACAGAAAAATACAAATGACTCTGAGAAACTGGAAAACATGGACCAGTCCAGTGCACAAAATAAAAACCAGGAAGCAATGCAGTACATCAAACAACTAATCAAAGCTATCCAAACAAATATCATGGACCAACTTAAAGAACTGAAGGAAGAGATTAAG
>JAKSZT010054396.1:21691301-21786167 GCA_026826555.1 Tolypeutes matacus
AAAAAAAAAAAAAAAAAAAGGAGCAAAGGACTCGAATAGACATTTCTCCAAAGAAGATATACAAATGGCCAATAAGCATATGAAAAGTTCATCAATATCATTAACTATTACGAAAATGCAGATCAAAACCATGAGATACCTCTTCACACGAATATGGGTGGCTAGTAATTAAAGGGAAAAAAAGCAAGTAAGTGTTGGAGCGGATGTAGATGAATTGGAACTCTAATGCATTATACAGTGGGAATGTAAAATGGTTAATCTACTGTGAAAAGCAATACGGTGGTGCCTCAATAGTTAAATACAGAATTTCCACCTTTTGGCTATTGTGCTTGATGGTGCTATAAACACTGATGTACAAGTAACTGTTTGAGACCCTGATTTCACTTTTTCGGGTATATATCCCTAGAAGTGGAGCACTTTCTAATAACAATAGCTAGCAAAATTTTAAATTATATATGCCCTCTGATACACTTAGAAATTACTCCTTAAGATATGCTTGCATGGGTGTGCAAAAATAGGTATACAGGGGAGCAGATGTAGCACAAGTGGTTGAGGTCCTGTTTCCCAAGCACAAGGTCTCGGGTTCAATCCCCAGTATCTCCTAAAAAAACAAGTGAAAAAAAAAAAAAACAATTCTCATAGGGGAGCGTATGTAGCTCAGTGGTTGTATGCCTGCTTTCCATGTACAACGTCCTGGGTTCAATACCCAGTACTTCCTTTAAAAAAAAAAAAAAGGCGTACAATTTAACTATCAACAAGAGCTGGTTAAATAAAGTATGAAAACATTCATTCAAATAGAATATTGTGCAACTGTAAAAAAGAGTAACTACATATTACTGATATGAAAAAACTGCATTATTTATTTATTTATCTTTGCACATGCTTTCTTTCACATTTTCTGAAGGAGATATAAGAAACTGCTAACAATGATTACTTCTGGGTAATAAGACTATGACCTATGAAGAGGATGTAAACTTTTTTTTATTTTATACTTTCTTAGTATTTTAATATTCTATACCATAGGAATGTTATTAATAAATATTTTTTTTTTTTTTTTTTTTTTTTTTTTTTAAGTTTAAAACAAAACAATGGCCTTAGAAACCAGAAATTATCAGGGGTACTTGGTTTCAATTTTTTAGATTTGTGTTTCCAGAGATAAGTGTTAAGGGTAATGTCTGAAAATAATACAGCTGAAATATAATTCTGCCAAGAAAAACAGTGAGAAACCAGATGCTACGTAAGAATTAAACAAGATTAAAAAATGAATTAAAGAGGTTGAACTTACCTTGAATACTTAACATATGAACTCCTTCCTTCCTAGAAAGACAGTGATACCAACCTTCATTTATACATTCTCCTTCCCCTACAAATACCAGTCTTTAGAAATTCTGTTAGATCAAGTATCCCTGCCTCATTAATTTCAAGCCAAAACTGTACTCTGCTGCTCCCTCTCCCATAATCAAGAGTCTTCACATTCTGACCACCTGAGAAAAGTGTGACAACTCCTGTTCTTACGTCCCTCATTTTCAAGAAACCTCGGGGAATGGTTACTGTAGGTGATCTCAACGAACCTTTCTTAAAACAAATATTTTGGGTAGATTAAAAAAAAAAAAAAACTGAATATGTTTAAGCCTAAAATTAAAACAAAGTTACTGGTTTCAGGGTTTTTGCAAGGAGAGAGAAAAAGATGGAAAAGAAAAAGGAGTCTTGGTAAAGGAAGGAATCCACACAGAATTAGAGAAGGAAGAGGGAAAAACAGCGAGTTCCCAGAGGAAATTAGCAGGCTCTTTCCTGTACATGAAGGACACCAGGCAAACACTGAGAAAGCTTTGTGTCACTATTAGAAACAATGATCCTAGCCTTTTAAAAACCTCTTCCTGTCCTCCCTTCCACTTTCACAAGAAATTAACCTTTTCCCTCAGTTAAGACTTAGCTCTTCAATGCCCACTTCATCAACTTCCTTTAAATTACAAGATACTGCCTAAACTTATTCTACTTAAAAATATTTATATTACTGTGTGTGTCAAATAAACTTTAGCTGATGAATCATAAAAGTACTGTCTGAACTAAAAGTTGATGTGACCTAGTAATAGAATAAATTACCTCCTAAATACTTGATTTTATTTTTCAGTTATAAAAACATGACAAGGTAATAGCTAAGAAGAATAGCGTACTTAAAGGAAAATATAATATAATATAATTATAATATAATATAATATAATATAATCAATCTTTTCCATGACTAAAATTTTAACTGTGGTTAAATGTGAAAGCAATCCATCATATGGATATCTGGAAAAGTATTAATAAAGTTAAACATACTAAAGCAACACTATATTAAATAAAACAAAACTGTGCACCATAAATCAACAATTAATAAAATATAATCCAGTATGTATAAAATAACATAAATGGTTTTCCTCAAGATAAAAAAATCTGAATTTATTTTTGTGACTAAATTTTTATATTAGAATTGGAGTCATGGTTTAATACTACAGTTGGTTATTTATATGGTTTAAAAATCAAATAATAGAGCCTGATATTCCTTCTAAAAACAAGGAAATCACTAAAACATAGAAGCAAGAAAATAAGCAACAATACAATGAAAATTATCTTCCAAGTTTTACTCAATTTTAAAAACACTTTGTTTTACCTGAGGGAACAGATGGATTGTTTTGGTGGTTTTCACTGGTAGAAACAAACAAATCTTCTCCTTCAGTTGATGAGCTGGAAGAGGATTCACTGCTGAGGTCATTCTCACTGGAACTACTAGAACTGGGTAGCAATGCATATTTTCTTCGGGCTAACACCTCTCGTTTTTTCCTCTGCATTAATATCCTCTCTTTTTGTTTCTGTGTCCTCTGTGAGGAATTATTTTTTACAAATCTCTTTCTGCATGGAAGTCTCCTTAATGAACTGCTATGAAAACAGGGTCTTTTCATTAACAACCCTGATACCGTTTCTGTCTCAGTCCGAGGCCACTTTTGGGACCGTGCACTATGAGTTCTACTTTTAGCACTCAAAATTGCCTGGGAATGTCTTACAGAGACTTCCTTGTCCTCATCCGAAGTCACAGTATCAGAATCTCCAAAATGCAGACTAGATGAAGGCGAAGAAAGACAATCACTAAAAGAGGAATCATTATCTTCATCACTTGGTGTTTCTAGATGTGGTCTCAATCCTAGTATTCCTTGGTTCTCTTTAACACAATTCTGCATGTATGAAGGGCCAGCCTGCTGGCTTTTGCGTTTTTTCCTTACAACACTTTTTCCTTGCTCTTGTTGGTTACCATTCATGTCCTTCTCTTGCTTTTGAGAATCATCACACAAGTGAGAAAATTCATTCCCCACTTTGCTATTAATCATCTCAACTTCTGGAGGAAAACTTTTGGCTGCCCCAATGGGCTCTGGATGCAAAAGGATCCCTTTTAGACTCTCCTGTGTCTTTGGCGCATCAGAAGGAATCTCACTCTTCATATCCACTTTTAAGGTATAAAGCTTGTTATATGCAGTCGTCCATTGAGACATGGGAAACTTTAAGGAAGGCCTAGAAGACACGGGTATTAAGAAATATTTTTAATGTGTTATATATACTGTTTAAGAGTTCTGAAATTACTCTGACAATATCACTTGTAACAAGGTACAATTACCTTTTCCTCATCAGCATATAAAACGTCTGTAATAAGTCATTTTACTGTTCCTAAAAAATATTTTTTTCTCTGACATCTCTACCCATGCATTTAATTTCTTAGAAATACAGTTAGAATTACAGAACATGAGCCTTCTTGAAAATTTCTAATCTTCTAACTTCAAACTAATCTTACTTCTATATCTTGCTACCTTCAGCAATATATTTGGTCAAAAATCAATTTTTTTAAAATCCTATTATAATAAAAACAGATGCAAGCATAAGAATTCAAGATCAATCAATAATGTTTTTCTCCTGGTATCAAATTTTAAAGTGGTAATTACTATATTAAATATTTTTGTATTTTATCTTCTAGATAGATTTTATTATTAGATTAGAATCTATTTTAGATTTTATTATTATTTATAAATAATGAAGTGGTATGAAAAGATTCTTTTCCAATTATTCTTTCCTTCATACTATTCTACTTATCCTCTAGTCAGAATTTGAATTTCATGGTAAGACAGTAGACACAACTACTCTATTTTAGTTTTAGATAAAGGAAGACTAAAGTCAAGTCTGCAAATTGTTGAAGATCATTCAGTAAAAAAGCAGTACAGCTGAACATAGATTCAATTTAAGTGTATCTAAATCATTTAATCACTTGATTCACAAGTTGCTGAACAAAGGGACTTGAAATTAAAAGCTTGTATATCAATGCAAGGCATACACGAGAACAGTGATAATGTAAAAATAATAAATATCATGACTCAGAATATGTTCATTAGAAAGGTAGTTAATGTGACAAAGATTGTTACAGCTTTACTAGTTTAAACTGTGAATATCTAAACAATGTTATACATTTTTAACTTAAGTTTTTATTGAAGTATAACACACAAACACATATTCTAGGTGTATATACCTTGATGAATGCTGACAAAGTGAACATATCTATATATACAGCATGCAGATCAAGAAACAATATAACCAGCACTCCAAAATCCCCTTACAGTCACTACCATCCAATCAAGGGTTGTAACCATTATATTTTCTAACACTATAAACTTCCCTTAACATGCATTTTTTTAACCACTTTCTAAAAAGACAAGGAAAAAAGATACACATTTAGTAGCATTTTTTCCTTTTCAAAAAATGACGGCTACACTGCAAGAATATACAACTTCACAAGCTTCCCACAGTATTTCAATATACAACTTTATTTTTAGGACTATTCCCATGGAAAACTATCCAAACCCCTATCTTCTATCATTCTTATTAATTTACAAGGCAGACAGTGCTGTATCCAAGATCAGCCATCAAGCTCTTGCTGGAGTTCAGCAAGATCAGTGAGAAAAGCAGAAACAAAAAGATGGGTGAACAAATGGGCATAGCAATGAGCAAATTCCAAAAAGCAGTCTGTAGGACAAGGATCACCATAATTAAATGTAATTGAATGCAAGTTCACAACAATCAGAGAAGTGTAATGTGATTAAAGAGTCAAGTGGCCCCAATAGGGTAGCTATAATAAAAAGATAATAAGTGCTAACAAGGATGTGGAGATATTGGAACTTTCATACTCTGTTAGTGTGAATGCAAAATGGTGCAGACACTTTGAGAAACAGTCTCAAAGTTCCTTAAAATCTTAAACACAGAGTTGTCATATGACTCGGCAATTCCACTCCTAGGTATACACCCCAAAGATATGAAAACATATGTACACACAAAACTTGTACATAAATGTTCATAGCAGCATTATTCATAATAGCCCAAAAGTGGAAATAACCCAAATGTCCATCAACTGATAAATGCATAAATTGATACAATAGATTGCTATTCTGCAATAAAAAGGAATGAAGTACTGATTGATACACATTACAATATGAATGAATCTTGAAATATTATGCTAAATAAAAGAAACCATTCACAGAAGTCCACATATTATTCCATTTATATGAAATGTCCAGAATAGGCTTATTTTTGAGACATAAAGTAGATGAATGGTTACCTAACGGCTGGAGATAGAAGTTGAGGGATATGATAGCTAAAAGGTACAGGGTTTCTTTTTGGTGAGTTAAAATATTCTACAATTGATTGTGGCAATGGTTGCACAACTTTAATATACTAAAAACTACTGAATTGTTCACTTTAAATGGATGAATTGTATAGTATATGAATTATATTTCAGTAAGGCTGTTGTAAAAGAAAAGTCAAAAGGGCCAGTATCGGTAAGATTTTTGGAAATCAGATAATCACAGACCTATCTAAGCACTGGAAGATTTAACATGTACTTTGGAAAGATCTAGGGTTCTTCCAGAAGTCCAAGTCTCCCAGGAGTTGTGTTGGGTTGGATCTCTGAGAAGAAAAGTCTATATTTGATGAAGAAAACCTCTCTCTGTTTTAGATCTCTCTTATTTACTGAGTCACCCTCTGAGTCTTGGTAATGGAGAGCCTTGGAGACAATGAGTGCTGGCCAAACAGATAAATTCTGAGAGCATAGATCCATAAATGAATTTACAAAGGAGTGATTCATAGCATAATCTGCTAAACCCAATTTCTTTTCCATCAGTTTATACCCCAAAGCCAAAACAATGAACCACTAATGGTTAAATCTGCTCTGGTTTTTTGTCAGTAAAGCGAGAAAGAGGATGAAAGAGTGATGTGGTGTGTGGTATGGTATATGTGTATATATTGTGTATATATTTATATACCAGTAACTGTTCAATGAATGACCATGTCATGCAGTCATTAAAATTAACATCCCATATTAACCAAATAAATGCAGTCATGCAAAGTTAACACCCCATATTGACTGAGATTTTCCACCATGGGAGTACAAATTCATGCTCTATTTTGACCTGAGAAAAAGAAAAGGAAGAAGTTAGTGAAAGAGAATGGAGGGAAAAACACGACAATTTATCAAAATAAATACCCAATACTATACATATTTTTTACTACAAAAGCAGCAAAAATGACACAAAGGATCAAAAGAGAATGTTCTGAACTATTTGCTATTTGAGATGAAGAAAATTACAATCTAGTCTTTTATTACCGGAAAAATTACTGGCTGATCTAACTTATAAAAGGAGCAAGCATATATTAGACTTATCTGTCACCTTTGCCACATTTATGACTGGTTTGTATTATACAATTCTTCAATACTGGTACCACAATACTCTGCCTCTTTGGGTTAGTTTGATCTAATTATTTTACTGTTATCTCATGCTGGTAGCATAACAATTGCTCCTAATATTAGCATAGAATACACCATTATTATTAAATCTTGCACTAAGACAACATGACAGTTAAAATATGTTAACTTTCAAAACTAAAAAAATAGGGTAATATTTGGCATACATTGTAAACTAAGCTTATGTGAGCTAAGAGGGAAAAAGTTGTTAAAAGTACTCATAGACCTTTGAGGAACTCTAATTTTAAACTGTGATATACAGTCTAAAATAGTCACTATTATTGATATGAATCTTCAAAACCAATAATAAATGTAAATACTTGTTTCAAGTTTAAATAAAAAGTTAATGATTAATTTTACAGAAGGAGCAGATGTGGCTCAAGCGGTTGAGCTCCCACCTCCCACATGGGAAGGCCCGGATTCGGTTTTTGGTGCCTCCTGAAAAAAAAAAAAAAAAAAAAAAAAAAAAAACAAGAAAAACAAATGAAAAAACCAACTCAAGGGATTCAATGTGGCTCGATGGTTGAACACTGGCTTCCCACATACGAGGTCCTGGTTTCAATCCCCGGCACCTCAAAAAAAAAAAAAAAAATTTTTTTTTTTTTTTTTTTTTTTTACAGAATTTTAAAATAATAAGATTTTAAAAGAGATCCATAAGGTGATTCTGCATTTTTCTATAAAAGTTTATAGCTCAAGAAAATGAACTGGAAATATGTTACCATGTGGTTAGAGAATGGAAAGGTGAAAGTTAATCTGTGCTGAATCGGTAAAAAGATTGTTAATCTTTGGAAACGAAGAGAAAAGGTGAAAGCACATTACAGTGTTTATAACTAACAGTACTATTATATGAGTACAACACTGGTTGAAAGGGAAAGTCTAAGTTTCATGTATATTACTAGAAGGAAAGCTAAAAATGTAACATGAGACTGTACAGTGTAATGAAACCTTGTGAAATATGAATATATTATATATGCAATATTACCCATATATTCTTTGAACTGAAAAAATGTATGTTAATGTTACAAGATGTTAATATCAGGCAAAAATACAACCAAAGCAAACCAAGAACAGTAGTATATAGTAATATATATTAATAATCTTCCAGTACGGATTTAAAAAATGGAAATATACTAAGGGAAAGAAACTAGACACACAGTACTTCATATTGCCTGACTCCATCTATACAAATATAAATACAAATAAACTAGAGAGAAACGGAATAGCAGCTATACGTGGCAGGGGAAGCTTACAGAGATTGAGAGGTAATGAGTTTTTGTCTGTCTTTTTGTTTTTTATTATTATTGGAATAATGAAAATGCTCTAATATTGATTGAATTGATGAATGCACAACTATGTGATTATACCAAATACCACTGATTGTACACTTTGGATGGACTGTATGCTTTATTAAAGAAAATGAACTGCAAATATGTCTACTGCTTAACTGCATTTTTTCATATAATTAAGTGAAAAAAATTAATACTTATATTACAGGGATATCACTTAGAGTGTATATTCAATGTTTAATTCTCTTCCACTGGTAATTTATTTTACCATATGCCAGTAAAGTATGTATTAAATTAATCAAATACTTGGAAAAAAGCTGACAGAATACTCTTTCCTGCTACCTAAATACTTATAACTCCCACTATTCATAGCTAGATAGTAATTGACAATATGCTGTTACATATGCTGAAAAATTGAAACTTCATTAGCAAGAAGGGTACTTCCCCCCCTATAGGTATCACTCTGGTTTCTTAATTGCATTAGGAACGTGCTCCCACTAGCCTAAACTTATTCAGAGAATTTTGCTCGTACAGGTGGTAGGAGCACACAATCTAATAATGATGTAAGAAAGGTCAAGTCCCCATTAGGAAGCTAAGTGACTCACCAGAGGGTCACCCTTCTCCATTAAGCTTGATGATCAGATAAGGAAGGCAGGTCTTATATAAAATACCCATCCTAATATTCAGTTATGAAAAGGAGGGAGGAAACCTTGATAAACTTATTAGCAAATAATAATTAGCTTGGAGCTTGATATCTGGTGGAAAAGAAGATGCTATACCCATAGCAACTATTGGAGAATTACAAGACTTAACCATTTCTTTATAGGATGATAGATCTAAAATAAAAACATGAATGAAGACCAATGGGGAGCAGATGTGGCTCTAGTGGCTGAGCACCTGCTTTCTACATGGGAGTCCCGGGTTCAGTTCCCAGTACCTCCTAGAAACAAGCAAACAACAAGTAAACAATTGAGAAAACCAACTCAAGGTAACCAGTGGGCTCAGTGGTTGGGTGCCAGCTTCCCACATATAAGGTCCTGGATTCAATCCCCGGCCCTGGTACTTCCAAAAAAAAAAGGACCAATGGTCAAGGCAACCTACCTCTGAATAGACAATAAAGTACAGAAGATAGACTGTTAGCTATTATCAATACTGTCAATACAAAGACAAGATCCCTCACTATCTTGTAATCAGTGAGAAACAGATGAGAAAAACAAATAACTATAATAATCCACTAATAGTTCTAAAAAAGTAAGTATAGATAAAATATTATCAGAGCACAGGAGAAAATGGGTTAATATAAAGGGGTACTGAAACACTTAACAGGATAAAAATCAAAGGCGGCAAGGAACTGCATTTGGTGAGTCAGTTCCAGTAGATCTACCATGGTGCGTTACCAGGGACTGCGTGAGACACTGATTAGCATACCAACATTTTAAAAGCAAAGACAAAAGAACCCTAGAGTACTTATCCTCAAAGAATTCACTCATTGAAAAGAGAGATAAATACAGAATACAGGGTACCAAGGGAAGACATTGTAAGGATCATACTTAACCTGAATAGCAGCAGGGACGGTGGTAAGACTCTGATAGTTGAATTTGGCTCTAGGACTCCCTGATACCCTTGCTAAAACTTCTTTAGACTTTACCCAACCTTCTTTTCCTCTCTCCTTCACTTGGGGTCAGACTGCACAGACACACACACATTTTCTCTCACTTGCATTTCCTCCAAAGAAATTCTTGCACATTTAACCCTACCTTATCAAGGTTTCTCAAAGCTGGACTAACACTCCATTTAAAGAGCCATCCTCTCTCTCCCCTTTACTCAACATGGCATCCTGGTGTTTTTTTTGTTTTGTTTTGTTTTGTTTTGTTTTTTTAACGGTTGTCACCAACTGAAATTATCTTGTTAGGCTCTTTATTATACAAATTTCCTCATTAAATGCAAGTTTCCATGAAAGCAGAAATCTTGTCTGTCCTATTCACTGCCTGATCTCTAGCAATTAAAGCTGCTGCTTGATGTACAGTAGGTATTCAATGAATGCTTTTTTTTTTTTAAATTGAATTAACCAATAAAGAATGAGTGGGTAAAACAAAAGGAGTAAAAAATGATGGCTACATTTCTGGCTTGGGTAACAAAGAATATGGTGGTGACAATCATTAAGATAGGAAATACAGGAGAATATACAGAATTTGATGGGAAAATGTTTTCCATTTTGTGAAAGTTGTAATTGTACATGAAATATCCCAGTGTCAAGAAGACACAAACAACCTAAAAACATTTTGGTAATAGAATCCTCTGACTAGAGCTTGTGCTTGAGTCAAATCCGTTTACTTAACTGATAAGCCCCATTTTTCTGACCTAAAACGAGAACAACAGCAATAACAAAATTAAGTAATAATATCTTAAGATTTATTGAGCATTTAACATGGTCCAAGCACTGTTCTAAGAGCTCTATATTTAATTCATTTAATTTTAACAATAATCCTATGAGGTAGGTACTATTATCCCCACTTTACAGATTAGGAAACAGATACAAGAGAGTCATAGAGTATGCCCAAGGACTCACAACAGACAAATCACAGCACAATAATTCAAATTGAGACAGTCTGATTCTAGAATCTGGACTTTGTAAATCACTAAATTAAAACTACTTAACAGGGTTGTATAAGATGCGCAATGTGCCTAGTACAGGGCTTGACACATAGAAAACATTCAATAAATGTAACAGAACAATTATTAAACAGGCAGGAATTGTCTGAAATAACTATTTTGAAACTCCAAAGGCCAATAGAAAACTGTACAGCACCAAGGGGAGAGGAAGAGGCTGGTAAATAACCATAAATACCAATCAACTGTCCTCTCCAGGCAGGAGTTACCAGTGCCCAACGCCCCACTTGCAAAGAGGCCATAGAGTCTAGCTCCTGACTAGTTCACTGATGACAGAGAGGGACATAAAGAAACCTCATCCCCAAGATCAGGGGTGGACATAGCTGATCATTGATCATGGCTTTGGATTAGCGACTTTGGTTGGTTGGGGGCCCAGTGCTAAGGGTGGCCATTGTTCCAAAACACCACAAAGGCGATGACAGAGGAGAAAGAAAGACACTACAGTTCCTCAGGACTGCAGGGGACAGTTAGCTCTAGGGCTGCATTTGCAGGGAAGGTCAAGAAAGCTCAGCTTTGGGGAGCTGTGGAAGAAGTTCCTGGAGCCATTCCTGATGCCAGGGCACTTTGGAGTGGTCTGTATCACCTTTGTGGGTCCCTGGGCCGGTTTCGGGCTGGGAAAGACTGATTTGAGAAACCCCTCTCTGGAGTGTCATGTCTCCAAGAATTTGCCTGACAGGTGAAAGAAGGTTGAGACAACAAAAGGAGTGCAAGAAACTTTAGAGGTAGATAGTCTGGGGCAAAAGCCTGCCTACTTTAAACACCTGGGAGAGGGAGGCCTGTAGCCTAGGAAATATAGGAGGCATTTAAATTCCTGTAAACATTGAACTCCAAAACAACCAAGAAGCACAAGATAAGACAAGGGCCCAGAAAAGAAAGGGAATACCCAGCACAATGCATTTGCCTCGGGCAGACCTTTCTGATAAGAGGGCTGAAGCTCATGAAAATCTCTGTCTTACTGGTTACAAAGCCAGGAAACAGACATCCCATGGAGCAAATCCCACAGTTAATATTTCAAAATATTAAAATGTACAGTTTGTAACAAAATAGTACAAAACAAAAAAACAGAAAATGATGGCTCATCCAAAGGAAGACAGAAAACACCAATGACAAAGACAAGAATGTGGACATACCAAAAAAAGTCTTTAAAAATTTGATCTTAAAAATGCTCAAGGAGATGAAGGAAAATAGAGAGAAAGAACTAAAGAAAAAACAATGAATGAACAATAACTGAAATGAAAAATTCCCAGGAGAGTTTTAACAGCAGATTGCCACTGCCAGAAGAAAATAATAAGCATAACAAAAAATAAGGGCAAGCAGATACAGCTCAAGCATTTGAGCTCCCACCAACCACCTGGGAGGCCCCAGGTTCGGTGCCCTGTACCTCCTAAAGAAGAGGAGCAAGACAGGCGTGGCGAGCTGATACAACAAGTGATGCAATAAGAGACACAAGGAAAACACAATGAGAGACACAACAAAGCAGGGAGTGGAGGTGGCTCAGGTGATTAGGCGCCTCCCTCCTACATCAGAGGTCCTGGGTTGGGTTCCCAGTGCCTCCTGAAAAGAAGACCAGCACACAACAAGCAGACACAGCAAATGCAAACAATGACGGGGTAGGGAAAAATTAAAAAAATTAATATTTAAAAGTAAAAAATTAAGAAAAAACCTTATCAGATTGAAAAAAAGAAAGAATATGCAAACTCAGAGACAAAACAATAGGAATGAGTCAATATATAAAGAACTGGAAAACCAATAAAGCTAATAGAGCTAATAAACGAATTCAGCAAAGTGATGGGATAGAAGATCACATGCAAAAATCAATGTTTCTATATACCAACAACAAGCAACCAGAGGAGGAAATCAAGAAAAAAATTCCATTTACAAGAGCAAATAAAAGACTCAAATATCTAGGAATACATTTAATCAAGGATATAAGGGATTTAACACAGAAAACTACAAAACATTGCTACAAGAAACCAAAGGCAACCAAAATAATTTGAAGGACATTCCGTGTTCATGGACTGGAAAACTAAATATCATTAAGATGTCAACTGGGGGGAAATGAATATGGCTCAAGCGACTGGGCTCCCTTCTACCCCTAGAAGAAAATGTATGGAAGCATCTTCAGGCTTTTGTGTTAGGCAATGGTTTCTTAGACTTTACACACAAAGCACAAGCAATGGAATAAAAAATAGATGAATGGGATCTCATTAAAATAAAAACTATTAGGAAGCAGGTGTAGCTCAGTGGTTGAGAACTTGCTTCCCATGTACAAGACCCTGGGTTTAATCCACAGTACTTCCTAAAAAAATAAAAAAATAAAAAAACTTTTGTGCATCAAAGGACTTTGTCATTAAAGTGAAATGACAACCTAATCAATGGGAGAAAATATTGGGAAACTACATACCTGAAAACGGTTTAATATCCAGAATATATTAAAGAAATCCTACAACTCAACTATAAAAAGACAAACAACCCAATAAAAAATGGGCAAGACTTGAATACACATTTTTCCAAAGAGAATCTACAAACAGCTAAAAAGCATAGGAAAAGATGTTAAACATCACTATTAGGAAATGCAAATCAATACCACAACGAGATATCTTTTCATACTTGTTAGCACAGTGCTATTAAAAAAAAAAAAAAAAACAGAAAACTGCAAGTGATGGAGACATTGAGAAAAAGTAAGAACTCATTCATTTGATGATGGGAATGTAAAATGGCATAGCCACTGTGGAAAACAGTTTGGCAGTTCCTCAGAAAGCTAAGTATAGAATTACCATATGGGAAGCGGCTGTGGCTCAATAAGTGGGGCTCCCGTTTACCATATGGGGGGCCCCGGGTTCGGTTCCCGGGGCCTCCTGGTGGGGGCAGGCCCGCCCGCACGGCGTGGTTGGCTGACCCAGCGAGCACAAGCAGCAAGGGGGGGATAAATGAATAAATAAATAAAATCTTTAAAAAAAAAAAAAAAAAAGAATTACCATATGACCTGGCAATTCTACTACTAGCTATATACCCAGAAGAACTGAAAGCAGGGATCTCAAACATATTTTTGCACACTGATGATCAAAGCAGCATTATTCACAATTGCCCAAAGATGGAAGCCACCCAAGTATCCATCAACAGATAAATGCATAAACAAAATGTGGCATATACATACAATGAAATATTATTCAGCCATAAAAATGAATGAAGTCCTGATGCATGAGACAACATGGATGAGCCCTGAGAAGATTATGCTGAGTGAAATAAGCCAGACATAAAACGAGAAATATTGTTTCATCTCAAAGATATTAATTAATTATAAGTTCATTCATAGAGTTAGAATCCAGAATATAAGTTACCGGGGGTAGAGAATGGGGAGTAAATGCTTAATTTGAACAGAATTTCTATTTAGGTTGATTGTATAGGTTTGAAAATAGATGGTGGTGATGGTACCACATTATTGTGAGTATAATTAACAGCACTGAATTAAATTGGTGAATGTGGTGAAAAGGAGAAACTTTAGGTCGTATGTTACTAGAATAAAAAGTAAGCGATATAACATAGGAATGCATAACACAGTGAGCCCTACTGTAGATGACAGACAATAGTTAATAGTACAATTATAAGAATGTTCTTTCATAAATGATAACAAATATAAGACACTATTACAAGGTTAAAATAATAGGGTGGCAAAAATTTTTAAATACTCTTATAATAAACAAAATATTACTAACCAAAAGAAAAATAATAATAATAACGTGGTATATGGGGAAAAATACACCTAATGTAAAATATGGACAATAATTAATAGTACTATTTTATTTTCTTGTTGATCTTTCATCAATTGTCACAAAGGTACACTAACGCAAAGTGCCAACAAGGGTATATATGATAGCGCTGTATTTTTTACATGATTTTTCTATAAACCTACAACTTCTTCTAAATAAAAAAATAAAAATAAATAAATAGGGCATATTTCACACGCCTGTGTATTAGATGTTTTAAATGAGGTAATCCATGTGCCTAGAACATAGAATCTCTCAATAAATGCTGGCTACTACAGTTTTTTTAAAAAGTATATTTATTTTTAAAATGCTATCATCAGTCGTAACCAAGGTTCCACACCAATGCAATGTGCTGGTAGTAGGGTAGTGTATGGAATCCTGTATTTTATTCATGATTGTTCTGTAAACCCACAACTTCTCTAATAAAAATATTAAAAGAAATAAAAATGTGGTAACTTACTCTACATGCTGCTTCTTGACTAATAGTAAGTATTAAAACAGAAAGTATTTGCTTTTTTTTTTTTTTTAAGATTTTTTATTTATTTATTCATTTATCCCCCCCTTGCTGCTTGTGCTCGCTGGGTCAGCTAACCACGCCATGCGGGCGGGCCTGCCCTCACCAGGAGGCCCTGGGAACCGAACCTGGGGCCTCCCATATGGCAAACGGGAGCCCTACTGATTGAGCCACAGCCGCTTCCCAGTATTTGCATCTTAGAGAAAGCATGTAGGTCATTTTTTTATATCTAAAGATAAAAAATCTTTGAACCAGAGATGGCAATGGGCTAGTTTCTCCACACAGACATGTTTTGTTTAGCGTACCCAACTCAGGAAAGGAAAAAAAAACAAGCTGATAGCTAATGGTAAAATAGTATTAGGAATTTTCATTAAAATCAGGAAGAAAAAAGGGGTATCTGTTGTTACATAATATTGCTCTGGACGGGCTGGTCAAGGTATTGCAACAAGTGACTGGGCATATATATTTGCAACAAGGACGCATTTTTTTCATTATTAGGAAGTGATGTGATTGTATTTCTAGAAAACACAAGAAATGACAGGAAACCATGGGAAAGAGTAAGAGAGAGGTGATATATATGGTAACCAAAATAATAGTCCAAAATCAATGACTTTCAGTAGCTAATTCGAAAATATTAAGAATAACAAAAGCATATCACCCACAATACAGGGAAAGGGATTTACTGTCTAATATCAAATTTAACAAAAAATACACAGGACCTATGTGAAGACAACTACTGAAGTTAATCAAAAATTAATGTGGGGGAAACGGCTGTGGCTCAATCAGTAGGGCTCCCGTTTACCATATGGGAGGCTCTGGATTCGGTTCCCGGGGTCTCCTGGTGAGGGCAGGCCCGCCCGCATGGCGTGGTTAGCTGACCCAGCGAGCACAAGCAGCAAGGGGGGGATAAATGAATAAATAAATAAAAAAATCTTAAAAAAAAAAAAAAAAAAAAAATTTTAATGTGGAAGCAGAGGTGGCCCAAGTGACTAGATGCCTCCCTCACACATGGGAGGTCCCGGGTTTGGTTCCCAGTGCCTCCTAAAAAAAAAACACCCCACACAACAGACACCAAGCCCCCCAAACCCCGGGGGGGGGGGAAATAAATAAATAAATCTTTTTAAAAAATTTAATGTGAAATTCAATGCGATACCAAAATACTAGAAAAAACTTTCAATTATAAAGCAGAGCAAATACAATTTCTCCTCACTTTAAAAGATTCTCTGTAATCCCTAGGTCTCCAAAACATAATAAATTTGTTCACAGTTCTACATTTAAGAGCTCAGAATTTCTCCTTACTTTTCTTAGATCCAAGGTTAAATCTTGATACCCTGTGGGTAGAGAAGAGAAAGGACAGGGAGTCTAATGGATGGAATGGGAAGTTTACTTTTATTTGCCAAAGTCAGTTTTTCGGTTGCTTTTAAAAATCATGGCATTAAGAATGATTTATGACGTTCCAGGAAGATGGCATCAGAGTAGGCAGGCAGGATTCAACTCTCTCACAAAAATAGAGAAAGGCCAAAAGTTGTCTGAGGGACTGCTTTGGGGGTCAGCAGAACAGGATGGTGCTGCCCAACCACCATGAGGGTGAGGAACAGAGAGATGAAGAACCCAGAACAACAACTGAGGGTCATTAAACCCCTGCGGTGGCCAGGAAGGGTACCTATGCCCCATCCTCAAGGCATGCAGCTTGAATAAAATCCCTGCCTCACTGCAGCTGACTGAGAGGGAAACAGATGCCTGCCTCTCTGGGAAGAGAAAGGATGCGGTGGAGGGCGGAGAATGGTTTTTCTTCAGTGAATTTGGCCAAGAGAACCCATATGAATCTTGATGCTGGCCAGACCAGAAGGATGGTAAGCAACGGTTGAAAGAGACACCTCCATGGAAAGGTTCACCGATAAGTGCCACATGCTGGCTGGCCAGGAAACTGCAAGGTGGAAAACTGCTTTTAGGTTTCCTTTAGCCCAAACTCTTGGGAGAAAATCTGTGCCCCATCAGTGAGTCCCTGGCTTAATTTCAATAACTTAAGCTGGGAAATTTTTAAAGACTCAGAAAAAGCTGAACTAAAAATCAATGAAGAGCCATGGAAAAAAGAAAGAAAAGAAAGAAAGACCACTAGGCAAGAGAAAGAAATAGACCATTAGAGTAAATTCACCCAACATATTCACATAACTAGACATCAGCAAAAATTACAAGCCATATAAAAAAAATAAAAAAAAAAAAAGAAGAGATGGAGTAGCCAAACGAACAAACCAAATTTCCTGATGATAAAAGATTTAAGACAACTAATCAATGGTAATCACACAAATCTAAATCGATTCAAAGAATTAAAGGAAAATATCACTAAAGATATAAAAGATATTAAGAAGACACTAGATGAGCATAAAGAACAATATGAAAACCTGCAAAGAAAAGTAATAAAGCTTATGGGAATGAAAGACATAATGGATGGGATTAAAAATACATTACATGCATATAACAGCAAATCTGAATTGATCAAAGACAGAATAAGTGATGATGAGGACAGAAAAACTGAACTTGAAAAGACAGGAGAAAAGAATGGGAAAAAAAAGAACAGGGTTTCAGGGAATGGAATGACAATTTGAAATGCACAAACATACATGTGTCCCAGAAGGGAAAGAGAAACAAAAAGGGGAAGAAAGAATATTTGAAGAAATAATGACCAAAAACTTCCCAGTCCTTATGAAAGACATAAATAGCAATAGCCAAGAAGGAAAACGCACCCCAAACAATAAATCCAAATAGATCTACTCCGAGACACCTGCTATTTAGAATGAAAAATATCAGAGATAAAGAAAGTATTCTGAAAAAAATAAAAATAAAAATAAAAATAAAAAAAAAAAAAGAAAGTATTCTGAAAACAGCAAGAGAAAAGAAGAGCACACATACAAGGGAACCTTAGTAAGATTAAGTACCAACCTGTCATCAGAAACCATGGAGGTAAGAAGACAGTGGTATGATGCATATTTAAAGTACTGAAAGAGAAAAACTGCCAGCCAAGAATTCTGTATCCGGCAAAAATATCCTTCAAAACTAAAGTCTCCTCAGACAAAAACTGAGAGAATATGTTACCAAAAGACCTGAACACAAGATATATTAAAGGAAGTGATGCAGCCTGAAAGGAAAAAAACAAGGGCAAGAGGCTTGGAAAGAGTGCAGAAATGAAGATTATTAGGAAAGGTAACTTAAAGGGTAAAAAGACATACAATAATAAGACATGACAACAGAAAGCCAAAGGGTAAAATGGACAAAATAAGTACTGCCTTTAAGGAATAACATTGAATTTAATGGCTTGAACTCCCCAGTCAAAAGACAAAGACTGATAGAAAAGATAAACATGAAAAGAAAAGAAAAAAAACATGAGCCATCTATATACTGTCTACAAGAGACTCACTTCAGACATAAGGACACAACCAGGTTGAAAGTGAAAAGTTGGAAAAAGATCTTCCACACAAATAGTAACCCAAAAAGATATGGATTAGCAATACTAATATTAGACAAAATAGACTTTAAATATGAAACTGTTATAAGGGATGAAGAAGGTCATTACATATTAATAAAAGAGGCAATTCACCAAAGAAGAAATAACTATAATAAATATTTATGCACCTAACCTGGGTTCCCCAAGATATATGAGGCACACACTGGCAAAACTGAAGGAAGAAATAGATGTCTCTACAATAATAGTTGGATCTGGACAGAGAATAAATAGAGAGTTTGCATAATATGATAAACAAACTGGACCTAAAAGACATTCATAGAATATTACACCCCCAAACAGCAGGATACACATTCTTTTCAAGTGCTCACAGACCCTTCTCCAGGGGAGACCATATGTTGGGTCACAAGACGGGTTTCAATAAATTTAAAGACTGGAATTATACAAAACACTGTCTCTGATCATAATGGAATGAAGCTAGAAATCAATAATGGACAGAAAAAGGAAAACTCACAAATATATAGCGATTAAACACCACATTCTAAAATAATCAGTGGAAATTATAAGAGAATTCAGTAAATATCTTGAGACAAATGAAAATGAGAACACAACATATCAAATCCTAAGAGACACTGCAAAAGGCAGTGCTGAAAGGGAAATTTATAGCCCTCAATGCTCACTTTAAAAAGAAGAGTTAAAATCAAAGACCAACCTGCACACCTGGAGGAACTAAAAAAAAAAAAAAGACAAATAAAAAACTAATCCTAAACCAAACCAAAGGAAAGAAATAATAAAGATTCAAGCAAAAATAAATGAAATTGAGAACAAAAAATCAATAGGCTGCTTTACTAAGAACCAAATATATTGTGTAACGTATTGTTTGATTCAACAAAAAAATTTTTTATATGTATCCAATACATTTAATTGAGAAATGTATATATTTCTGTGTTTACTTTTTAGTTAATTGCTTATATTTTCAATTATTAAAAGTACATAATAAAGTTAAAAAAAAAAATCAACAGGGAGAATCAACAAAATCGAAAGTTTGTTCTTTGAGAAGATCAGCAAAATGGACAAACCCTTAGCTAGATTGACAAAGAAAAAAAGAGAGATGCAAACAAAAAAATCAGAAATGAGAGAGGGGAGCTATTACCACTGACCCCCGCGGATATGAGAGAGATCATAAGCGGATACTAAGAGTAACAGTATACCAAAAACCTGGACAACATAGACAAAAATGGTCAAATGCCTAGAAACACACAAACAACCTACACTGACCCTAGAAGAAATAGAAGACATCAACAAACCAATAACAAGTAAAGAGATTGAAACAGTCACCAAAAACCTCCCAAAGATGAAAAGCCCAGGATCAGATGGCCTCACAGGTAAATTCTACCAATCATTCAAAGACAAGCTAATACCAATCTTGCTCAAGCTCTTCCAAACACCTGAACAGTAAAGAACACAACCAAACTCATTCTATGAAGCCAGCATCACGCTAATACCCAAACCAGATAAATATAACTATGAAAAAAGAAAATTACAGATCAATATGTCTAATGAATATAGATGCAAAATCCTCAACAAAATACCTGCAAATCAAATCCAAAAGCATATTAAAAGAATTATACAGGAAGCAGATGTGGCTCAAGTGATTAGGCTCCCATCTACCATAGAGGAGATCCAGGGTTCGATTCCCAGGGCTGCCTGGTGAAAAGCAAACTGCCAGCGCAGAGTGAGCCTGCATAGGAGTGCTGGTCCGCGCAGGAGTGCTGGCCCGCACGGAGAGCTGGCACAGCAAGATGATGGAACAAAAGCAGACACAGAAGAGAAACAATGAGAGATGCAGCAAATTAGGGAGCTGAGGTGGCTCAAGAGATTGAGCAGCCTCACTCCACTCCAGAAGGTCCCAGGATCAATTCCTGGTGCCACCTAAGGAGAAGACAGGCAGACACAGAAGAACACACAGCAGACAGCGAGTGCAAAAAAAAAAAAAACCAACGGGGGTGGGGGGAGGGGGAATAAATAAATCTTTAAATTAAAAACAATATATAAACACTATGATCAAGTGGGTTTGTCCCAGGCATGCAAGAGTTTTTCAAAACAAGAAAATCAAAGAGTGTAATAATCCACATTAATAAACTGAAAAAGAAAAATCACATGATCCTCTTGACACAGAAAATGCATGTGACAAAATACAGTATCCTGTCTTGATAAAAACACTCCAAAAGACAGAAATAGAAGGAAGCTTTCTCAACATGGGAAAGTGCATATATCAAAAACCTACAGCTAGCATTGTACTCAATACTGAAAGACTGAAAGCTTTCAGGAATAAGACAAGAATGCCCACGGCCACTACTGTTATTCAATACTGAGCTGTAAGTTCTAGTTAGAGCAATTACACTAAATAAAGAAATAAAAGGCACCCAAATAGGAAAGGAAGAAGTAAAACTTTCACTATTCACTGATGAGTTCAGCAAAGTGGCAAAATACAAGAATAATACACAAAAATCAATAGTGTTTCTATACACTACTGATGAGCAATCTGAGAAGGAAATCAGAAAAAATAATAGTGAGTGAAAAAAACAAACATTTAAGAATAAACTTAACTAAGGACATAAAAGACTTGTATTCAGAAAACAACAAAATATGCTAAAAGAAACTAAAGAAGACAAATAAATGTAAGGACATTCTGTGTTCATGGACTGGAAGACTGAATATCGTTAAGATGTAAATTCTACCCTAACTGCTTTACAGACTCAATGCAATCCCAATAAAAATCCCCAACCGGTTATATAACTAAGGCTTTGAATGGAACATCATGTTGAGAATCACCATTCTCATTTAATCAGACATGACCAGAGACTTTTAAGGAACTAAGGTTGACTTTATGGAGCCAATCCTTACAAAATTCTCCTGGAAAAGAGCTGATCTGGTACCAGGCTTCAGGATTCCCACCTGTAAAGGAAGGTCACTTTCTGGTAGGCATAGGGAACCATATGATGCTTGGGGACCTTGAGAAAGAGGAATTCACCAATCTATAGGTACTACAGGTGAAATCTGATGTCGAGTTCTTGGCTTGGTCTCCTGGCTTTGGAAGGCTTTAAAAAGTACAATCTGAGGTTCCTTATGAAAACTAACTGGCAAAGCAAACTTTAAAGGGACTATATGGTAAATCACTATTCTTGTTCACCTATGTAAATATCAGGCCAAATCTAATGCAATAAGCCTTATTTTATGATCATAAATAATCTTTCTTGGGGTTATCTTTGATCAAAAGGAGGGTGACCATAGAGAGAAATTTTGTGTTTCAATAGAAAACTAGAGTACACTCCTGTGGGTTATCAGATTCTGCTCCTGTTCATGGTCTGAACTATTTTGCAACCCCTCTGTAAACTGCAGATAATTCTATGGTTTTGTTACCTACCTATAAATTGGACTGGATTGTGATTTTGCATAACTATCTACCCTAATTGCCAGTCAGAAAGCTAACTTAGGATCCTTTGTACACTGGGCCTCAAACCAACAAAAGAGGGATAATACCCCCATATCCCTTGACCTACCGTAATACAGATTTAAAAACAACTTTGTATGCTAGGTCTGTGGATAAAGAAAAAAGATATAGGGTCCTAGCATGCAAGAAGTTAATAATTTAGTATGACAAAGAATATAAATTATTTTTTAAAAATAGAATGTAATAATGCTATAAATAAACGCACTCCTATAGGAACAGAAGGAAGAAGCAATTAGGGACTCTGATAAAGGCTAAAGAGAGGAGCTAACATCCCAGGCAAACCATTAAGGATGCACAGGATGATGGTAAGGAGAGAAGGCTTTTCATTTCAAACAATTCTGTGACATGGCAAGGGGTGTTATTTTGTTTTGTGGGAGAGAATAAGCTGGGGTCAATATATCAAGGAACGAGGAGTTATATGTTTCTGCTTAACAGAATTTAGGAATATTTCATGATGGGAAAGTAATAATTTATCATTAAACCATTTGACAAAATAGTGCAGGGGGTGAGGGTAAGCTAAAGGGAAAGCCACAGAGACTAGGTAGAAAGCTTTACAGTGATTGGGGCAAAGAGTGGTTTTAGAGAGTAGAGGGTGGAGTAATATGAGGGGTTAGGCAAATGGCAAAGTCATCTAAGACGAAGAGGGACCAGGAATGAAGAAAAAGTCAATCACTTAAAAAAAAGTCAGTCAATGACAATCCTTGGGTAGCTTGACTGGTTATCTCGAAGAAGCATAAGTCACTGTCAGAAATGAAGTTAATCGGAAAAGGAATCCAGGGGTTGAGTTTTGGATATTTTGATTTTGAAACAGTTAAAAACAACAAGATGCAACTATCCCTATAATATCACAGCTGAAAATAAAGATTTTAGTATTTTCTGCCTAGAGGAAGATAAAATCACTAAAATCTTTAATTACTTTCATAATTCCAAAGTTCTGTTTTGATATATTTGCAAATTTTCCCCTTTCCTGCCTACTATTAATTTCCAGCTTTATTCCATTATGATCAGAGAAGGTGCTTTGTATAATTTCAGTCTTCTTAAATTTGTTGAGATCTGTGTTGTGGACCAACATGTGGTCTATCCTGGAGAAAGATCCATGAGCATTTGAGAAGAATGTATAATCCACTGATTTGGGATGCAACGTTCTGTATATGTCTGTTAGGTCTAACTCGTTTTTCAAATATTCAAGTTTTCTGCTTCCTTGTTGATCTTCTGTCTAGCAGTTCTACCTAATGATGTGAGTGGTGTGCTGAAGTCTCCAACAGTTGTAGAGAGGTCTGTTTCTCCCTTCAGCTTTGCCAGAGTTTGCCTCATGTATTTTGGGGCACCCTGGTTAAGTGCATAGATATTTATGACTGTTATTTCTTCCTGGTGGATTGTCCCTTTTATTAATATATAATGGCCTTCTCTATCTCTTATAAACATTTTTTCATTTAAAGTCTGTTTTTCTGTCTGATATTAGTGTAGCTACTCCTGCTCTTTTTTGGTTACTATTTGCATGGATTATCTTTTTCCAACTTTTCACTTTCAGCCAGTTGAGATACTCAACATCATTAGCCATTAGGGACCAAATCAAAACCACAATGAGATAGCACTTCACAACCACTAGAACGCATTATTAAATAAAAAGTAAAGTTTGTAGCAGATATGCAATACTAATAGTTTGTCGGTACACCTGTGAAATGGCTCTTGGAAGTTCCTCAGAAAATTAAACACGAAATTACTATATGACCCAGTAATTCTACTTCTTGGTATATCCACAAAATAATAAAAAACATATTTGTGTTCCATATACATTACCACATTTTTTAAAAAAATAGGCCTACACGTATTCCATAATCCGTTTTTAGCAATGATTCCATGTGAGGGCATAAATGAAATGTTCATCATATTTGCAAATGATGCAAAGTTGAAAGGGTTACATATAAACTGAATGACAAAATCAGAGGCAGAAGATAATTATAAAAGCGTAGAATGGTTTGTAAAATGTATTTAAAAATAAAACATAAATATTAAGTTCTACAACTAAATGTACCTTTTATATAAATGAGGACATAGTGTGAGGGGAATTTTTTTTTTTTTTTTTTGTCACTGAATAATGTGCCTATTGTCAAATCACTGGCTAATACTTGGCTACATTCACTCACAATTGTTCCCAGTTATAATACTGGCATAGGTCTATAAAAAAGGTATATGATCTAGCCACCTCTTTTCAGACTCTAATACCAAAGTTTTCTGGTCTGAGTTTATCAAGTTCTAACAACTTTTTCATAAATCATTACCATCTGATCTAGTCTCTTTCATAAACATAGAATAGGATAAAGTGAATTCTAAGAGGATCTTCCCTCACAAAGATACTCATTCTCGCAAGGATTATTCTCTGGCTATAACCTCAAATTTTCAACAAATTAATCTCCCCAAAACTACATGTAAACAACAAAATAACATCTAACAACAAAATAACATGTAAAATTAAATGTATGACAGTAACAACCCAAAGGACAGAAAAGGAGCAAATAGAAGTATACTGTTAAGTTTCTTATATTATACATGAAGCAGTTTATTACTACTTGAAGATAGACTATGATAAACTTAAGATGCATATTGTGAACCCTAGAGCAACCACATAAAATAAGAAAAAGCTAATGAGCTACAGTGAAGATAAAATGTACTGCAAAAACATAAACCAAAAAGAGGCAGGAGAAGAATAGGAACAGAGAATAGATGGGAGAAATAGAAAAGAGATAGCAAGATGGTTTAAATTCAACCATACCAGGACAGACTGCTATTGGCGTAAGGGTAGACTATCTGAGTCCAGAAACAGATCAATACATATTATCAAATGATTTTAGACAAAAGTGCCAAGGTAATAGAGGAAGGAAGAGTCATATGAAGAAAAATGAACTGTGACCCCTACCTCACACCACACACACAAATTAACCAGAAATGGAACACAGATCTAAATGTAAAAGTCAAAATTTAAAAACTTCTAGAACAAAGTAGAAAATGTTTGTAATAGTATCAAGGCAAAGATTTTGTAGGACACAAAAAATACTAAACATAAAATAAAATGATAGGGGGACGGATGTGGCTCGAATGGTTGGGTATCCGTCTCCCATATGGAGGGACCCGGGTTCGATCCCTGGGACCTCCCGGTAAAATAAATAAATAAATAAATAAAATAAAATAAAATAAAATGATAAACTGGGGAGTGGAGGTGGTTCAAGTGATTAGGCGCCTCTCTCCCACATGGGAGGCCCCAGGTTCGGTTCCTGGTGCCTCCTAAAAAGAAGCCAAGCAGACAGCACAAATAATAGGGGGTGGGGGTGGGGAGAATGAAATAAAAATAAATAAATCTTTTTAAAACATTGAAAAACTGAACTTTATCAAGATCACAACCTTCTACTCTTCAGAGACAACATTAAAAAATCAAAAAAGCAAACTAGCAAGCTGAAGCTAGAGAAAATGTTTATGTGGGTGTATATACATACATACATATAACAAAGAATTTGAATACAGAATATGAAAAACTCTTACATCTTAAGACAACCCCATAAAAGTATAGGGAAAAGATTTTAATATACATTTCTCAAGAGAAATACAAATGGCCAATAAGTATGTGAAAAATTGCTCAATATCTTTAGTCATTAGGGAAACATAAATTAGAACTACAATAAGATACCTCTACCATACTGAATAAAAAGCAAAAACTAAAAAGACTAAAACCACCGAATGTTGGCAAGGATCTGGAACTGGAACTCCACACACTGCTGCTGGGAGAATTCTTTGATAGCCTCTAATAAAGGTAGACAAACATATAACTTATGATTCACTAATTCCACTTCTAGGTTTGAAACTATAGATCTATAAAGACTTATGCATGAATGGTCACAGCTTTATTCAAAACAGCCAAAACCTGGAAACAACCCAGATTTCCAACAAGAAGTAAACGGAGTATAAACCCAAAATGAACGCAAAATGGAAGACAAAATTTTGCTATTCTCTCATTGGTCTCACTTGCCATTTGCCTCTCATGGTATGAGCATCCTGATGTGCTATAAGATTCTA
Organism: Tolypeutes matacus; assembly: GCA_026826555.1. Taxonomy (NCBI): domain Eukaryota; kingdom Metazoa; phylum Chordata; class Mammalia; order Cingulata; family Chlamyphoridae; genus Tolypeutes; species Tolypeutes matacus. Next base: position 21,717,395 of record JAKSZT010054396.1, read on the forward strand.
ATGTTTAAAGCCACTTATTTTTCCCACAAATACAAGCCTACTAGGTTCATCTGGTATTTAACAATAAAGCGTGATTTGTTCCAATACTGAAGGAAAAACGGGGTGCTGGACTTTCAGAAACTGTGTGTCTGTATTTTATATTTTATGAACTCTAGGGATTTCCAAGTTATTTTTGACTATAAAGCATTTTTGCCTTCCTTGAATCAGTGTATTCAGACAGCCAAGTGAAAATTCTTTTGGAAAGAAACATATGGCTAACACACTATTAAAACAATTCTAAAACACTGGTAAATTCAACCACCCTTCTTCCCCCCCCCCCCCCACTACCTGTCACTGTTCAAGAGGTTAGGAATAGAAAGATAAGATGGTTCCCTCTCCTAAAGAATTTCTAGACAAAAATAGTAATCCTAAACTATGAATTTCTATACACTTAAGTCTAATCTACACACACTTACTTATATACTTTTTGGCAACCTACGAATTTTGGTTCCAGTATACTTAACTTGTGAGTTACTCCTATTGGGGATAATGAGAAAAGGAGTGCTACGGATTGGTAAAGATGATGGGAGAGAAAAGAAAGAATATTTTAAATTGAAGTTTGTTCAAGATAAAGGAAAACGAATGAAAAGAAAGTCCAAGCCTTAAAACTGATATCCAGTGGCATCTATGAGGGAAAAAAATATATATTCACACAGGATTAAAAATGGCAAATCCCTAAGTCTGGGAAGAGGGTGTCAGAAAATCAACTCCAAAACTTTTTCCATCCCAAGAATCTGGGACCAGAACATGATCTGGAAATATCAAACAGACAGAAGGCAAGAGCCATGATCTATAACTCACTATTAGAATGAAACTGGATATTTGATAAAGGATTACAGAAAACAGGTTTTTAAAAAAATGCTCTTGACATGCCCATTACCTGCAACAAAGCAAAACTAAATCAAGAAGCTGGCATTTAAACTAAGACCTAAGTAATGAGAAAAAACCAGCCACCAGCCAGCCAAGCCACACAAGGATGAAGTGCATTCCTGACAGAGAAATAGTAAGGAAAGCATGTGGAACAAACAAGCCTAACGTGCAAAAACCAGAAAGAAGGGAACAAGAGAAAAAGGAGATGGCACACGATGAGGTCAGAGGAGGGTTAGGGCCAGATGAGGTAAAGTCTGTAGGGAAATCTGTGCCATGTTATTGTTCCATTTTCTGCTCACTAAAAACTATTATCTCCAGGGATCTGAGGCTTCCAGAAGTTAAGTGATTTGCCTTAGGTCTGATACTAAAGCCTTGATCTTAACTCCTGTATACATTGCTGTTTTGGGTCTCCTCTTTTTTTTTCTTTTAACTGAATAAATAAACTTATGAGGGCTTTCTTATGTTCATTCACAACTTCAATTCCCATGACCTTATTTTTCACATAAGATTATGTTCCTCAACCACAATTTAGAGACCCCCATAGTGGAAGAATGCTAAAGTTCTAAAATGTTGTAATAACTACAAGATCATTAACACTATAGGAAGACAAAAGAGAGAGCTATTAATTCTGGAGGAAAACCTTACAAAAATTTAAGACCTGGTCCTTAAAGTAAGATTTCCTCAAGAGAATAAGGATAAGTGCATAGAAGAGGCAGATGGAATAGCAAAAAAGCAGTCATAAAAATAAAATAGTGGGAAGCAGCTGTGGCTCAATCAGTAGGGCTCCCGTTTACCATATGGGAGGCCCCGGGTTCGGTTCCCGGGGCCTCCTGGTGAAGGCAAGCCCGCCCGCACGGCATGGTTAGCTGACCCAGCGAGCACAAGCAGCAAGGGGGGGATAAATGGATAAATAAATAAAATCTTAAAAAAATAAAATAAAATAAAATAGTGAGTTTAATATTTTATATAGGTTTTTAAAGAAATATGATTTCATAGAAAATACATGCAAATCCATGATAAATCATGTTTTTTTAAGTATTCTGTAATAAAAATTTTATTTATTTTCTTCACTTAATAAAGCAATTTTATATTTAAAAATACAGCTATTAAAGCAGGAGTAGGCTTTGTAAACAGAAGCTATTCACCAAATATATGAAAACTGTATTTATTCAAATATTTAAAAATGGTTTTACAACTGAAAGAGCTGGGAGGAGAACCCAGTTCCATATCAGGAACGTAACATACTCTTGGTGAAATTATCAAAAGCAAAAACAGGGAGGAGGGACCCGGGTTCGATCCCTGGGACCTCCCGGTAAAAATAAAAAAATAAAAAATAAATTAAAAAACGGGGAGCGGATGTGGCTCAAGCAGTTGAGAGCTCACTTCCCACAGGGTTTGGTTCCCAGTGCGTCCTAAAGAAAAGCAAACAAACAATGAGCAAAACAAGGAGCAGACAGACGAGGGAGCCAAACTCAGGAGAGCCAATATGGCTTGGTAGTTGAGCTCCAGCCTCCCACATACGAGGTCCCAGGTTCAATCCCCAGTCCTTGTACCTCAAAAAATAAATAAATAAAAAATAAAAGTTTAAATGTGGTAGATTATACGATTATACACATATCTTTATCTCACACCCGCCCTCCTATCCCACTAAGTTGACAGTAAAAAAAAAATCTTTTTACATCAACAACAAAATGATAGGATCAAAACAGCAGATGAGATGGTAACAAAATCCTATCATTTAACAGGAGCATCAGAGAGCAGAGGAAAACAATAGCTAAGAAGTTATCAAAGGTAATACAAGAATATCTCCTAGAACTGAAGGACATGAGGTCTTGCTACCTCTTTGTCCTCAGAGACTACTATTCTCTTCACCCACTCCACCCCAGTTACCACAGCCTCTTAGTTCTTCCCTAGCACAGGAAAAGCATGCTCCCACCTCAGTATCTCTGCACTTGTTATTCAATCTGTTTGGAGGAATGCTCATGCCCCAGATATCCACAAGTCTCCCTCACTCACTTCCTTTCAGTCTGTGCTTCAACATTTCCTTATCCATGAAACTGTCCCTGACTACCTTATAATAAAAAACTAACCCGAGACTCCCTTACCTTCTTTTTCTGTCTCAATTAATTCCATAATCACCATCTGTAAAATAAACTTTTTGTTTCCCCATTACAGGAGAGTGTTTGTTTTGATTACTACATGCCCAAAAGCTTATAACACATAGTTGGAATTTAATATTTGTCGAAATAAAAAATTGTGATATTGGGAGAATTGTGATATTGTGATAAGGGAGAAGTATGGACTCATTTACCAAAAGTAGTAAAAAAATAATGCTTAAAACTAGTTAATCCTTGCGAATATTCTTGCTGTCCTGATTTTGTGATAACCAGCATAGGATAAACATTCGCTATATTAGAAACCATACATGTGTCCCCAGACCTAGTTTTTCTCCCTAGGTCTGGTTTTTGGAATGCTGGTGATAAACTAAGCCCGATTTATTATATGACCATCCTGTATGGGAAATGACTAACTCTTAGGTATCTTTAGTCAACCTTAAGAGATATAGCAGGGGGACGAATGTGGCTCAAATGGTTGGGCGTCCATCTCCCATATGGAAGGAACTGGGTTCGATCCCCAGGACCTCCCGGTAAAAATTTTAAAAAAAGAAAAATATAGAAGGCACGCAGGCTGCCAGGCCACATGTGCGGGTAAGTCCCCAAGGCCCTGCGCGTGGGTGCACCGTCTGGCCCCATGCGCAGCTGCAACATGAGGCCCCACGAGCCACGCAGCAAGATGATGACATAACAGTAGAGTGACACAAGGTAGAGCCAAGATGAGACATGCCGAAAACTAAGAAACTAAGGTGGCACAGGCAGTAGGACACCTCCCTCCCACATCAGAGGTTCCGAGGATCAAATCCCGGTAAAGACAGGAGGAGAAGGATGAGAAGAGAGGGCAAGAAACAAATACAGAGAATTGCCCAGCGAATGGACACAAAACCATCAAAAATGGGGGGGGGGGGAGATGGATAAAAGTAAACAAAAAAATAAAAAGTAAAGATAAACCCATGGTTAAAAAAAAAAGTACAGGGGAGTAAGATGTACTATAGTTAGTAGTAACACTTTGAACGATGCTCTTTCATAATTTGTTAACAAATGTTTCACAACAATGCAAAGTATTTGTGGTGGGGTGATGTGTGGGAGCCCTGTATGATGTTATGCATGTTTATTTTGTAAGTTCACAATGTTTACTGAACACTTATTGTTTATGTATGTTCATGTATGAATGATATACTTCAACAAATTGTTAAAAAAAAAAATTTTTATTTGGAAGGATAAGGGGCTCCAAATAACTAAAGTCACCCTGAAAAAGAAGAATGAAGTTGGAGGATTCACACTTCCCGAGCTTAAAAATTATTATAAAACCACAGTAATCAAAACAGCCTGGTACGGCACAAAACATGACATACAGACCAATGGAATAGAATTGAGAGCTCGGAAATCAACCCCACATTTTTCACGAGGGAGCAAAGGCCACTCAATTGGGAAAAAAATGTCTTTAACATATGTAACTGGGAAAACTGGACCTCCATTGGCAAGAATTTTCTTGTTTGTTTATTATTATTATTATTGAAATAATGAAAATGCTCTAATGATAATTGAGGTGATGAATGCACAACCACGTGATTACACCAAATACCAGTGACTGTACATTCTGTATCAATAAAACTGATTTGTTTAAAGAAAAAAAAAAGACTCCTACTCTCACATCTTATACAAAAATGAACTTAGAATGGATCAAAGACCTAAATGTAAAAGCCAGACCTATCAAACTCTTAAAAGAAAACATAGGATTTTAGGTAATCTAAGCACCTCTTAAAATATATGTATATATATATATAAAAATAACATTTTTGTAAGCAAATACACATATATGCATATATATTTATATATCATTTTACAAATGTTTGTATGTATTGTGAGAATTTTGATTTTTACCCATAATAAAAAAAAAAAAAAAAGACTCTACTGGAAGTGCAGTCCCCAGATTGTGTATGTTTGTGTGCATGTGTATTCATATGTACATGTATATACTTATGCATACATATGTCTTAGTGTTGTCTTATGGATCATTGCAATAGACATTAAACAGATTAAGGGTTTATAATTAGAATCGTAATTTCAAATAATAAAGAATATTTTGTCAGCAAAAAAAAAAAAAAAAGAAAGAAAACATAGGGAAGCATCTTCAAGACATTGTGCTAAGCAATGGTTTCTTAGATTTTACACCCAAAGCACAAGCAACAACAACAAAAAATAGATAATTGGGACCTCATCAAAATTTAAAACTTTTCTGCCTCAAAGGACTTTATCATGAGAGTAAAGTAACAGCTTACACAACAGGAGAAAATATTTGGAAACAACATAACCGATAAAAGATTAATATCCAAAACATATATAAAGAAACCCTTCAAATTAACAGTAAGACAGACAACCCAATTTTAAAAAATGACAAAAAGACTTGAAGAGACATCTCTCCAAAGAAGATATATATACAAATGGTCAGAAAGCACATGAAAAGATTCTCAACATCATTAGCCACCAGGGAAATGCAAATCGAAACCACACTGAGCAGGAAGCGGATGTGGTTCAAGCAGTTTAGCACCTGCTTTCCACATGGGAGGTCCCGTGTTCATTTCCCTGTGCCTCCTAAAAAAAAAAAAACACACAAATGACAAGCAAAAAAAAAACCCAACTCAGGGGAGCTGATTTGGCTCAATGGTTGAGCACCAGCTTCCCACATACAAGGTCCTAGGTTCAACACCTGAACTCTGGTCCCCTCAAAAAAAAAAAAACAAAAAAAAACCACAATGAGATACCATTTCACATCCATTAGAATGGCTGCTATTAAAAAAAAAAAAAAAAAAAGGAAAATAAGTATTGGAAAGGATGTGGGAGAAACAGGAACACTCAATTCATTGCTGGTGGCAATGTAAAATGGTGCAGCCATTGTGGAAGACAGTTTGGCGGTTCCTCAGAACACTAAGTATAGAATACCATATGACCCAGCAATCCCACTACTAGGTATATACCCCCCCCCAAAGAATTCAAAGCAGGTCCTCGAACAGATATTTGTACACCAATGTTCATAGCGGCATTATTCATAATTGCCAGAAGATGGAAGCAACGTAAGTATCCACCATCTGATGAATGGATAAATAAAATATGGCATATACATAAAATGGAGTATTATACGTATATATACGTAAAAAGGAATGAAGTCTTGATACACGTGACAATATGACCTTGAAGACATCATGTTGAGTGAAATAAGCCAGATTCGAAGGGACAACTATTGTTTAATCTCACTGAAACACTTAGAATAAGCAAACTCATAGAGTCAGAATCTAGAATATGGTTACCAGGGGATGGGGTAGAGATAGGGAATGGAAAGTGAAGGCTTAAAATTAATAGGGTTCCTATATGGATCGATGGAAATGTCTTGGTAATGGATGGTGATGGGAAAGCACAACATTGTGAACACAATTAACAGCACTGAAATATATCTGAAAATGATTAAAAAGGGAAATGTTTAATTGTATATATGGTAACAGAATAAAATAAAATAAAAACCATGGAACTACACTACACAAACATCGAACCCTAAGTTAAGCCATTGACTTTAGTTAAGAGTACAGTTGTAAAACTGTCTATCATGGGAGTGAGTATAGCTCAGTGGTTGAGCACCTGTTTCCCATGTACAAGGTCCTGAGTTCGATCCCCACTACCTCATTTGAAAAAAAAAAAAAAAAGAATGGTTAAACAAAATGTGGTATATACACACAATGAAATATTGAAATATTATTCAGCCGTAAAAAGAAATGAAGTTCTGATACATGATACAACAGTAATGAACCTTAGAGACATATGATGAGTGAAAAAAGCCAGACACAAAAAGACAGATATTGTATGATTTCACTTATATGAAATAACTAGAATATGCAAATGCATAGAAACAGAAAGTAGATTACAGGTTACCAGGGGAAATAGGATGGGGGCACTGGGTAGTTATTGCTTAATAGGTACAAAGTTTGCGTGAAGTGTTAAAAAACTTGGTAATGGATAGTAGTAATGGTAGCACAACATTATGAATATAATTAATACCACTGAATCATATAGTTGAAAGAGTTCAAAGTGGAAAATTTTATGTTGTATATAAAAATTGAAATTAAAAAAAAAAAAGAAAAGGAAAAATTAGATTCCCCACTAAAGGAAACCAGGCATCCATGGAAATGTGGTTGATTCTAGGACTAAGACAAGGAAAACACAAGATAAGTTTGGAACATCTTGCTGTGTAAAAAAAGAGCACTCAAAATAATGATGAGGATATGCCAAAAAGACACAGGAACCAGCACAAAGAGACTTCCACTGGCTAAATCTGGGACAAGTTGAGCATCAAAATAAACAAAGGCAGTTATGGATTATAACCCAATGAATAAAACAGGAAGTACATGAGTCTATATTTATAATCAATAAAGGGATCTTTCTGACAAGAGAAAGGTCTACTGATACGGAGATGGGGTGATAAGAGTTAGAAAACAACCATTTTGCTACCATCAGAGTGAGGATCAGTTCAAGCAAGAATCATCAATGGGTGCTACATCCAGGCGAAAAAGTGATAAGAAGCCAAAAGTCTGATGTGGAGCAGATATCTGCACTACTTCAAAGGTTACTTCAACATATTCTTTATTAGTTGCAAGGGGAAAATAACTATTTAGTAAAGAAACCAGACAACCTGTGACCAGGTAGTAAAAATTAACATGACCAATAAGGGGCAACCCAACTTCATGTGCCTCTATTTCATATCCTGTGAAGGATACAAAATCCCTGGCTGGGGATGTATAATTTGAATCTAATTAAGAAGAAACATCAGGCAAATCTAAATTGAGGAATATTCTATAAAATGGCCTGTATTCTTAAAAAATGTCAATGCAATGAAAGATAAAGAAAGATTAAGGCATTGTGCCAGATTAAAGGAGATTAAAGAAACAGGACAACTAAACGTAATTTGTGATCCTAGACTGGATCCTATGCTGAAGGTGGGGAAAATGCTATATAGAAACAAATGCTATTACAGAGACAAACTGATAAAACTGGAATACAGACTACAGATTAAATAAATGTATAGTATCAATGTTAAATTTCCTGAATTTGGTGACTATACTATGATGATGCAAGAGAATAAAATACACAGTGAATATTTAGGGACAAATAGGCATCATGTATGCAATTTACTCTCAAATGATTCAGAAAAGAGAATATGAAAGCCACTGTGATAAAATCTAGTGATTCTGAAAAAGCTATTCAAGAATTCTCTGGGGAAGCGGCTGTGGCTCAATCAGTAGGGCTCCCGTTTACCATGTGGGAGGCCCCGGGTTCAGTTCCCGGGGCCTCCTGGTGGAGGCAGGCCCGCCCACACGGCGTGGTTGGCTGACCCAGCGAGCACAAGCAGCAAGGGGGGGGATAGATGAATAAATAAATAAAATCTTTAAAAAAAAAAAAAAAAAAAGAATTCTCTGCACTATATTTTTAAACCATTCTGTAAATTTGGAATTATTTCAAATAAAAAGCTTAAATAAAAATAAACTCACTTTTGCACTTCACAGGACTTTGTCAAAAGTGTGAAAAGGCAGCCAACTCAATGGGAAAAAATATTTGGAGATCACATATCTGATAAGAGTTTAATATCCAGGATATATAAAGAGATGTTATAACTCAACAATAAAAAGACAAACGACCCAATTAAAAAATGGGCAAAAGGGGGGCGGATGTGGCTCAAAAGGTTGGGCGTCCGTCTGCCATATGGAGGGCCCTGGGTTCGATCCCCGGGACCTCCTGGGAAAATAAAAAAAATAAAATAAATATATATATAAAAAAAAAAAAAAAAAAAAAATGGGCAAAAGACTTGAATAGACATTTCTCCAAAGAAGAAATATAAATGGCAAAAAAACGCATGAAGAACTGCTCAACATCACTCATGATTAGGGAAATGTGAATCAAAACTACAATGAGATATCATTTCACACCTATCAGAATGGTCACTTAAAAAGACAGAGAACTACAAGTGTTGGAGAGGATGTGGAGAGATAGAAACACTTCTTCACTGTTGGTGGGAATGCAGAATGGTACAGCCACTACGGAGGACTGTTTGGCAGTTCCTAAAGAAGTTGAATATAGACTTGTCACGTGACCTTGCAATACCACTACTGGGTATATACCCAGAAGAACTGAGAGCAGTGACATGAACAGACATCTGCACACTGATGTTCATGGCAACATTATTCACCATTGCCAAAAGTTGGAAACAACCCAGGTGTCCATCAACAGACAAATGGATAAACAAACTATGGTCTATTCATATGATGGAATATTATGCAGCTGTAAGAAGAAATGAAGTCGTAAAGCATATGACAACATGGATGAACCTGGAGGACACAATGTTGAGCGAAGCAAGCCAGACACAAAAGGACAAATACTGTATAAATGCATTACTATAAACCAAATATATTATTTAACATATTGTTTGATTCAAAAAACTTTTATATGTATCCAGTACATTTAATTGAGAAATGTATATATTTATTCATTTTTGTTTACTTTTCAGTTTTTAATTGTTTATATTTTCAATTATTAAATGTACAAAATAAAGTAAAATAAATAAATTGGGATGTCAAAAGGTGATGAAAACAAGTGATTTATTCTGGTGTCCTACTGCACATGTAGATAAGGGAAATAACTATAAGAATGATTCAAACTAGCACATAGCCCCACATAAAATTTCTTAAATTTTCATTCTGTAGAAAAGGAAAAGTATTTTTTAAGTGCCTACCACATAAACACTAAGTTGCTGATTTTGTATGCTTCTCAGGAAAACAAAGAAAGATGAGTTAAAATCTATGATTTTCATGTTAACAGTACACACTGAGGGACTATCCTTTCTCCAGCAAACTACAAGTCTCTCACAGGCATGTCTTTAAGGGTCTGCTCCTTGCTGTAACTCCAGCAATGGCACCGTCCCTGAAATATTGTAGACATTTCTATTTGTTGAATAGATGATAAACATTTAGGAAAAGGAAAATATTTGAAAATATTTTATCAAAGTAGAAAGAAGAGGGGGAAAGGGAGCAGGGAAACACCTAAATACGGTACTCCTATAAATGGTTCTAAATAAATATGTTACAAACATTTTTAAACTTCACAAAAGCAGAGAACAATATCAAGATTGTACCACACTTGCTTCATCTATCTCATCTCCCTGGCAACTTTTTTTGTGTGTATGCTAAAGTACTTTTATTTATTTATTTATTTTATTATTATTTTTTTTTAATCTTTTTTTTTTTTTTAATTTTACCGGGAGGTCCCGGAGATCGAACCCAGGTCCCTCCATATGGGAGATGGACACCCAACCAGTTGAGCCACATCCGCCCCCCTAAAGTACTTTTAAACAAATGCCAGGCATCTTACCATTTTTCTCCCTCATTCCTCAGTCTCCAACTCTAAAAAATTATGGGATGGCAGCAGACATAGCTCAAAAGTTGAGCCCCTGCTTTCCATGTATGAGGTCCCAGGTTCAATACCCAGAACCTCCTAAAAACAAAACAACAAACAAATGAAAAAACCAACCACCACTGGGGAGTGGATGTAGCTCAGTGGTTGAGCACCTGCTTCCCATATATGAGGTCCTGGTTCAAATCCCCAGTACCTACTTAAAAAAAAAAAAGAGGAGGAATTTTCTTACATAAACATAATGCATTACAAACCCTAACAAATCTAAGAATAATTACTTGATGTCTTCTAATACTCATGCACAAATTTCCCCCAACTGTTTCAAAAATGACTTTCTACAGTTGGATTCTTTCATTCAGGATTTTTAAAAAACCCGCACACTATACACTTGGTTGCTACATGTAAAACTTTTTTTAGCTTTTTTCTAACATCATCTATTACCAACTATGAAAAGCCTAACAGACAAAACAATTCATTTACACTTATAGATTCTCCAGAATTAAACCCAGTATAATGCATTTGCTGTTCCCTATGTCTGCAGCACATTTCTTCCATATTGTCACTATGGCTCGTTCTTTCTCATCATTGAGATCTCAGGTCAAATATTAGCTCTAAAAAGAGGTCCTTCCTAAACATTCAATTTATAGCAAAGTCTCATTTCCATTCACCCTCTATCAGTCTTGTTTTATTTTTTTCCATGGCACTTAGCACACCTGAAACTATTCTATTTATCATCTGTATCCCCACAATAGAGTATGCTCCATGAATACCAAGAACAGGCCTAGAATATGAGACAATCAATAAATACCTATTGAATGACTAAATAATAACGTACTACCTCTATTTAAAATTTTATAAAATTTAAGTTCAGCTTAGTATTTGTTTATGAACATTGTAGCTCATTCCTCATGCAATGGTACAAAATGAGTACCTGTAGAAACCTGGGCCAGCTGTTACCAAGAATTTGTGGGATGCAGGAGGAAAAAAACAGAAGTGTAAGACATTTAAATGCAATTCTGGATTTTTACTGAACAATGATTACAAAATTCTAAAAGTAAAGCAAAGTATCCAGGATAATATTAAAGGACATTACTAGGAGTAATAAAAAGTCTCATTTTTAGTACCACATAAGGGCTATTGCAGCATGAGTAATAACTACAATGAGACAAACAGTTTCATTCTAAGGTATTTTTGTGATATATATAATGACGGAATTTATACTCTCAGAACAGCATTTCCTTCTGGAGATTTGATCAAGATGAATACAACAATAAATACCAAAAACACTTAACTAAAAATACAAATCTAATTAGAATTTAAGAGAAAATCATAATTGCCTATCCCAAACTTCTCTTTTAATAGTTGAGAGCAATCTGAAGCTAGGAAGGGTTATCAATAAAGGGACATAGCTAATGACTAGCAAGCAAAGCTAGATCTAAAACTAATTCTACTGTTTCTCAACTTACACTCTTCCATAAGATGTCACCATCAGAATGTTAATGTCAAGTTATAATGTATTTTAAATACTATCATTTTTAGCACTGTCACTTTTTTTTCTTTTTAAAGTCCCAGCCCACAGGAAAAAAATCAAAATAAGGCCATATAATTATGCTTTAAGTAAAGCTTGGTTCGAGTCAATGACCTTTTTATTCCATATGTTAGAATTTGAGCCAAAATGAAAATAATTTTACTTAAAAAAGTATTCACTGAAAGTTCCTTTGCTTTAGATGTGTAAATTGCTGTTCTCATGTTTTAAATATCATTAGTTATTTCTCAATTAGCTGCAGAAATGGAGAACAGATTTATTACTAAAGTGAAATTCACCTAATCTAGAAACTTCGAGTTATAACCTCTGCCTCATACATTTTTCACCAAAATGTAACTATTTGGACTGTATCTTTCTTCAAGATCTAACTGTGTTTCTAGTGAAACAAGTGGCCAAGAGACACCAAACAAACGAGAAAAGGTGATGGAAGAAAAACAATCCACACAAGTACGGCAGAGCACCCCTGATAAACAAGAGACTGTATTCTTCCTAGTTTTTCCCACAACATTGTTCAGACCAATTCATAAACATTTCACAATTCTTAGAACACTACTGTGAATCTTAAGTGGCAAACAAGAAAATGAGCAGGAGAGATAATAAAGTCATTTGTTCAAGGTTAAATGGTAAGTAAAAAGTGACAAAAGCCAAATCAAGACTTTGTACACACACAAAAAAAAATTCCTATCCAAGATTCTTTTCAGGGCAGAGGGGCTTCTTCTTTCTCATTCCATCTGTTTTGACCCACAAATGTAACCAAAGACCACTGTTTAGTCTGAAAACAACATGGTCTATGTCGACAAGAGAATTTTTATTAAGAAATGTATAGTAATAAACTATAGAAATGGAGAACTTCATCCTAATCAAGCTAAGTAAAACCAATATTATAGAGCTTCTATGTAATATGAAAATCACATTCTAGCATTTGCAAACAATGACCTTAGCTTATCTTTTCCCCAGTCTGTACTTTTTGGTTGATGAGGCTCCTAAAACAAGATTAAAGATAAAATACCAAATGAAATAAAGTTTGCAATCAGGTTCAAAAGCAAGAAACCTCCTATAAAATGAAACCTAGGTCAACTTGCATCTCAGCACTCGAGTTCTAAATTGAAACTGCACATAAATCAAGAAACAAGAAAGCCTGCAACAATATAATGGAGTCACCCCACACTACAAACACCAATAAATTAAATACCCTATATTTCCTGGTATTTTTTAAACATTAAAACTTAAACTTACATTACGAAGCATCTGCAAAAATCTATAACCTGTTTAAGAACTATTTTAACAAACCTCTTATTCTGCAGTGCAGAACAGATATTTCCACAATAGCACAGCCACTGGCTCTAAATTACCTAAAGGCAATAATAAAAATATATATATCAAGCTTCTTTTTTAATGATCTACAAGCCAAGTCTACACAAAATCTGACGCGTCTGTATTTCTGCTGTTCCACGGACTACGTTTCCTTGATCACACAAGAAGGCAACTCCCTAACCGTCAGGGCTAACCTAGCGCCCTCCAACTCCCCGCGTCCGGGTTACTTTCATCACTCTATTGTCAATTCGCACTCCCACGCCTCAATCTTCAGCCCCCACCTTAGACTCTAAGAGTAGAGAAAGGGAAAGAAATATCCTCACCCACTCCCTTACTCTGGGGTGTGGGTGTGTCTGCAGACATATGCTTTACCCGAACCGAATTAAATCTGCGGAGGTTCAGACCCTAAGTCACTATCCTGCCGGGAACAACTCGCCGGTAGCCGACCCCAGCCGCAGCCCTTCCTCTTTCCCGTTCCCGGCCGGCCCCTCCCCCGTTGCGCGCACGCGCGGCCTCCAATCGATCCCCTCCCCCCTGGCCCCCTCACCTTAATCATTAGCCACCTTCTTCCCAGGGTCCGGAAATCAGACCCAGGAAGGAAGACAGGAGATGTAAGGGGGGAGGGGGATGCGTCGAAAGCCAGCGATCTACGCCTCAGATCTCGGCCTATTAGGCCCCTATAGCCAAAAGCAGCGTCTGTCACCGCCACCAAAACTGTACGAGCGGCAGCGCCTGGGCTCGGCCCAGCCAAACCGGCTTGGGTTTAGAACGCCTAATTTGGCCCCACAGAAACTCCTTCTCCGAAGATGCGGGAGTTTCTACGCTGCGCAAACCAAGCACATCGCCACCGTCTTCGCCACTGCCGCTGCTCTGCTGCCGCCGCCGCCGCCGCCGCCTAACCAATCCCTCCCCTACCGAGCGAGCACGACACTAAGAAGCCTTTACGACAGTTCGGAAAGTGAGGGCGCAATAGCCTTCACGCTTTTTAATAGCTGATTGTTTCTGCGCTTGCTCAGAATCTTTTTTCTCACTGTCCCGCCCTCTTTGCCCCGCCCCTCCCCCTTTATAAGCACTTAACCAGTCTACTGGGGAAACCGAACGGTGTCACAAAGCTCATTATTTCATTTTCCTTGGTGATCGTGCATCCAATATTCAAGTAAAATTGTGACTATATCTTGGATAAATGTAAGTAAAAATTACGACTACCACAGAATTCTTGACTATACTTACAGTACACTTAAAAACAACATGGTTTGGCGTCTTTCACAACAAATGAACCCATATCATTCGCGCAAATGACAAAGATAACCCACCGCACCTCACTATTAAGGTGAATTTGTTTCCGGAGTCAGATTAAAAGTGGTAATAAATATCCTGGGAAATCTGGTTGTAGCTGTACAATCACATAAGCCTTTTTACTTCTTTTATAAAAATGGATAGCACATGCTTCATAATATGCATTAGGAGGATGTAGGGAAAGAGCACGGACTTTGGAGTCAATGTGACAGACTTCCTTTCAAATCTCAGTGATGTCACTTAGCAGCTGTTTGATTTATTAGGTCTTTATAAATCTTACTTTCCTCCTGTACAAACTGGGATACCATTATTTACCTGAAATGTTCTTGTGAGATTAAATGAGGCAGTTTAAATAATGTTCCTAATATTACTTACCAGTTAAGTGTTCAATAAACATTAATTTCCTCCCTTTGTCATCATCATTCTCAATACTTTTTGCTTTGTTCACTCATGTCCATATTGTTCAGTGAAGATACCTAAAAAAAAAAAAAAAAAAAAGCAATAAAGGGTAATAGATGTGTAGGGAAACGGGAAACTAGAAGAGCAGTGGACTAGGATTCTTCCTCAGTCCTCTGATTTTATCAATCTAAATATAGAATTTTGCCTGAATGATTATATCTACTCCCGTGGTTTTAATTGTTATTGCCTTATGATTTCTCACACCATATGTTCAGCCCTAACCTTTCCTCTAAAGCTCTAGACCTGCACCCACCAATATAGCTGTTGAGTTCTTGAAATGGGGCTAGTGCAAATTGTGAAGTGCTGTAAATGGAAATTTTACATCCAATTTCAGAATGTAAAGTAGATTATTTTTTAAAGATTGTAAAATATCCCAATAATTTCTAATATCGATTACATGTTGAAATAATATTTGGGACATACTGAGTTAAATCAATGATTCTCAACCAGAAACAATCCTCACCCTACCCCATCCCTGCAGAATTTGGCAATGTCTAGAGGCACTTTTTGGTTGTCACAACCTGGAGAGGGTGAGGAGGATGCAACTGACATCTAGTGGTAGAGACCAGGGATGTTGCTAAACATGCTATATTTCACAGGGCAGCCCCCACAACAAAGAATCAACTGATTGAAAATGTCAATAGTAACCAGGTGGAGAAATCTTGGTTAGAAAGGACTGAGCAATGAAGTTATATGGAGACAAGCATCTTTTCACAAAATTGATAGTAAATGGAAAAATAAAGACAGACACATCTAACAGGGTTTGGAGTCAAGGGAGGGCAAAACTTGAATCCTATTGGCATGCTGAAGGGAAAGAACCAGTGAAAAAAAGAGAGGTGAAAGATAATGGAAATAAATGGATACTCAAAGGAGAAAAAATCCCTATGGAAGTGGAGGAAATGAAATTCAAAACTCAGGTGGAACAATTAGTCATGAATAGAGGGACACCCCTTCCACTGAGACAGTTTAGCTTTCAGATCAAATTGAGGGCTTTATGGTTGAATGACCTTGATTTTCTTTAAGAAACATGAGGTAACGCAATCTGCTAAGATATCAGGTTTGGAAATGGCTGAGTTGAGAGCGATTAGGTGAGATTTTTAAAAATCAAAATAATCACTGACATAAAGGCAGAAAAGACAGCAGATGGGCAACAAATCAAGAACAGGAAACCCAGAGTAGAAAAGCAGTGAGACTATGGATAGGACAGGTGCCAAAAAAGTTGCATTTAGGAATATAATGGCAGGTTATAGGGGTCAGAGATCTAATTTGACTTGTATACAATATTTTCCTGATTTCTCTGCTTTTGCTCCTCCTTCCACTAGTACCAAATCACCCCCAATTCAACCATAGACCAATGACAGAGTATAGGAAAAACTGATTGAGATACCAATTTGCTTGACATCCTTCAAGGACCCTCCATCACCTTTAGGATAAAGTCCTAAATCATTAGCTTGGCAAATAAAGCTATTCAAAACTAAATTCTCCACTGCCATTTCATGCCATCTCTGTCACCAGGCTACCTCATGCCCCTACATATATTTCAGCAGACTTCTCAAACTTCTTGTTGATTCCAGGAAAAAAATGTACTGTTCCATATCTCCCTGCCTTTGCACCTATCATTCCTTCTACATCAAAATACTCTCCCCCACTTCTTCCCATCCCCAATCTGCTTTATCGGCCTAGCAAACTCTAATCGATTCCTCAAAGTCCTCTTCCATGAAATAGGAACATTCATACATTGCTGGTGAGAACATAAATTCATGCCACCACTGTGAAAAACAGTTTGGCAGTTCCTCAGAGAAGTTAAAAATAGAACTACCATATGACCTGGTAATCCTACTTCTAGATATATACACAAACGAAATGAAAGCAGAGACTCAAACAGATATTTGCACACTGATGTTCATAGCAGTATTATTCATGGTTGCCAAAAGATGAAAGCAACCCAAGTGTTCATCAACAGATGAATGGATAAACAAAATGTGGTATATACATACAATGGAATATTATTCAGTCATAAAAAAGAATGAAATTCTGATACATGCGAAAACATGGATGAACTTTGAAGACATTATGTTAAGTAAAATAAAGAAGATATGAATGGACAAATATTGTATGATCTCACTGATATGAAATAGTGAGAAAATGCAAATTTATAGTTTCAGAAACTAGAATAGAGGAGACCAAGGGCCAGGGTGGGAGTGGGAATTGGGAGTTAATGCTTAGAGTTTCTGTTTGGGGTGATGGAAAAGTTTGATAATGAATGGTGGCGATGGCAGTACAACATTGTAAATGTAATTAATAACACTGAATTGTATATCTGAAAGTGATTAAAATGGGAAATTTTAGGTTGTTTAAATGTTACCAGAATAAAAATTTTTTTAAAAACTCATAAGACTATACAACACAAAGAATGAACCCTAATGAAAACTATGGACTATAGTTAATAGTATATTATTTCACCAATTGTAACAAAGGTGCCACACTAATGCAAAATGTTAATAATAGGGAAAACTGTGTGGGAGCATATATAGGGACTCTGTACTTTCTACATGATTTTTTTGTAAACCAACGTGCTCTAATAAAAAAATATATATTTTTTTAATTTATTTGAAGTGAAATAAAAAAACCTTTCTCCATGAAGCATTTTCTTACCTCTTTCCCTACCCAGCAATAGTTAATAATCACTCCCATACCCTCTTCAATCTTTGTATAGACTTCTATTATAAATAATTACTTACATACATACCTGTCTCCTCCATAAAACTAAAATCAAGGAAAATCTCTCTCTCTTTGGTAGAAAAATAGCACTCAGATTTTTATTGAAGTGAACTGAATTTGCCACTAAGAAACTAGGAATCCTTCAACTCAATTAAATCACTTGAACTCTCTGAAAATTAACTTTCCTCATTTCTAGAAAGAACAGAGGTATCCAATATGTACTCCAAACCAAATTCTGCCTACGTGACAATGCAGCAAAAGAATGTTTACCAAATTAGCCTGCATACTGGGACTGACAATGCCTAATTATCTGCCAGGGAGGAATTTGAGTTTTGTCTAAACATGGAAATGCTGAGTTGAATTAATGGGTCACCTGCAATAACAGGAAAAGTCTAACAAATCACCTAAATAAAAAGGGAAGATTGGTATGCCCACCATCCACTGCAAACTCAAAATTGCATGAAGCTTGAAAGTGAAGGCAACTGACTATATGGTCAACTTTGTGAGCTCTTTGGAAAAAGATGAAGCAAAGTTTGCACATTTAATACAATGAGTTAAGATCTTTAGAACTTGTTGAAAATATTTCTGAAATATTTTCTCATATGCAGAGCTTTAAGAGGAATTAAAAGGATCAAGGGATGTACTAGTCAGAACCCTTACTTGTTCACAATATTTTACTTTATTATCAGTGTACCAATATATCACTGGACATAAACTGCAAGGGAAATGCTATCGGTTCTATAACACTGGTGATTTAATTGTGGCAGTGCAAGTTCTCATTAAAATTTTATATATAAAAATTGATTTGGGGTTATGAGATTGCATACACAAATTTTGTTTATTTTGAAGATTATAAAGTTCTACATATATAGAGGGAAAGAGAGAGTCAGAGACAGAGAAAAAAAGAAAAGATAGTCATTAGAGACAGCACTTATTCACTACAACTAAACTGTTTTGAAGTCAATGGAATCACAAATTTTGACAAATTAAGGCCCTATTTGGTGGAAGGATTTTTTTTTTCTCAAAAGAATATTGATGAGTATTAATCATCCTGTAAGTTTCTCTGTCTTTGGAGTGTAAACTTCAAGATATATTTGAATTATCAAGTACTAATACTCTCTAACTCTCTCTGAGGCTCAGTTTCAGAAAAACTGAGGTAAACATAAATTACAGCCAACAGGGAGACACAGAATACCTGGGATTTTGGAGATAAGCCTTTGTAACTTTAAGCTTTCCTAAAATATTTCTGGCTATCTATCCAAATTCTTGGTGTGTGGAGCCATTGGGTTTTGTGAAAGTATGTATTTTTAATTAGTGATACAAGCCTAGAGTCACAACTAAGGTATATAATTTAAATCCTATAAATCATTCTGTAATCGGTATTTGTCTGATGTTTTTCTCATGATACATGGGATATGGGGGGAAATAGTACAAAGGTAAAGTGCCCTTTTCTTGACATCACATTGGGGGATATGATATCAACATGACTTCACTGGTGATGCTAACCTTGATCACTTGGTTAAGGTAGTGGTGTTTGCCAAGTTTCTTCACTGTAAAGTTCCATTTTTCTCTTTAGGGAGAAAATTTTAAACTACAGAAGTAATAAATGAATGTCCTCTCCTTGTAAAAAATTGAAACATTACTGAAAAATTAAAGTCCTCTTTGACTACATGACTCCTAATGCTGAATCCCCCCTTTCTACCTTCTCAGAGGTAAACAGTTTTATTGCTTCTAGCATTTTCAATGCATTTACATGCATACATAGGTTATAGGTTTTTTTAAAACAATTTATTGAAGTATATCATACATGAACATACATAAACCATAAGTGTTCAGTAAACATCGTGAACTTACAAAATAAACATGCATAATATCATACAGGGCTCCCACGCATCACCCCCCCCCCAACAAACACCCTGCATTGTTGTGAAACATTTGTTAAAAAATCATGAAAGAGCATCATCAAAGTATTACTACCAACTATAGTCCGCATCTTCCTCCCCTGTATATTTTTTAAAGGATTTATTTCTTTATTTACTTTTATCCATTTTTTACCCCCCCCCCCATTTTTGCTGATTCTGTGTCCATTTGCAGGGCGACTCTGTGTCCGTTTCCTGCCCTCTCTTCTTAACCTCCTCCTGTCTTCACTGGGATTCGATCCTTGGAACCTCTGATGTGGGAGAGAGGCGTCCTACCACCTGCGCCACCTTAGTTCCTGGTTTTTTGGTGCGTCTTGTCTTGGCTCTCCCTTGTGTCACTCTCCTGTTATGTCATCATCTTGTTGGGTGGCTCACAGGGCCTGGCAGCTCACCCGCTCGCGGGGCTTGGCGGGACACCCACGCACGGGGCCTTTTTAAATTTTTACCGGGAGGTCCCGGGGATCGAACCCAGGTCCCTCCATATGGGAGACATACGCCCAACCACCCAAGCCACATCCATCCCCCTGCTGTATCTCTTAAGGTTGACCAAAGATACCCAAAGTTACAGTCTTTTCCCATACAGGATGGTCATATAATAAATCAGGCTTAGTTTATCACCAGCATTCCAAAAACCAGACTTAGGGAGAAAAACTAGGTCTGGAGACATGCATGGTTTCTTTTTTTTTTTTTTTTTTAATTTTACCGGGAGGTCCAGGGGATCGAACCCAGATCCCTCCATATGGCAGACAGACGCCCAACCATTTGAGCCACATCCGCCCCCCTATGGTTTCTAATATAGCAAATGTGTAGCCTACCCTGATGTCCCAAAATCAGGACAGCAAGAATATTCACATGGTCATAGGTTTTTTTACATGAAGTAAGTTGCTTTTGCAATGTTTTAGAGGGCTTTTACAATGCTGTTTTTAAAATCCATAATTTCTGAAGGGTTGACCTGTTAGCAAAAAAATATTCACAAGTTTCTGATCTTTGAAAAAATTAGGCTGGATAAACTCTAAAATCCAGAGCTCTAACATTTCATGTCTTCCCTCAGACCAAATGAGATTTATGTGGTCCAGTAAATATTACAATTTCAAGTGTGATTTTCATACCAGTAAATTATTTGTAAATTTAGAACAGAAGGGAAGTGAATGTGGCTCAAGCGACTGAGCTCCCACCTACCACATGGGAGGTCCTGGAATCTGTACCTGGTGCCTCCTGGAGAAGACAAGCAATCAAGACAGCGAGCTGGCGCAACAAGATGACGCAACAAACACACAAAGAGGAAACACAATGAGAGACAAAACAAAGCAGGGAGCAGAGGTGGCTCAAGCAATTGAGTGCCTGTCTACCACATAAGGTTTGAGTTCCTGGTGCCGCCTAAAGAGAAGATGAGCAGACACAGAGAACACACAGCAAATGGACACAGAAAGCAGACAGCAGCAAGTGCAAACAACAAGGGGGGAGGGAATAAATAAATAAAATAAATCTTTTAAAAAATTTAGAGCAGGAAATAAAGATGATTCTATGCATTTGCTTGTTATTATTTCTATATCATGCAAAATTTTCCAAAAAAATGTCAAATATTTACTTACACTACATTCATGCTTGAGTAATTGCCTACAGTGTGTCTTGAGTATGATTTGGGGTTACAGGATGGCAAACACAAACTGCATTTTGTTTAAAGATTATACCATAGGGGAGCAGATGTAGCTCAGTGGTTGAACAGCTGCTTCCCATGTATGAGGTCCTGGGTTCAATCCCCAGTACCTCCTAAAAACAAAAACAAAACAAAAAAAACAAACAATCTGGTAAAGATTATACTGTACATTTAAAAGACTGATAAATTTGGGAACAATTCAGAAGTAAGAATGTAGGAGAGAAAAGAAGAGAATAAAATGAAACTATTAACAACTTGAATCGGAATACCTTTAAGAACTCGGGGCTTCTGGTAAGATTTCTATTATTTTTTACTTTTGATGGGGAAAAGTCATTATTATGCTGTTTCAGAAGTTTGGAAAGATTACTTAGAGATTTTAGTTTAATATCTTTCTTTTGAAATTTAATCAAATATTCTTAAATTCTGAAAGAATTAACTTATTAAAGTTGATAACTAATAGTAATTTGAATTACATAAAAAATAAAATATTTCTATTCTGAACCCTTTGAAGACTAGTTTGGGAATGAATTAAACTAGGAAAGAGTGCCATCTACTGAATTAAAATTACTTAAACATCTCAATATTAAGTTCATTTTCAAAGCATCTAAACTTCTGGCAATTTTCACTCAAATACTTACATTTAAGAACTTCTACATACACCAAATATTCTCAAGAAAATTATTTAAAAGTTTCCCCTTTGGTAGAAAATTGCAGGCTGGCCATATGTGTTTATCATCTCTCTCGTCAGAGAACCTAACAAATAATAAAGGAATCAGAAAGGTAAATGCAAAACAAGAAAATGGAGACTGGCATAAACAAGTAAGATACTCCAACAAATATCTGAAGGATATAAATCAGAGAACTAGTGATTGCTGTAGTAGAATGAAAAAAAGTTATAGCATAAAATAATGTCAGAGGCGGCTGTACCAAGCAGGGAGGTGATAGGGGTTGCAGAATACAAGAGAGGCTAGGCACTCAGGCCAAAGACAAGGGAGGCCAAGAGAAAAATGTAAAAATAAGAAGAGAAGAGATACATTTTAAGTCCATTACATGGCACACTCAAATCTCTCCACCCCTCTTTACCCCATATATAGAAAATATGGCTATTGGCCTTTTAATTCCTAGGCTAAGAACAAGGGCAGGGAGTTCTCTAAAGAAACAGATTGAAGTAGTTGAGGGGAACTAGAGGAGCTGGTGTGACTACCCGAAATAAAGACTTCACGTTCTAATACGGTATAAGCCCCACTTGCCCACACCTGCCTGACCTTTTACCCAGACTTCATATTTACCTTTCATATTACCTCATATTTAAATGTTTATAGGCAACAAGAAACACCAGCTATTTGAGGAAAACTTGCAAAATGAAAAGACTAAGATAAACATTTTAAAAACGACTACAGAAAATTAAAATAATTCAACAAACGGGGAAAATTTTAAATCCCCTAATATGCTTATGACAAATAAATAATTTGTGAAAAAAAGCAAGAAAGAACCCTTGAAACTTAATAGCGTTATTTCTTTTTTTAAAAAAAGATTTTTTATTATTTATTTCTCACTCCCCACCCACCCCACTGTCTGCTCTCTGTGTCCATTTGCTGTGTATTCTTCTGTGGCTGCTTGTCTTCTCTTTAGGCGGCACGGGGAACTGATCCTGGGACCTTCGGAGTGGGAAAGAGCCGTTCAATCTCTTATGCCACCTCAGCTCCCTGGTCTGCTGCTTCTCTTATTGTCTCTCTTCTGTGTCTCTTTTTGTTGCATCATCTTGCTGCACCAGCTCTCTGCGTGAGGCAGCACTCCATGCAGGCCAGCACTCCGCATGGGCCAGCTCTCTGCGCGGGCCAGCTCTCTGCGCAGGCCAGCTCACCTCGCGGGCCAGTTTGCCTTCACCAGGAGGACCAGGAATCAAACCCTGGACCTCCTATATGATAGACGGGAGCCTAATCACTTGAGCCACATCTGCTTCCCAAATATTGTTATTTCTGAAACAAAAATTCAATAGGGAGGTTGAAAGATAAAAGCAAGAGAATCTTTCAGGATGTTTTAGGATGTAGGACAAAAAGGAAAAGGAATATGAGAAAAAAGTAAAATGATCAATCCTAGAGGTAAAATACCTAATAGAAGTTCCAAAAAGTGAGAATGAAGAAAACGGAGGGAAGATATTATAAAAGAAAAACTTAAAAATTTCTAGAACTGAAGAATTCTATAATTTAAAGCCATAGCATATTCAGTACAGCAAATTTTTAAAAAAAGAACCAAACAAGATGCAAAACTGGTCATTCCCCCACTGCTGTACCATGCCACCTTTGACATGCATGAGTCTGTTTCTGGGGTATATATTCCATTGATGTACTTTTCCATCTTTGTGGCAGTATAACACTATTTAAAATATATAACTTTATAATAAGTCTTGCTATATGGCAAAATAATTCCTCTACTTTTATTCTTCACGATTGTCTCAAGTATTCTTGCCCCTCTGCATTTTCTTATAAATTTTAGAATACATTCATTAATTTCTAAAAAAAAAAAAAAAAAAAAAAAGCTTGCTGAGATTTTGATTGGGGATCTATTCAACACATAATATGGAAAAGTTTTTACTATATTTAGTCATCCATCATGAACATGAGTTATCTCTCCATTTACTTAGGTCTTTTAAATTTTTTCTCAATAAAATTTTATAATTTATAAACTTATCATTTAAATTTATTAAAAAAGGATCTTGCTCACCTTTTGTAAGATGTAGTCTTAGTTCTTTTTTTATGCTCTTGCAAATGCTCTCTTTAAAAAGTCTCTCGCTGGTTTAAAAAAAAATGCAGTTTTTACATATTCATTTCAATCTAGCAAACAACTTATGAATTCAAAAATGTATCTGTACTGGAAGATGGTGAACTAGAAATACACGGGACTCTCTTCTCTTCCATAAAAATAGCTAGAGGACAGACAGAAACAGCCTGGAAAAAAATCTTATTGGGTTTAGGACACCAGGGAAGGCTGAACACTGCCCAGAAGAAAAAAGGACAAAGGAAAAGAATAGTGAAGAGAAAACTGTGAGTTAAGAGCTGCCTCTGGGGAAGTGGATGTGGCTCAAGCAATTGGGCTCCCATCTACCATATAGGAGGTCCAGGGTTCGATTTCCGGAACCTCCTGGTGAAGGCAAGCTGGCTTGTACGGTGAGCTAACCCATGTGGAGTGCTGGCCCGTGCAGGAGTGTTGGCCCACGCAAAAAAGCTGATGCAGCAAGATGACACAACAAAAAGAGACACAGAGGAGAGACAATGAGACAGCAGACCAGGGAGCTGAGGTGGCGCAAGAGATTGAATGGCTCTCTCCCATTCCGGAAAGTCCAGGGATCGGTTCCTGGTACCACCTAAAAGAGAAGACAAGCAGCCACAGAAGAACATAAAGCAAATGGACACAGAGAGCAGACAGCAAGCACAAAACAATGAGGGATGTGGAAAATAAATAAATAAATAAATATTTTTAAAAAGCTGCAGCTGCTACTGCAGGCACCTTCCTCCACACTAAAGACTTTTGAATACTCGGGCCTCTGGGCCAGCAGCTACAGACAAATGGGACCCTGAGGATCCACCTCCCAAGGAAAGGGGAGAGAAAGGGACACAGCCTAAGGCTGACTCAGCTTTTGAACCACAAATTTGGACTGCTGTGTCCCACAAGCCCTTCCAGGCCAGGTGGGGCCACGCCATTGTTTGCCTTGGGAGCCAGCTCCAGACAAAAAAGATCCTGGACGGAAGAGACCCTCTCAGTCTCCCCCTCCACTAACCGTAACTGACTGTTGAGGACACAGAGGGGAGTGGAATTATTTCCTACCCAGGAAAAGGGAGGAGGCTTCCAGGTAAGGTTGGAGAGCTCTCTGAGAAAGTTTGAATTACAAGGCTGATAGCCTCAAGGCAGGAACTTATAGTACATTGATCCAGTCCATGCTGCAGCTAGCACGCTCCAACCAGGCATTGAACTGAGAGGGCTGCCAAAGTATGCCATTTGCTAGCAGACCAAGGAAGTGCACGTCAGGAAATTAAAAGTAAATAAGTAAGGCTTTTTCTGGCCTTTATACCCTCCTTACCCAAGGCCATAGGAAGTGTGTCTGCAACCCATTATTGGGTCTAGAGCCCAGTTTTGAGCAACTAACAGAGATAATCCTAAAGACCAAGGTTGAACCAAGAATCAAAGAGCAGCAGTAACACACAGCCTCCCGCCACTAAGTCCCTATGAAAGAGAGAGAAATTGAGCATCTGAGTAAACTCACCATTCTAATCAGATGCCTAGATATCAGCAAAAATTACGAGCCATACTAAGAAAATGGAAGACATGGCCCAAGAAAAGGAATATATCACAGCACCAGAAGAGTCACAGGATTTGAGACAACTAGTTAACGAGATGCACACAAATTCCCAAAATCAAATTAATGAGTTGACAGACAATATGGCTGAAGAGATAAACGACATCAAGAAGACATTGAATGAGCACAAAGAAGAATTTGAAATCTTGAATACAAAAATAACAGAGCTCATGGGAATGACACGAGAGGTGAAATCAAAAACACATTAGAGGATAGACAACTAGCAAAAACAATGAGCAGACAATGAACAAAAAACAAACAAACAAACAAAGAAAAGACAACAAGCAAAAATAAAAATGAGCAGGGAGCAGATATGGCTTAAACAGTTGAGTGCCTGCCTCCCTCATGGGAAGTCCCGGATTCAGTTCCTGGTGCCTCCTAAAGAAAAAACAAACAGACAATGAGCAAACAACAAGAAAGAAAGAAAAAAAGAAAAAAAAAAAAAAAAAAAAAAACAAGCAGACAACAAGTGCAAAAAAATGAGCAAAAATAACAAGCAAACAGATGAGGGAGCCATCTAAGGGTGGGGGGGGACACGTTAGAGGGGAGCAGATGTGGCTCAAGCAGTTGAGCACCTGCTTACCACATTGGAGGTCCCATGTTCAATACCCAGGGCCTCCTAAAAACAAAAAAGAAACAAACAAAAAGCAAACAAATGAAAAAACCAACTCAAGGCAGCCAATGTGGCTCACTATTTGAGTGCCAGCTTCCCATATACTAGGTCTTGGTATCAATCCTTGGTCCCAGTACTTAAAAAAAAAAAAAAAAAAGAGGCATGTGCGGCAGTTTGAGATTATTTATGAATTCCAAAAAGAGAGATTATGTTTGTAAACTGGTCTGTTCATCTGGGCATGATACCCTTTGATTGTATTAGATTCAGCTAATATGCCTTTGATTAAATTATGGTAAGATTAGGGCTTTGATTTGACCACATCATTAGGGCATGCAGAGTTAACTCCCCATCCCCTTGGTGGGCTATATACATGGATACTCGTTCAAGGAGAACACAGAGAAGATACACAGAGAAAGAGAGGCAGCTCTATAGTCATGGCAGAGGCCCCAGGAAGAGATATGAGCCTGATAGTTTACAGCTGACCTTGGGAAGAGACCAGAACAGCTGAACCCAGAAAGAAACAAGCCCTGGGAAGAGAGACGAGCCCTACTCCAGCTTACAGCTGAGATCAGAAGAAGCTGGACCCAGGGAACCTTAAGAGGGAAAAGGAAGGCTAAACCCTCGCAGATATCACCCGCCATCTTGCTTCAACCTATGGCAACAGAGTTTGGTAAGAAAGTAACCTTGAGTTAGTCTCTTTAGGGCCTTGTAACTGTAAGCTTTTACCCCAAATAAATTCCCTTTATTAATGCAAACAGATTTCTGGTACTATGCATCAGCACCCCTTTGGCTAACTAATACAGCATACAACAACAGACTCAAAATGATAGAGGAAATAATAAGTGACACCAAAGACAGAGCAGCTGAAATTTGAGAGAAAAGAACAGGAAGAGAAAAGAATGGAAAAAAATGAGCAGGGGCTCAGGGAGTTGAATGACAATACGAAACACAACAACGTATGTGTCATGGGAGTTCCAGAAGAAGAAGAGAAGGGAAAAGGGACAGAAAGAGTATTGGAGGAAATAATAGCTGAAAATTTCCCAACTCTCACAAAAGAAATGAACTTACATGTCCAAGAAGCTCACTGTACCCCAATCAGAATAAATCCAAATAGACCTACTCCAAGACACATACTACTCAGAATGTCAAATGTCAAAGATAAAGAGAAAATTCTGAGAGCATCAAGGGAGAAGCAAACCATCACATACAAGGGACAAGATTTAGTGTGGAATTCTCATGAAACCATGAAGGCAAGAAGAGAGTGGTATGATACAATGAGGATACTGAAAGAGAAAAACTGCAGGCTGAGAATTCTTAGTCCATCAAAACTGTCCTTCAAATATGAAGGTGAGTATAATAGAAACTAACAGAAACTAAGAGAGTTTGTAAAAAAGAATACAACTTTGCAGGAAATATTAAAGGAAGCTTTAGAGTCAGAAAGTAAAAAACAGGAGAGAGAGGCTTAGAGGAGAGTATAAAAGAAAGGATAACCAAAAGAGTAAAAAGACAGACAAAAATAAGAAAACCAAAGAATAAAATGGTGGAAGTAAATAATGCATTTACAATAATATCATTGAATGCAAATGGATTAAAAGCCCCAATCAAAATATATACACTGGGGAAGTGGATGTGGCTCAAGCAATTGAGCTCCCACCTGCCACATGGGAGGTCCCAGGTTTGGTACCCAATGCCTCCTAAAAAAGACGAGTAAGATAGCGAGCTGATGCAACAGGCTGGTATGGAAAGCTGACGCAACAAGATGACACAACAGACACAAGGAGGAAAACACAACGAGAGACACAACAAAGCAGGGAGAGGAGGTGGCTTAACCAATTAGGCGCCCCCTCCCGCATGGGAGGTCCTGGGTTTGGTTCCGTTGCCTCCAAAAAGAAGACTAGCACACAATGAACAGACACAGCAAGCGCAAACAATGAAGCGGGGGGAGGGATAAACAAGTAATAAATCTGTTTTAAAAAAAGCAAACAAACAAACCATATAGGCTGACAGAATGGCTAAAAAAAATTTTGCCATCTATATGCCACTTACAAGAGACTCACATTAGACCCAGGGATACAAACCGGTTGCAAGTAAAAGGCTGGAAAAAGATACTCCATGCTAACAGTAACAAAAAAAGATCAGGGGTATTTATACTAATATCTGATAAAACAGACTTTAAATGCAAAAAGTTATAAAAGATACAGAAGGAAAATTTAAAAAAAAAAAGATACAGAAGGCCATTATATATTAATCAAAGGACAATTCAACAGGAAAAAATAATAGTCATAAATATCTACACACCTAACCAGGGGGCCCCAAAATACATAGGGCAAACTGGCAAAATTGAAGGGAGAAATAGACATCTCTACAATAGCCATTGGAGACTTCAACACACCACTCACATCATTAGATAGAACAACTAGACAGAAGGTCAGCAAGGAAACAGAGAACTTGAACAATATGATAAACGGGTCAGACCTTACAGACATATAGAATGCTGCATCCAAACTCAGCAGGTTATACATTCTTCTCAAGTGCCCATGGATCTTTCTCCAGGATAGACCACAAATTAGGGCACAATGCAGCTCTCAATAAATATAAAAAGATCAAAATTACACAAAGCATCTTCTCAGATCATAATGGAATGAAACTAGAAATCAGTAATAAGACAGGAAAGAGGTAAATTCACAAATTTGTGGAGGATAAACAACATACGCCTAAATAATCAGTGGATCAAGGAAGAAATTACAAGTGAAATCAGTAACTATATTAAGACAAATTAAAACAAGACCACAACTTATCAAAACTCATTGGGAGGGGGCGGATGTGGCTCAAATGGTTGGGCGTCCGTCTGCCATATGGAGGGACCTGGGTTCGATCCCCGGGACCTCCTGGTAAAATAAAAAATATATATATAGAAGGCGCATGGGCTGCCAGGCTCTGTGTGACGCTGAGCCACCAGGCTCCGGGAGCCATGCAGCAAGATGATGCCGTAACAGGAGAGAGATGCAGGGGAGAGACAAGACGAGATGCTCCGAAAGCTCTGAAAACCAGAAACCGAGGTGGCGCAGGTGGCAGAACACCCTCTCGTCTACATCGGAGGTCTCCAGGATCGAATTCTGGTGAAGACTGGAGGAGGAGGATGAGAAGAGATGGCAGGAAACAGACACAGAGAATTGCCCAGTGAATGGACACCAAACAGCAAAATGGGGAAGAGGGGGTTTAAAATACATAAAGTAAATAAATAAACCTTTAAAAAAAAAATGGGCAAAAGACTTGAATAGACAGTTGTCCAAAGAAGAAATAGAAATGGAAAAAAAAAAAAAAACATGAAAAAATGTTCAACATCACTGGTTATTAGGGAAATGCAAATGTAAACTACAATGGGGGAAACAGATGTGGCTCAAGTAATTGGGCTCCTGTCTACCGTCTACCATATAGGAGGTCCAGGGGTCGATTCCTGGGGTCTCCTGGTGAAAGGCAAGCTGGTCTGAGCGGAGAGCTGGTCAACGCAGAGTGCTGGTCCACGCAGGAGTGCTGGCCCGCACAGGACAGCTGGTGCAGCAAGATGATGCAACAAAAAGAGACACAGAGGAGAGACAATGAGAGAAGCAGCAGACCAGGGAGTTGAGGTGGCACAAGAGATTGAGCACCTCTCTCCCAACTCCGTAAGGCCCCAGGATCGGTTACTGGTGCTGCCTAAAGAGAAGACAAGCAGACATAGAACACTCAAGAGAGCAGACAATGAATGCAAAACGAGAGGGGAAAATAAATAAATCAAATATTAAAAAAAAGGAAAAAAAGAGTTGGAAAAAAAACTACAATGAGATAGAATTTAACACCTATCAAAATAATCACTATTAAAAAGACAGAGAACTACAAGTGTTGGAGAGGATGTGGAGAGATAGGAACACTTATTCACTGTTGATGGGAATGTAGAATGGTACAGCCATTGGAGAGGACTGTTGGGAAGTTGAATATAGATTTGCCACATGACCCTGCAATACCACTCCCGGGTGTATACCCAGAAGAACTGAGAGCAGTGACACAAACAGACATCTGCACACCGATGTTCATAGCGGCATTATTCATGATTGCCAAAAGTTGGAAACAACCCAGGTGTCCATCATCCAATGAATGGATAAGCAAACTGGTGTATTCACACAATGGAAAATTATGCAGCAGTAAGAAGAAATGAAGCCATAAAGAATATGACAACATAGAGGAAACTGGAGGACATTATGTTGAATGAAGCAAGCCAAGCACGAAAGGACAAATAATGTATGATTGTGCTACTATGAACTAGTTACATTGTGTAACATATTGTATGATTCCATTTATATAAAATGTAAATATAAATCAATTTATAAAGATGAAATTAGTGGTTATGTAGGGCTGGGGAAGGCATGCTAAGGAGTGTGGAATTTTTCTTTCTGGAGTAATGAAATGGTTCTAAAATTTTTGTGGTGATGAACACACACCATAGTGATTATATTAAAAGCCACTGATTATACACTTTGGATAGATCACATGGTATGTGAATATATAAAACTGCTCAATAAATAAATAAATAATTGTGCAAGAGTAGCCAGAATTAGCAGCTATGTACAGCAGGGGAAACAGAGAGATTGAGAGGTGAAGAATTTTCTTGTTTAGTTTTTGTTTATTACTACTCTGCTTGCTGCTGTTTATTTTATCGGATCAAGGATGTTCCAGTCTTTTTTTTTTTTTAGATTTTATTTATTTATTCATTTATCCCCCCCCTTGCTGCTTGTGCTCGCTGGGTCAGCCAACCACGCCGTGCGGGCGGGCTTGCCTTCACCAGGAGGCCCCGGGAACCGAACCCGGGGCCTCCCATATGGTAAACGGGAGCCCTACTGATTGAGCCACAACCGCTTCCCTGTTCCACTCTTAATATTACTTTTAAGCCAAGTGGTATCTTTATTTTTATTTATTTATTTATTTTTAAGATTTTATTTATTTATTCATTTATCCCCCCCCTTGCTGCTTGTGCTCGCTGGGTCAGCTAACCACGCCGTGCGGGCGGGCTTGCCTTCACCAGGACGCCCTGGGAACCGAACCCGGGGCAAAAGTGGTATCTTTAAAAATTATTTATGATGTTGAATTTTAGCAAAAGCATTTTCTAAAGCTATTATTTTATTGTTATTAAATTATATTATTTTATATATTACTTATATAATACACTGATTTTTAGCATTTTTAAAAAAGATTTATTTTATTTATTTCTCCCCACCCCCTCATTGTTTGCATTTGCTGTGTCTTTTTGTTATGTGCTGGTCTTCTTTTTAGGTAGCACTGGAACCAAACCGGGGACCGCTGCTGTGGGAAGGAGGTGCCTAATGGCTTGAGCCACCTCTGCCCCCTGCTTTTTGTTGTGTCTCTCATTATGTTTCCTTCCTTGTGTCTCCTGTTGCGTCATACTGTTGCATCAGCTTGCCACGCCTGTCCATCATGTCAGCTCGCTGTCTTGATTGTCTTCTTTAGGAGGCACTGGGAACTGAACTTGGGACCTCCCATGTGGTAGGCGGGAGCTCAATCACTTGATCCACATCTGCTTCCCTGATTTTTATCATTTTAAAACCACTTTTGCATTCCTCATATGGATCCAACTAAGGAAAATTGTATTATCCTTTTTTAGGATATTGCTATTTTATTTGGTATAATTTGCGTCTATGTTTGTGAGTGAGCATATCTTTAAGTTTCTTTTCTTGTACTGCCTTCAAAAGGTTTTGGTTACAAAGTTACACTAGTTTCAAAATGAGAAAGGACGGTATTGTTAAGTTTATAATGGTTTCTTCCTGAAATAAATGGTATAAATCACTAATGAATGCATCTGGGCCTAACATTTTCTTTCTGGGGAGGTTTTGATTTCTGATAATATTCTTTCATAGTTACAGAACCACGATTTAGGATTTCTATATCTCCTTCTGTCTATTTCAAAAAGTTTTTTCTACCTATATCTCACACAAAATAATCCATTTCTACTATTTTAAGTGTATAATTCAGTGGTATTAATTATAGTCAGAATGCTGTACAACCGTCACCACTGTTTTAATTTCCTGCCTGCTAAATCAAATACCATGCATTGGGTTGGCTTAAACAATGGGAATTTATTGGCTCAGGGTTTAGAGGCTAGAAGTCCAAAATCAAGGTATCATCAAGGTGATGGTTTCTCTCAGAAATCTAGTCTTCTGGGCTGCCTGCTGGAGATCCTTGGCCCTTGGCTTTCTGTCACATGACAATACACATATCAGTGTGGTGGTTTGGAAATATATATACTCCAGAAAATCATGTTCTTAAAGCTGATCCATACCTGTGAGTGTAAACCTATTTTAAGTAGGTTTTCATGAGGTTACTTCAGTTAAAGCATAGCCCAAGGGGCCACACTTTAATAGATGTAACCTCACCAAAAGGTCATATTTATGATGGGTTCATATCCACATGAATCTATTAAGATTAAGAATATGTTTATTGGGGGTAGACAGCTATGTACCCCATGCTTTTACCACCATCCATTACCAAAATGTTTTTATCACCTCAAATAGATACTCTGCACCCTTTAAGCTGTTAAGTCCTCATTCCCTTCTTCCCCCCCAACTCCCATCCCCTGGTAACCTCAGTACAACTTTCTTTCTCTATGAATTTCAGTATTATAGAGATTTCATTTAAGTGAAATCATTGAATATTTGTCTTTTTGTGTCTGGCTTATTTCACTCAGCATAACGTTTTCAAGGTTTATCCATGTTACATCATGTATTAGAACTTCATTCATTTTTTTGGCTGAGTAATATTCCATTGTAGTTATAAACCACATTTTGTTTGTCCATTCACCTGTTGATGGATACTTGAGTTGTTTCTACCATTTGGCTATTGTGAACAATATTGCTATGAACATTGGTATACAAGTATATGTTTGAGTCCCAATTTCCAATTCTTTGGTTTCTATACCTAGAAGTGGGCTTGATGGGTCATATGGAAATGCTAGGTTTAACTTTTTGTCAAAATGCCAAACTTTTCCACAGCAGCTGCACCAGTTTACATTTGCACAAGCGATATAGGAGAGTTCCAATTTCTCCATATCCTTGCCAACACTTATTTTCTTTTTTTTTATTTTTAAAAATAACCTTCATAGTAGGTATGAAGTGGTCACTGTGGTTTTGATTTGTATTTCTCTAATTTGTGTTTTTTTAATTGTTGAGCATATTTTCATGTGCTTATTGGACATTGTATTTTTTGGGGGGGAGAAATGTCTATTCATGTCCTTTGCCCATTTTGAATTTTTTTCTTTTTGTTGTTGAGTTGTAGAAGTTCCTTGTACACTTTGGACATTAAATCTTTATCAGATATGTAATTTGTGAGTATTTTCTCTCATTCTGTAGGTTGTCTTTTCACTTTCTTGATTATGTCCTTTGATGCACAGAAGTTTTCATTTTGATGAAGTCCAATTTATCCAATTATTTTTCTTTTGTTACTTGTCCTTTTGTTGCAAAGTCTAAGAATCCATTGAAAAATCCAAGGTCATAAAAATTTCCCCCTACATTTTCTTCTAAGAGTTTTATGTTTTTAGCTCTTATATTTACTTCACTGATACATTTTAAATTACTTTTCCCTGGACTTCCTGGTAAAATAAATAAATAAATATATATAGAAGGTGCATGCGCCACTGGGCCCCACCGAGCTACACAGCAAGATGATGATGTAACAGGAAAGAGATGGAGGGGAGAGCCAAGATGAGACACACTGAAAAACCAGGAACTGAGGTGGCGCAGGTAGAGGATGCCTCTCTCCCACATCGGAGGTCCCCAGGATCAAATCCCAGTGAAGACAGGAGGAGAAGGATGAGAAGAGCAGGCAGGAAACAGACACAGAGAGTTGTCCAGTGAATGGACACAAAACAGCAAATGGGGGGGAGGTGGGGGGTTAAAATGGATAAAGCAAATAAATAAATCTTTTTTTAAAAATTACTTTTTGTATATGGTGTAATGTAGATATCTACATTTTTTTTTTGCATGTAGATAACCAATTTTACCAGCACCATTTGCCAAGAGAATTTTGTATCAATTTTGATAAGCTGTGTATATCTCCCCTAGGAATTTGCCCATTTCATCTATTTTTTTCAAATTGCTTTATCCTTTTGTTATCTTTTTTACATCTTCAAATTTGTTTTTTCTATTCTTGAAATTATATGTGCTTTTTCTTTTTGTTTTCTTGTTCAGTTTCACCAGAAGTTTACAATTTTATTAATCTTTTCAAAGAGCAAAGTTTTGGCCTTGTAGGTCCTCTCTACTGAGTGTGAGTGTTTCTAGTTCATTGATTTTAATCTTCTAAAATTTTCCTTAAAAAAATATTGAAAAATAAAGATTTCCTTACCTTTACACTCTTTTCGTTTAATTGATTGCTTATTGCTAACTTCTTGAGAGGAATGCTTATTCGTTTTCAAACTTTCTTCTTTTATAATATATGCATTGAGGCTTTACATTTTCTTCTTAATTTTGTTTAGCTGCATTCCAGAAGTTCTGATGTATAGTATTCTTATTTTTAATTAGTTGAAATTGTTTTCTTATTTCAATTAGGGTTACTTTATTACTCATATCTTATTTGGAAGTGTATTTCTTAATTTCAAAAATATGAGAGTATTTTCTACTTAATTTTTTTATTATTGTACTCTATGATATTGAAAGTTGTTTAGATTTGCTTTATTTTTTACTTTTTAAAATTTTTTTATTTTTAAAGATGCTTTAGATTACATAAATGTTACATAAAAAATATAGGATGTGAATATATTTCAATAAAACTGCTTAATAGGAGGATTGTGGGAAGACGGCAACAGACTGACAGGCAAAGCTGAATGCTCTCACAAAACCCAAAAGCTGTCTGGGGGATCTGCTTTGGGACAAGCAGACAAGGAAAGTGCTACACAACTCCCAGGAGAGCAAGGGACAGAGAGATGAAGAAGCCGAAAAGACAAACGTGAATTACCAAGCCCCGTGGCAGCCCAGAAGGGCTCTTCTCTCCCACCCCCAAGATAACAAGCTGGGGTAAAACCCGTCTCACTGTAGTTGACTGAGAGAGAAAAAGACATCTTCATCCCCGTCAGCTGTTTCAAGGGAAATGGGAAGGGAGGTTGGTGCTTTTCTTCAGTGAATTTGGCTAGCAGAGCGCACTTTGAATCTCTCTCTGACCTGGAGATTCAACACAGGAACACAAGAAAGCCCAGATTAAAACACCTCAATGGAAAGGTGCCTTGACTAGCATCATCTGCTGGCCAGTCTGGAAACTGCATGGACAAAAACTGCTGGCACTCTCTGTATCCAACCCCTGGGAGAAAATCTGCGCCCCATAGTGAGTCCCTGGCCCGATTTTGTAAACTTAAGGTGGGCATTTTTAAAGACTGAGAATAACTTAAACCAAATATCAAAGAAGAGCTGTGGAAAAAAGAATAGGCAAGAGAGAGAAATTAGCCATCAGAGTAAATACACCAACGTATTCAGATACCCAGACATCAGCAAAAAATTACAAGCCATACTAGGATACAGGAAGAGATGGCCCAGACAGAAGAACAAACCAAATATCCTAAAGAGATACAGGATTTAATACAACTAATCAATGATAATCACAAAAACATGACTAAAGAAATAAATTATATTAAGAAGACACTGGGTGTGAATGGACACAAAACAGCAAACGGAGGGGGGAAGTGGGGCTTAAAATGGATAAAGTAAATAAATAAATAAAAATAAATCTTAAAAAAAAAAAAAAGAAGACACTGGGTGCCTGCTTCCCACATGGGAGGTCCTGGGTTCAGTCCCCGGTGCCTCCTAGGAACAACAACAACAACAACAACAACAAAAAAAAACAGGCAAAAAGCAAACAAATGAGGAAGCCAACTCAGGGACACTGATGTGGCTCAGTGGTTAAGTGCCGGCTTTCCACATACAAGGAAGAAAAAAAGGAAAAAAGGAGAAAAGGAAAAAAAAGGGAAAAAAAAGGAAAAGAAGAAGAACACACTGGGAGAGCATAAAGAACAACCTGAAAACCTGCAAAGAAAAATAACAGACCTTATGGGAATGAAAGACACAACGGATGAGATTAAAAATACATTAGAGGCACATAAGAGCAGATATGAATTGCTTGAAGACAAAATTAGTGATTTCAAGGACAGAACATCTGAATTGGAAAAGACAGGAGAACAGAAAGAGAAGAGAATGGAAAAAATGGAATGGAGTCTCAGGGAATTGAATGACAATGCAAAACGCACAAACATTTGCATTATTGGTGTTCCAGAAGGAGAAGAGAATGGAAAAGAGGCAGAAAGAATATTTGAGGAAATAATGACTGAGAACTTCCCAACCCTTTTTAAGGACATAAATATCAATATCCAAGAAGGACAATGCACTTTATTATTTCAGAATAAATCTGAATAGACCTACTCCAAGACATCTACTATTCAGAATGACAGATATCAGAGATAAAGAGAGGATTCTGAAAGCAGCAAGAGAAAAGCAAAGCATCACATACAAGGGAAACTCGGTAAGATTAAGTGCCGACCTCTTTTCAGAAACCATGGAGGGGAGAAGTGGTATGATGTATTTAAGGTACTGAAAGAGAAAAACTGCCAGTCAATAATTCTGTATCCAGAAAAGGGTGAGTTCAAAGTCTTCACAGACAAACAAAAACTGATAGAATATGTTACCAAAAGACCAGCTTTGTGCTCGCTTCGGCAGCACATATACTAAAATTGGAACGATACAAAGAAGATTAGCATGGCCCCTGCGCAAGGATGACATGCAAATTTGTGAAGTGTTCCATATTTTTTAATGGTATTCTGTTGTAGACATATTGTGATTCAAGCAATGGAAGAAAGTACAACAGTGAGGTGGAGCCAATGGCCACTGGATGCTTTCAGGGCAGGGAAGGGAAAAGCAGTTGTAATACAGGGGCTTTTTCAGGACTTGGGAATTATCCTGAGTGACATTACAATGACAGATATAGGCCATTTTACATCAGCATATAACATGCAGAACTGTGTGGAAGAGATTGTGGTCTACAATGTGAACTATGGTCCATGCTTAATGGCAAAGCCCCAAGATGTATATATCCATTGCAGGTGATGTGCCACACTAATGAAAGATATTTATGTGGGATGTTATGGGAGGTGTGGGAGGTGGGGAACATGGGAATCCCTGTAATTTTTGTGTAACATTTATGTAATCTAAGCATCTTTTAATATATATATAAAAAAAGAAATGGAAAAAAAAAAATAAAAAGACCAGCTTTGCAAGAGATATTAAAGGGGGTGCTGCAGCCTGAAAGAAAAAAACAAGGGTGAGCTATTTGGAGAAGAAGGAAAATGCATAGAATCAATTATTTGAATCTGCCTTTTTTTATTATCTTTTAAAGTTTTAGGCACAGAGACATTTATTCTGGAGAAACAGGGCAAAACTCCTGTTTTTAAGTCTTTCAGATCAAGCATATAAATCTAAATGGTAGCGTTATGGTATAGTATTTGGACTATGCTTTGATAAGTTATGGTTTATACTTAAGATTAGAATTCTGAGCATGTTTTTGATGTATAAATTTAATTTAATCCAAATACATGGATGGAGACATTTTAAAGACACATATTGAAAAGCAAATTCTAGAATAGAAAATAACTTGTTCAGTGTTATTAAAATGTTGACTCATTGACTTTTGTTTTAAGATAAAGGAAATAAGTGATTGCTTTCTCTCCTAGAAATATACTGCTGTTACTATTCACTCTATTTTCCTTGCTTCTGTAGAGTAAGTTTGTCACAAGCCTTAAACATTTTTAATATTCACTTTGATTCAAAGTTGCGGTTTTGTTATATGTGGAATCTTTGAATCTTCAGCCAAAAATGTATGCAAATGTGAACATTCTGAAGTTTCTCTGAATTCTGATTTGGGCTAAAGTTTTTGGTTTTAAAGAAGTTATAACAATGGTAGTTGCCTCCTTCAGGATTTGTGAAGTACTGATAAATGTCACAAAGATGGTGTAGCTGTCTGGCCATTTGATGTAATTATGAATTCCAAAAATATATATATTAGATTATGCTTGTAAACTGGTCTGCTAATCTGGGCATGATTAAGTTGTGATTAGGGAGTTAACTGGGCCACCTCAGTATGGCGTTGAGCCTCACTCTTTGGTGGGTGGGGGAATCAAATATAAAAGGCAAGGCAAAAGACAGAGAGAGCAGTTTTGATGTTGGAGTCTTGTGCTGGAGCCCCAGGAAGTAAGAGAGCTTGGTCATGAGGAAGGAGAGAAGGCCCCAGGATAGAGACAAGCCATTCGCCTGATAGTCTACAGCTGGCCTTGTGGAGGAAGCAGAGGCACTAAGCCGGGGGAGAAACGCAGCCCCGGGGAGAGAGGAACTCAAGAAACCTGAACCCTGGCAAACGTCAGCAGCTGTCTTGCTCCAACACATAGCAACAGATTTTGGTGAGGGAAGAAACTTATGCTTTATGACCTGGTAACTGTGGACTTCTACCCCAAATAAATACCCTTTATAAAAACCAACCCATTTCTGGTATTTTGTATCAGCACCCCTTTGGCTGACTAATACAGATGGTTTTATTTTTTAGATTATCACTGTAGGTAGGTTAGTCCTTAACTGCAAGTGAGTCATTTTTTAAAATGTGCATTTTTTTAATGAGCGGATTTTCCAGATACATCATAATTAAGTGTATTGCTACATTAAATAAAAAATTAGGGGATTAAGTGGGAGGGGGAGGGGGTACACGGGAATCCCTCATAATTTCAATGTAACTTTTCTGTAATCTAAAATCTCTTTGAAAATAAAGTTTATTATATTTTTAAAAACTGCATTATAAATAAACAGAAATAAATGTGCAAGAATAGCCAGAAATAGCAGCTATGTACAGCAGGGGAAACAGAGAGAGATTGAAGGGCAAAGAATTTTCTTGTTTGTCTGTCTTTTGTATATTATTATTATCAAAATAATGAAAAGGCTCTAATAATGATTGCAGTGATGAATGCACAAGTATGTGATTATACCAAATACCATTGATTGTACACTTTGAACAAAATACATAGGGGATTCCCATATGCCCCACCCATCCCCCTCCCCCTCCCACACTTTCCCACATTAACATCTTTCATTAGTGTGGTACATTTGTTACAATTGATGAACACATATTGAAGCATTGCTCCTAACCATGACTGTAGTTTACATTATAGTTTACACTCTGCCCCACACAATTTTATAGGTTATGACAAAATGTATAATAGCCTGTATCCGTCATTGCAATGTCATGCAGGACAACACCAATGTCCCGAAAATGCCCCCATGTTACACCTATTCTTCCCTCTCCCTCCCCTCAGAACCTCTGGTGGCCACTGCCTTTATATCAATGATAAAAGTTCTTTCATTGCTAGAATAATAGTAAGTCTATAATAGAATAATAAGTCTACTTTAGTCCATTGTTCATTTCCCAATCTTGAGCATTGGGGGATGGTGATACCCACTCTATTTCTAATTAAGAGGGGGCTTAGATCCCATGGGGCAGATGGTTGGAGCTATCTTGCTTGCAGTTGCAGACACTCTCTGTTCCTTGGGATGGGCACTGCCCATCATCATCTCCTGGTTAGTTGTTTTATGCCTCACATAGTATATAGTAAATTTTTAAATATTCCTATGTGCTTAGAAAAAAAAAAGTGTGTACTGCAGTTGTTGAACACTAGTATTCAATTCACGTCCATCAAATCAAATTTGTTAATCATGTTCAAATTATCTATATTTTGATGTGATGTCTACTTATTCTATCATTTACCATGGAATGCCTATTAAAATATTCTCCACAATTGTGGATTTATCTATTTTTGTTGTTGTGTCAGTTTTTGCTTTACATATTTTGATGCAATATTGAATGCCTGCAAATTTAGAGTTTATACATTTTTCTGGTGAATTGAATCTTTTATCATTATAAAGTGACCCTCTTTATCTCCGTTATGCTTTTTATCTTAAAGTTATTTTGTTCTTACTAAAATAGCTTTACATCAGCCTTCTTTTTGTTTTACTGTCACTCTTTCTGTAACCTTATGTTTTAGAAAAGTCTCCTTTAAATAGCATGGTTATTTTTTTTCTGTGTAGATTTATAATCTGTATTTTAATTAGAGCACTTGGTCCATTTACACTTAATATAGTAACTGCTAACTTGGGGGTTGAAATCTGTAAGATAATAAAATCAAATTTTTGTGCTTTTAACTTGTTCCACATTCTGAGTTCTTTTTTCTTCCCTTTCTTTGCATTAAATGAACTTTAAAAAAAAAAAAAACACTCCATTTTCTCTATTAATTTGGAACCTATATACTAGTATTTTTTTTTCATTTTTAAAATTCATTTTTATCGAGATATAATTCACATAACATTAGATTCACTTTTTAAAGTGTACAATTTAATGGTGTTTCATATATTCACAATGTTGGGCAACCATCACCACTATATAATTCCAGAACATTTTCAGCACTCCAAAAAGGAAGCCCATACCCATTAGCAGTCACTTCCCATTTTTCCCTCCACCAGCCTCTGGCAACAAATCTATTTTCTGTCTTTATAGATTTGCCTATTCAGAGCATTTCATAGAATAATGGAATCATATAATACATGGCCTTTTTGTCTGACTTCTTTCACCTAGCATAATATTTTCAAGATCTATTCATGTTGTAGCATGTATCAGTACGTTATCCTTTTTTATTGCCAAATATTATACCAATCCATGGCTATACCATATTTTGTTTATATTTTCATCAGGTGATGGACACTAGAGTTGCCTCTTATGTTTTGACTCTTATGACTAATGCTGCAATGAACATTCCTGTACAAGTTTTTTTTATGAATATATGTTTTCAGTTTTCTTTGGTATATACCTAGGAATTTCTGGGTCACATGATAACTCTATGCATAACTTTTTTTTTAACTATCTGATTGCATCATCATCCTTTTTGGTATGCATAACTTTTTGGAGAACTATTTTCCAATTCAGCTGCAACATTTTACATTCCTGCCAGCAATGTATGAGTATTTAATAGTCAGGATTATCCAGAAAAACAGAACCGATGCATATACAAATATATTAAAAGATTTCTTATAGGAATTGGTTCATGAGAATGTGGGGATTGGCAAGTCCAAAATCCAGAAAACAGGTCGCAAATTGTGAACTTGGTGATGTTGAATTCCCCAGGAGAAGCTGGCTGACTGAAGAAGAGATAGAAATTATTCTTTCTGACTGTTAAAATAATCAGTTCTCTTTTAAGGCCTTCAACTTCTCTCATCACTGAAGGCAATCACCTTTGTTGACTGCAGATGTAATCAGCCATAAATGCAATCATATGATTAATGATTTAATGTCTACAAAATAGCCTCACAGTAACAAGTGCTTACGAGTGAAATGTGTGACCAAAAACAGGACACCATACAAGCCAGGCTGATAAATGAAATTAACCGACAAAATGAGAGTTCATTTTCTCTCCTCATCAATACTTGTTATTGTCTGCGTTTTTTATTATAGCAATTCTGGGGGTGTAAAGTGTCATCTCATTGTGGCCACAGCATGTTTCCCTCCTGTGGTTCTATAAAATTATATTTATACCTCTATTAGAGCACTTATCACATTTTATTTAATTTTTCCATTAACCCTTATATCTGTTTCTTACTCTGAGACCTTCTGTTTATTTTATTCATCTTGCATGAACATTTATTGAATATATTAAGAGTTGTAAAGGACCTTAAGTATCATCTAATTCCTATTTTCCACCAAAGGAAAGTAAAACCCAGATCTCTATAATTATTCCAATATTCCAATATTCCATAGTAAGTTAGTTATCAGTAATACTCAGCTGTGTTTTCATCAAAGAGGTCTTGTATTCTTAAACTAGTCTTCAAGTGAAGTAGGCTTTATTCCTGTTATAAGTGAGAAAATTATTGCTGAAAAAGTTTGAATACCTTGTCCAAGGTCAATGTTAATTGTCAAAGCAAGGAAGACACAAAGACAAGAAATTTCACATTAAAAAAATTTTTTTTTTGAAGAAAGAATACTTTCTATTGATTCACTTTTGGTTTGTGCAACAAATACTTAAGTTTCAAACAATGAAGAAATGAACTAAAGAAGCAATTTAAAGAAATGAAACTATGACTATATTTTAAAATGTGAAACACTCACCAATTCCTTGCCATAAGCGCCACTTTAAATGAATCAACTTTTATTGTATTTACTTATTTATGCAAA
Source organism: Tolypeutes matacus (assembly GCA_026826555.1). Classification (NCBI taxonomy): domain Eukaryota; kingdom Metazoa; phylum Chordata; class Mammalia; order Cingulata; family Chlamyphoridae; genus Tolypeutes; species Tolypeutes matacus. Next base: position 21,760,030 of record JAKSZT010054396.1, read on the forward strand.
CATTCCCAACCTTACTCTATAACAGGATTTGTGATACCTTACATAAACACATGCAATTGTTAGGGTAGGAATATGAATGGATTAAGACTTAGATAAAAAGGAAAAATAAGTTCAAATAGCAAAACTAAGCCAGAGATAATTATAACACAGAAAATGCATACCATAGAATCCTGGACGATTTTTAAATGTAAGCCACAAATTTACCTTGAGTTTCCTTTCAGCTAAGCCAATAGGGAAATGAGATCAGTTTATGAGATTCACAATGCCAAGAAGAAAATATATCTCAGAAGAAGTATAAATTTTCATTACATTGGGACCTGAAAGAAACATCATTAAAGGGTTACTGTGTGACAGAGTAGACAATATTCTTAACATCTCTATAATAATTATAAGGGTTAGTTTCATGAAGGGAAGGAAGCTGAGAATACCACATTGAGATCCTTCCATAACTCTTTAAAAAAGGAGGTGAGCCAAAATAAAAAAAAAAACATAAAAATATGAGGGAAGCTGATAACAAAGCCAAAGCATGAGCCTGGCAATACGTTTTCTCCTAATCTCTTCCCACAAATATCTTTCAGGAGTTTTAGGACCATCTGCTTTCTCACCTGGTCAAGGCAGAAGCTTTGAAGGAAGCATTCATCTATAGGTATAATCTCTTGCCTAATATCCCTTTCTATCCTGCTGGTATGTCTTACTCCAAAATCAAAGACTATGTAAAACAGAGACGATGGATTTTAGAACACTCTACTCCTAGTCATAAAGAGGCTAGTTATTGCATGACATAAACAAGCACTACTTACTATTCCAACAGTACCATATACATGGAGAAACTTGTTATATGTGGGAAGGATTTCCATATGTGTGTCTTTAGTAGCCCAGTATACATTTTTTTTTTTAGACAATCAACAGGAAAGAGAGGGGAGACATATTAAGACATTAAGCTGAGTGGTGAGTTCATGAGGGCTCACTGTATTATATTTACGTACTGGGGGCCAGGTATTGAACCCCAGACCTCATATGTGGGAAGCTGATGCTCAACCACTGAGCCACACTGGCATCCCTGAGTTGGTTTTTTCGTTTGTTTTTGCTTGTTGTTTGTTTTTGTTTTTTTCAGGAGGCACCAGAAATCAAACCCTGGGTCCTCCCATGTGGGAAGCAGTTGCTCAACTGCTTGAGCCACATCCACTCCCTCACTGTACTCTTTTTCCACTTTGAATGTTTGAAATTCTCTATTTAAAAAGTTTTTTTAAAAAAGGAAAGGAAAAATAATGTTGAAGATCCTCAAAGAGATAAAGAAAGTCATGTTTATAAAAATAAATTATTTTTTAAAAATAGGCAGAAATAAAACAAGAGCAGATGGATATGAAATGGACTATTTAGAAATTCTAGAAATAAAAATTTGTAATAGAAATGTAAAAGAGGGAAGCAGATGTGGCTCGGGCGAATGAGCTCCTGCCTACCACATGGAAGGTCCAGTTTGGTTCCCAGCTCCTCCTAGAGAAGACGAGCAATATGGCAAGCTGACGCGACAGGCTGGCGCAGCGAGCTGATAGGACAAGATGATGCAGTGAGATGACAGTGAGGAAACACAATGAGAGATGCAACAAAGCAGGGAGCGGAGATGGCTCAGGCAATTAGCACCTCCCTCCCACATGGGAGGTGCCCAGGTTTGGTTCCCTGTGCCTCCAAGAAAGAGAAGACCAGTACACAACAAACAAACATGGCAAATGAAACAACGAAGGGGCGGGGAGAAATAAATAAATAAATCTTTTTTAAAAAATGTAAAAGAAACTCACAAACAACCCAATCAAAAATGGGCAAAAGATTTGAAAAGATATTTTACAAAAAAAGATTTATGAATGGCTGGAACATAAGCACATTTATTTTGAGTTTCTTTTTTATTATATAAAACATATTAATATATTATTAATAACACATTAATGTATATAATATGTTAAAGAATATTTTTATTTTGTGGTTTTTTATCTAAGAATATTTTAAAAATATTAAGAATACATGCTAAAGTTTTACTTCTATGTAGGATGTGGAAAACAACAAGAGAATGCTGCTCCCATTCTAACAAAGAGAAAAAGCTGGATATTTTACAAAAGCACAACTTTCTTGGGCCCAGGAGGGAGCTGAGGTTGCAAACCAACCAAGTAACCTGAATTCTTCTAAGGACAAACTAAGCACATAGAACTTATTCACTTTGGCAGAAAAAAAGTAGAAGAAGTAGTCCCCATAAAAGTAGGTAAAAAGGGAAACGGACGTGGCTCAAAGGTTCGGCGTCCGTCTACCATATGGAGAGACCAGGGTTCGATCCCCGGTACCTCCCGGTAAAAAAAAAAAAAAAAAAAAAAAAAAAAAGTAGGTAAAAAGACAACTGTTAAAGTTAATTAATTTTTTTTAAAGATTTATTTTATTTACTTTATTTATCCCCCCTCCCTATCTGTTCTCTCACCTTCTCCATGAGGCACCAGGAATTGAACCCGGGACCTCCCACTTGAGAGGTGAGTGCCCAACAGCCTGAGCCACATCCACTCCCCACAGGTTGCAGCGTCTGCTGACTTGTGGCATCTGCTTGTTGCGGCAGGAGGCGGTGTCTGCTTGTCTTCTTTTAGGAGGCACCGGGACTCGAACCTGGGACCTCCCATGTGGTAGGCAGGTGCCCAAGGGGTTGAGCCACATCTGCTTCCTAAAAGTTAATGAATTTTTAAAGGACAAGTATGGACTAGCATGAAAGCATAGAATCCCTGGGACCCTCTGGCACTCTAGGACCCTTACTAAGCAAAAGAGAGCTTTAGCCCACAGGTAGAGGAGTTTGACTATGGTGTACTGAAGGTAAGTATAGCAACAACAATCCTAAAAGTCAACTCAACTTAATTGCTTATCACTAGCTGCCTGACAAACAAAGAGGTAAGCCCATCTCAGGGCATAAATACTATTTATCTCAGTCTCTACAGTTCTTCTATACTACCTGGGACTAAACAATAATATTTTTTAAAATGAGACACCCAAAAAGTAAAGAAAAATGAACCCATTTTCAAGAGATAAAGCCAACAACACAACCAGACACAAAGATGATTCAAACATTGGAATTATCACACAAGGACTTTAATTATAAGACATATACTAAATGATCTAGAGAAAAAAGTAAACAACATGTATGAACAGGTAGAGAATTTTAATAGAGATATAGAAAACCTAAAATAAAGAGTCAAATGTAAATGGAAGGGGAAGCAGATGTGGCTCAAGCAGTTGGGCTCCTTCCTACTATATAGGAGATCCTGAGTTCAGTTTCTGGTGCCTCCTAAAGAAGACAAGCAAGACAGCAAGCTGACGCAGCAGGCTGGTACGGCGAGCTGACACAACAAGATGATGCAACAAGATGATGCAACGAAGAATAATCACTTGGAAACACAATGAGAGACACAATAAGTGGGAGCGCAAGGTGGCTCAAGCCATTCAGCACCTCTCTCCCATATGGGAGGTCCTGGATTCGGTTCCCAGTGCCTCCTAAAAAAAAAAAGAAGACAAACACACAACAGGCAGACACAGAGAGCAGACAGAGTGTAAAACAATTGCGGGGGGGGGAGGGAGAAAATAAAATCTTTTTATTTTCACGCCCGCTTGCCGTGGGGCTAGCACTGACGTGTCTCTCGGCAGAGGTGCTGAGCTTCGGTAGAGGCTGGGACCCGGGCAGCGTCGCCTCACTGGGAGCGGAGCGGGGTCGAAGCGGAACCGGGAGCCCGAGCAACCGCCACCATGGCGATCAAATTTCTTGAAGTCATCAAGCCCTTCTGTGTCATCCTGCCGGAAATTCAGAAGCCAGAGAGGAAAATACAGTTTAAGGAGAAAGTACTGTGGACCGCTATCACCCTCTTTATCTTCTTAGTATGCTGCCAGATCCCCCTGTTTGGTATCATGTCTTCGGACTCGGCCGACACTTTCTATTGGATGAGGGTGATTCTGGCCTCTAACAGAGGCACACTGATGGAGCTGGGGATCTCTCCCATCGTCACCTCCGGCCTTATCATGCAGCTCTTGGCTGGTGCAAAAATAATCGAAGTTGGTGACACCCCAAAAGACCGAGCTCTCTTCAATGGAGCCCAAAAGTTATTTGGCATGATCATTACCATTGGCCAGTCTATCGTGTACGTGATGACCGGAATGTATGGGGACCCTTCTGAAATGGGTGCTGGGATCTGCCTGTTAATCACCATTCAGCTCTTTGTTGCTGGATTAATTGTCCTGCTTTTGGATGAACTCCTGCAAAAAGGGTACGGCCTGGGCTCTGGAATCTCCCTCTTCATCGCAACAAACATCTGTGAGACCATCGTGTGGAAGGCATTCAGCCCCACCACCGTCAACACTGGCCAAGGAATGGAATTTGAAGGAGCCATCATCGCACTCTTCCATCTGCTGGCCACGCGTACAGACAAAGTCCGAGCTCTCCATGAGGCCTTCTACCGCCAGAATCTGCCCAACCTCATGAACCTCATTGCCACCATCTTTGTCTTTGCAGTAGTTATCTACTTTCAGGGCTTCCGAGTGGACCTGCCAATCAAGTCAGCCCGTTACAGAGGCCAGTACAACACCTACCCCATCAAGCTCTTCTACACCTCCAACATTCCCATCATCCTGCAGTCTGCGCTGGTGTCCAATCTGTATGTCATCTCCCAGATGTTGTCTGCTCGCTTCAGCGGGAACTTGCTGGTCAGCCTGCTGGGCACTTGGTCTGATACGTCTTCCGGGGGTCCAGCGCGTGCTTATCCAGTGGGCGGCCTCTGCTATTACCTGTCGCCTCCAGAGTCTTTCGGTTCCGTGCTGGAAGACCCCGTCCACGCGGTCGTATACATAGTGTTCATGCTGGGCTCCTGCGCATTCTTCTCCAAAACCTGGATTGAAGTCTCAGGCTCCTCTGCCAAAGACGTTGCAAAGCAGCTGAAGGAGCAGCAGATGGTGATGAGGGGCCACCGAGAGACTTCCATGGTCCATGAGCTCAATCGGTATATCCCCACCGCAGCGGCCTTCGGCGGGCTGTGCATTGGCGCCCTCTCCGTCCTGGCCGACTTCCTGGGTGCCATCGGATCTGGAACCGGCATCCTGCTCGCCGTCACCATCATTTACCAGTACTTTGAAATCTTCGTGAAGGAACAGAGCGAGGTTGGCAGCATGGGGGCCCTTCTCTTCTGAACCACGTGTCCCCCTTGACCGAGGAGGGGATCCACGCTCCCGAATTGCCCTAAAGGGGAGAGAACCCCAATCTTGGAGGAGAGCTCTTCTCACAGGAGAGTGCTACGGTGGCAAAGGGACTTTTGTTCAATGTTTTTGGATTTTTTATTCTTTTCCATTCCACTTCGTAAAGTGCTAGAAAATTGTCCAATTTGAAATTTTGCTTTTTATTCTGGCCTTGGCAGAAAGCACTATAGAAACAAGGTTTTTATTTAGCTGACTGCCAGAGGTGTGAAAATGGTAAATAATTGTTCTCAAGTAGCCACGTTTTTTTTTTTTTTTAAACCTTACCTGCACCTTCTCAGTGCTTTCTAGGCTGCAGTGTTCTCAGCCTATTTCCCACAAAGGGAATTTCTCCTTCTGGTTGAAAGCACAAACGTTATTGAAATATCCGCATTGCCTTTTGGCTTTGGGAGTGAAGTGGGAGCGGACCGTGTGTTTTCTGGTGGCCTTGGGGGACCAGTGAGTTGAAACCTTATTTGAGGGTCTCCTTCACAGTCAGGATTGAGGGTAGCTGGCTTAAGACTGTTGATGAGATTAAATCATCTTCTCTTTTAAAAATTAAAAAAAAAAAAAAAAAAATGTAAATGGAAGAAATAAAAAACAAATTTTCATAGAAGAATAATTTGTTTTGGAGGGTTTAACAGCAGGCTGGAAACATCAGAGGAAAGATCCTGGAATTCAAAGAGAAGGCAAAAGAAATTATCAATATTGAAAGAAAAATAGAAAAAGTTGGGTAAAAATAACATAATTGAGCATCTAAGGGCTGTGAAGCAATATCAAATAATTGAACCTACATGGGATTACAGAAAGAAAAGAGAGAAAATAAGGCAGAAGATATATTTGAAGAGATAATGACTGAGAATTTTCCAAAATAAATGAAGTCCAAGAAGCCACAGGTCTAAGAACCACAGAGCACATTAGGCACAGAGCACAAACAAAAAACAAAACAAAAATCCTAGACAGTTCATAATAAAACTTCAGAAAATCAAAGCTAAAAAGAAAAACTAAGACAGTGAGAGAAAAAGCAATATTATATATGGAGAAACACAGTTAAGAATTTCAGCAGATCCTTATGAGAAACTGTTAAAGCCAGAGGACAATGGGGTAATATCTTTGAAGTACAGAAAGAAAAGAAAAACTGTAAATTCCATACATAGCAAATAAGTCTTTCAAAAATAGAGGCAAAACAAGAACTTTTTCAAACATAATAAAGTTGAAAGAATTCATTACCAGAGGCTTGCACTCAAGAAATGTTGGGAGCAGAGATGGCTCAAGTGATTGGGTTCCTCCCTCCCACATGGGAGGTCCCAAGTTCAGTTCCCAGTGCCTCCCAAAAAGGAAAAAGAGCACACAACAAATAGACATAGAGAAGAGACAGTGCGTGCAAAACAATGATGGGGAAGAGAAGTAAATAAATAAATAAATCTTGAAAAAAAAAAAGAAATGTTGAAAAGGCACAGAAGGAAAGAGAGCTCCACAGAGGTGACAGAGGAGAGAACTGTGATCCTGCGGCCCCAGGAAGAGAGATGAGCCATTTGCCCTATAGTTTGCAGCTGAAGAGAACAGAGCAGCTGATCTTAGGAAGCCCAGAAAGAAAGAAACCCCATTCCAGCCTACAGTTGAGATCAGAAGAAGCTGGGCCCATGGAGCCTTAAGAGGAAGAAGGAAGGAGAGAGCAGGCCTGCCATCTTACTTCAACACATGGCAACTGACTTGGGTGAGAAAGTACCTCTTATGGTACCTTGAGTTGAACTCTTTAGGGCCTTGTAAGTGTAAGCTTTTAACCCAAATAAATACCCTTCGTAAAAACCAACAGATTTCTGGCATTTTGCATCAGCACTTCTTTGGCTGACTAATACAACGGTATGACACCAGATGAAAATTTGGATCTATACAAAGAAATGAAGAACACCAGAAATGGTAAAGTTGAATCAAAGGTAATTTTTCTAAAAGATAGTTGGCTGTATAAGTAAAAATAGTGTATGCACAAATATATGTATGTATGGACAAATACATAGATATAGACATGATAGATGTAGATATAGATATAGATATAAATTGGGGTTTATAACATATGAGAAGAAAATATATGGCAATAATAACACAAAGAATGAGAAGTAGGAAATGGAAGTACCCTGTTCTAAGGTTCCTGTACTATACTTGAAATGTGATATAGCACTTATTGAAGGTAGATTATGATAAGCTAAAGATGTGTACTGTAATCCCTAGAGCAATCACTAAAAATTTTTAAAGAGGTATAAATACTAATAAAATAATGGATCATGAAGAGAAATGGAATATGAAAAAATACTCAATCCTAAAGAGGGAGAAAAAAACACAAAAATAAAATAAATAAATAAAAGGGAAGCAGATGTGGCTCAAGAGATTGGGCTCCCACCTACTACATGGGAGGTCCCAGGTTTGGTTCCTGGTGCCTCCTAAAGAAGAGAGTGAGCTGGCGTGGCAAGCTCACACAACAAGATGACATAACAAGAGACACAAGAAGAAAAAACATAATGAGAGACACAATAAAGCAGGGAGCAGAGTTTCCCAGTACCTCCTAAAGAGGATGACCAGGACGGCAAGTCCATGAGATGGGCAGGTGTGGCAAGCTGACGCAACAAGATGATGCAACAAGAGACACAAGAGGAAAAAACATAACGAGAGACACAATAAAGAAGGGAACGGATGTGGCTTAAGCAGTTAGGCACCTCCCTCCCACATCAGAGGTCCCGGGTTCAGCTCCCAGTGCCTCCTAAAGAAACAAAAGAAAACGAACAGACACAGCAAGTGCAAACAATGAGGGGGTGGGGAGAGATAAATAAAATAAATCTTAAAAAAAATAAAGAAAAAAATAAAAAAGAAAAAATAAATAAAAATACAAAAAACAAAAAACCACCCAAAACAATAAAGACCAGAAAAAAAAGGGTAAAGGAATAAGAGGGACAAATAGAAAACAAAGAGCAAGATGTTAGATTTAAACCCAACCATATTAATAATTAAGCTCAATAAAATAATTTAAATACTTCAGTTAAAAGGCAGCGACTGTCATTCAGGTTGCATAAAAAAAAAAAAAAAAGACCCAACCATATCCTATCTATAAGAAATCTACTTTATGTGTGAAGACAAAGTTGAGTTTAAAGTAAAAGGAGGGGGGTGGATGTGGCTCAAATGGTTGGGCGTCCGTCTGCCATATGGAGGGACCTGGGTTTGATCCCTGGGACCTCCCGGTAAAATAACAAATATATATATAGAAGGCACATGGGCTGCCAGGCTCTGTGTGCCGGTGAGCCGACGGCCCCGGGAGCCATGCAGCAAGATGATGACGTAACAGGAGAGAGACGCAGGGGAGAAACAAGATGAGATGCTCCGAAAGCTCCAAAAGCCAGGAACTGAGGTGGCACAGGTGGCAGAGCACCTCTCTCCTACATCAGAGGTCTCCAGGATCGAATCCTGGTGAAGAATGGAGGAGGAGGATGGGAAGAGTTGGCAGGAAACAGATACAGAGAATTGCCCAGATAATGGACACAAAACAGCAAAATGGGGAAGGGGGGGTTTAAAATGGATAAAGTAAATAAATAAATCTTTAAAAAAAAAAAGTGAAAGGAGGGGGACTTCTGGGAAGATGGGTGAATAGAAGATACAGGACTCTCTTCACCTCTAGAAAAATAGCTAGAGGGTAGGCTGAAACACCCTGGAAAAAGATCTTCTAGGGTTTAGGATACCAGGTGAAGGCTGGACACAACCCAGAGGAGAAAGGGACAAAGGAGGGGAATTTGGATGACAGAACTCTGAGTTGAAACCAGCAGCTGCTGCTGTCAGCACCCTCCCCCATACTAAAGACACTTCAGAATTCTCAGGCCCCTGGGCCTATGGCTACAGACAAAGGGAACTTCAGGGATCCACAACCACAGGAAAGGGGAGAGAGAGAGATACAACCTAAGGCTGACTCAGCTTTTGACTCACAGATTTGGTCTGCTGTGTCCCAGGAGCCCTTCCAGGCCAAGTAGGGCCTTGCCATTGTTTGCCTTGGAAGCTAGCAAGGGGCTAAAAATATACAACCCTCCCAACTCCTCCTCTACTAACTGGGTCTGACTGTAAAGGACTCAGACAGGAGTGGAATTATTTACTACCTTAGAAAAGGAAGGGGGCTCCAAAGAATGCTGGATAACTATCTCTGAGAAAGTTTGAATTACAAGGCTCTTAGCCTCCAGGCCGGAAGTTCTATTACATTAATCCATCTGTGTTGCAAAAATTACATTCCGACCAGGCATTGAACTGAAAGCTGCCAAAGAGCGCCATCTGCTGGCAGACCAAGGAAGTTCACATGAGAAAGTTAAAAATAAATGAGAGAGATGGGGGGAGGTGGGCAACTCCAGGGAGGGCTTCCCTTCTAACAGAACAGGGCACTCCTATATCAAGTCTCTATCTCAAGACCCCAAGGTCAGGAGGATGGCCCCAGGGTGGGGCAGGCACATGGGAAATACCGGAGCTGGCAGGCCCTCAGGAGACCTTGTGGGTCAGGCCCCTGACTAGGCGGTGAGGATGGCCTCTCCCCTGGAGCAGGCAGTGGCTGCCATCTTGTGCACCTTCCAGAAATATGCGGAGCTCTCCGGGGACAAGCACAAGCTCTGCCAGGCGGAGCTCAAGGAGCTGCTGCAGAAGGAGCTGCCCACCTGGACCCCGACCGAGTTTCGGGAGTATGACTACAATAAATTCATGAGTGTTCTGGACACCAACAAGGACTGTGAGGTGGACTTCACAGAGTACATGCGCTCACTGGCCTGCCTCTGTCTCTACTGCCATGAGTACTTCAAGAACTGCCCCCCGGAACCTCCCTGCTCCCAGTAGCCTCTGCTCCAGAGGAATAGGAGGGCTGGACTTGCTCCATCTATGCCTCTGGGTGGTCCTGGGCATGTCACCGTCTCCCACACTACTCCCTGCCTTCTTTCCTGTATCCCTTTCAATCAGGCATCTCCCAGTTCACCCCTGATTTGTGAACCCATTTACCCATGAGGCCCAGAGATGTGAGGAGACTTCCCCAAGGTTGCACAGCTTGTATGTGTGGGGGTAGAGCAGCAACCGGCCCCACCCTGCCCCGAGCCCCAGTCTCCTTCCTCCTCTTCCACCTCCTACCGGTGGCCTGTGGGCCAGGATGGGGGGAGGCAGGGTCTGCTCTGGGGAAGTGAAGGCCCAGCAGAGCAAGGGCGCCAATGAGACCATGCACCCCAAAGGGCTATTTAACTCCTAATAAAGAACCGGTGACAGCCAAAAATAAATAAATAAATAAATGAGAGCTTTTTCTGGCCTTTATGGCCTCCCTCCCCAAGGCTCTAGGAAGCAGGTCTGCAACCAATTACTGGGTCCAGTGCCCAGTTTTGAGCAACTAGCATGGACAAATCCTATAATCCAGGTCGAGCCAAGAATCCAAGCGCGGTGATAACACACAGCCTCCCACCACTAAATCCCTACAAACAAAAAAGAAATTGAGCATATGAATAAACTACATCCTAATCAGATGCCTAGACATCAGCAAAAAATTATGAGCCCTACTAAGAAAATGGAAGACATGGCCAAAGAAAAGGAATATATCAAAGCCCCAGAAGAGATGCAGGATTTGAGAGAACTAAATAGCAAAATGTGCACAAATTTCTAAAATCAAATTAATGAGTTGAAAGACACTATGACTAAAGAGATAAATGACACAAAGAAGACACAGAGTGAGCACAAAGAAGAATTTGAAAACCTGAATAGAAAAGCAACAGAGCTCATGGGAATTAAAGACACAATAGGGGAGATTAAAAATACATTAGAGGGAAGCGGCTGTGGCTCAATCAGTAGGGCTCCCGTTTACCATATGGGAGGTCCCGGGTTCGGTTCCCGGGGCCTCCTGGTGAGGGCGGGTCCGCCCGCACGGCGTGGTTGGCTGACCCAGCGAGCACGGGCAGCAGGGGGGGGATAAATGAATGGATGAATAAAATCTTTAAAAAAAAAAAAAATACATTAGAGGCATACAATAGCAGACTTGAAATGATTGAAGAAAGAATAAGTGATACAGAAGACAGGACAGCTGAAATTGAAGAAAGAAAAGAATTGAAAAAAATTGAGGAGGGGCTCAGAGAGTTGAATGACAACACGAAATGCAACAATATATGTTTCATGGAAGTTCCAGAGGAAAAGAGAAGGGAAAAGGGGCAGAAAGAATATTTGGGGAAATAATAGCTGAAACTTTCCCAACTCTCATGAAAGAAATGAATTTACATGTCCAAGAAGCACACTGCACCTCAATCAGAATAATTCCGAATAGACCTACTCCAAGGCACAAACTACTCAGAATGTCAAATGTCAAAGATAAAGAAAAAATTCTCAGAACAGCAAGGGAGAAGCAAACCATCACATACAAGGGATGCCTAGTAAGACTTAGTGTGGAATTCTCTTCAGAAACCATGGAAGTGAGAAGACAGTGGTATGATACAATTAGGATACCGAAAGAGAAAAACTGCCAGCTGAGAATTCTTTATCCAGCAAAACTGTTCTTCAAATATGAAGATGAGTATAAAATACTCACAAACAGAAACTAAAAGAGTTTACAAAAAAGAATCCACCTTTGCAGGAAATACTAAAGGAAGCCTTAGAACCTGAAATAAAAAAGATAGGAGAGAGAGGCCTGGAGGGCAGTATAGAAGAAAGAATAGAGAAAGGATAACCAAAAGAGTAAAAGGAAAGACAAAAATATGATACGATATGAAAACCAAAGAATAAAATGGTGGAAGCAAATAATGCATTTACAGTAATAACATTGAATGTGAATGGATTAAACTCTGCAATGAAAAGATACAGGCTGGCAGAATGGATTAAAAAACATGAGCCATACATATGCTGCTTACAAGAAACTCACTCTAGACCCAGAGGTACAAACCGGCTGAAAGTGAAAGGTTGGAAAAAGATACTCCATGCAAATAGTAACCAAAAAAGAGCAAGGGTAGCTATACTAATATCAGACAAAACAGACTTTAAATGCAAAAAAATTATAAGAGATACAGAAGGCCATTATATATTAATAAAAGGGATGATCCACCAGGAAGATATAACAGTCATAAATATCTATGCACCCAACCAGGGTGCCCCAAAATACATGAGACAAACTCTAACAAAACTGAAGGGAGAAATAGACATCTCTACAATAATCGTTGGAGACTTCAACACCCCAATTACATCATTAGATAGAACAACTATACAGAAGATCAACAAGGAAACAGAGAACTTGAACAATATGATAAACAATTTAGACCTGACAGACATATATAGAAGGCTGCATCCAAACTCAGAGGATTATACATTCTTTTCAAGTGCCCATGGATCTTTCTGCAGGATAGACCACATGTTAGGGCACAATGCAGCTCTGATAAAAGATTGAAATTATACAAAGCATGTTCTCAGATCATAATGGAATGAAACTGAAAATCAATAATAGACAGGAAAAAAGTAAATTCGCAAATGTGTGGAGACTGAACAACACACTCCTAAATAATCAGTGGGTCAAAGAAGAAATAGCGAGTGAAATCAGTAAATATATTGAGACAAAGGAAAAGGAAAACACAACTTATCAAAACTTATGGGATACAGCGAAAGCAGTCTTGATTTGGGAAATTTATAGCCCTAAATGCCTATATTAAAAAAGAAGAAAGAGCTGAACTCAAAGATTTAACTGAATAACTAGACAAACTATTAAAAGAACAGCAAACCAATCCCAAAGCAAGGAGAAGGAAAAAAGTAATAAAAATTAGAGCAGAAATAAATGAAATTGAGAACAAAAAACAACAGAGAAAATCAACAAAACCAAAAGTTGATTCTTTGAGAAGATCAATAAAATGGACAACCCCCTAGCTAGACTAACAAAGAAAAAGAGAAGATGGCAAATAAATGCAATCTGAAATGAAAGGGGGGAAGTTACGACTGACTGCATAGAAATAAAAAGGATCGTAAGAGGATATTATGAGAAACTGAATGCCAACAAACTAGAGAACCTAGTTGAAATGGACAAATTCCTAGAAATACACAAACAACCTACACTGATGCTACAAGAAATACAAGAACTTAACAAACCAATCACATTGAAAGAGATTGAATCCATGATCAAAAATCTCCCAGCAAAGAAAAGTCTAGGACCAGATGGCTTCACAGGTGAGTTCTACCAAGCATTTTGAAAAGAATTAATACCAATCCTGTTTAAACTCTTCCAAAAAATTGAAGAGGAGGGAAAATTACCCAACACATTTTATGAAGCCCAAATCACCCTAGTATCAATGAAGCAGCTAGTTAGGGAATCAACAGACAGATCTGGAACCTGGCAAGAAGTCCATGTGGACATTGGTACCCCCAAGATGGCTGCTGAAAGAACTTGCAAGCTTCCCCCATTCGGAAAGAGATTTCCTCCAGAAGCCAGGAGAAGCCCCAGATATTCTCCAGGGGCCTTATCATGGGGTCTTCCCGGGGGATTGATGGGTGGGGTAATCAATCAAAGCAGCAAACAGCTGGGACTCCTCCCCTGTCATTAGCAAAGGGGTGGAATAATTAATGGTTCAAAAAGTAAGTGCAAAGGCTGAACCATCTCTCTCTTGCCTTTTGACCCATGCTCTCACCTTCCCCCCCACCACCACCACAATGAACACACAAGTAGACCTGGGCATTTATAATCTGTGATGGAGAATTGTAGACTGTAAATTGGCCCTCTTTATCATTCTTCAGCCCCTTCCTCTCTACCTGGGACCCATGATCTGTTATTTTCTCCCATTTCTCTTCCCTCCCTACCTTAGTAATTACTAGCCTAAGTAACTGGCTTGCTCTTAAAATTAATTTCTTGTAGCTTAGCCAAGAACCTAGAGAAAATCCAGCTACACCAAAGCCAGATAAAGATAATACAAAAGAAAATTAATGAATCAATCTCTCTAATGAACACAGATGCAAAAATTCTCAACAAAATACTTGCAAATCAAATCCAACAGCATATCAAAAGATCAAGTGGGATTATTCCTAGTATGCAAAGCTGTCTCAACATAAGAAAATCAATCAACATAATATACCACATTAACAAACTGAAGGGAAAAAAAACACACGATCATCTCAATCAACACAGAAAAGTCATTCGACAAAATCCGGCATCCTTTTTTGATAAAAACACTTTAAAAGATAGAAATAGGACGAAGTTCCTCAATCTGATTAAAGGCATATATGAAAAGCCCACAGCCAACATCCTACTCAATTGGGAAAGATTGAAAGCTTTCTCTCTAAGACCTGGAATAAGACAAGGATGTAGGAGAGAGGTGTTCTGCCACCTGCGCCACCTCGGTTCCTGGTTTTCAGGGCCCTCGGAGCATCTCATCTTGTCTCTCCCCTGCGTCTCTCTCCTGTTACGTCATCATCATGCTGCATGGTTCCCGGGGCCTGGCGGCTCGCTCGCACACAGAGCCTGGCAGCCCATGAGCCTTCAATATATATATATTTGTTATTTTACTGGGAGGTCCCGGGGATCAAACCCAGGTCCCTCCATATGGCAGACGGACGCCCAACCATTTGAGCCACATCTGCCCCCTAGCTAGGGCAATTAGACAAGAAAAAAGAAAAATTAAAGGCATCCAAATAAGAAAAGAAGAAGTAAAGCTCTCACCTTTTGCAGATGACATGATCTTGTATTTAGAAAATTCTGAAATATCCACAAGAAAGCTACTTGAGCTAATAAATGTGTTCAGCAAAGTGGCAGGATACAAGATGAACACACAAAAATCAGTATTGTTTTTGTACACTAGTACTGAACAATCTGAGGAGGTAATAAGGGGAGAAATTCCATTTACAATAGCAACAAAAAGACTCAAATAACTCAGAATTAATTTTTTTTTTTAAGCTTTATTTATTTATTTATTTATTTTTACTGGGAGGTCCCAGGGATCAAACCCAGGTCCCTCCATATGGGAGACGGACGCCCAACCGTTTGAGCCACATCCGTCCCCCAGCTCGGAATTAATTTAATCAAAGAAGTACAGGACCTAAATGGAGAAAACTACAAAACAATGGTAAAAGAAATTTTAAAAAGACCTAAACAAATGGAAAGACATTCCGTGTTCATGGATTGGAAGAATAAATATCATGAAGATGTCAATCTTACCCAAACTGATTTAGAGATTCAATGCAATACCAATCAAAATCCCAACAGCCTACTTTACAGAATTAGAAAAGGCAATTACCAAATTCATTTGGAAGGGAAAGTGCACCCAAATTGCCAAAAGCATTCTAAAAAAGAAGAGTGACGTGGGAGGAATTTCACTGCCTGACCTTGAAGCATTACAAAGCTACAGTGGTCAAAACAGCATGGTACTGGCATAATGATAGACACATCGATCAGTGGAATAGAATTGAAAGTCCAGAACCCCCACCTCTATGGTCAACTGGTTTTTAACAAACCTACCAAGTCCATGTTAATGGGACAAAACAGTTTCATCTACTGGATATCTATACCCAAAAGAATGAAAGAGGACCCCTATGTCACTCCCTATATAAGAATCAAGTGGATCAAAGACCTAAATATAAAAGCCAGGACCATAAACTAAAAGAAAATGTAGGGAAACATCTTAAAGACCTTGTGGGGGAAGCGGATGCGGCCCAGGTGACTGAGCTCCCACCTACTACATGGGAGTCCAGGTTCAGTTCCTAGTGCCTCCTGGAGAAGATGAGTAAGACAGCGAGCTGATGCAACAAAATGACGCAGTGAGATGACACCACGAAGAGACAGCGAGGAAACAGTGAGAGACACAATAAAGCAGGGAGCGGAGTTGGTCAGGCAATTAGGAGCCTCCCTCCCACATGGGAGGTCCCCAGGGTTCAGTTCCCAGTGCCTCCTAAAAAGAAGATCAGCACACAATAAACAAACACAGCAAATGTACCGAGGGGGCGGGGAGAAATAAATAAATCTTAAAAAAAAAAAAAAAGATCGTGTGGCAGGTGGTGGTTTCTTGAACTTTATATCCAAAGCATGCACAACAAAAGGAAAAATAGGTAAACGGGACCTTCTCAAAATTAAACACTTTTTCACCTCACAGGACTGTCAAAAGAGTGAAAAAGCAGCTGACTCAATGGGAGAAAGTATTTGGAAATCACATGTCCAATATGGGTTTAATATCCATGATATATAAAGAAATATTACAACTCAACAATAAAAAGACAAACAACCTGAGTAAAAAATGGGCAAGAGACTTGAATAGACATTTGTCCAAAGAAGAAATACAAATGGCAAAAAAACGCAGCAAAAAAAGTTCAACATCACTAATGATTAGGGAAATGCAAATCAAAACTACAATGAAATATCATTTCATACCTATCAAAATGGCCACTATTAAAAAAGACAGAACACTACAAGTGTTGGAGAGGATGTGGAGAGATAGGAACACTTCTTCACTATTGGTGGGAATGTAGAATGGTACAGCCACTATGGAGGACTGTTTGGCAGTTCCTAAAGAAGTTGAATATAGACTTGCCACATGACCCTGCAATACCCAGAACAACAGAGAGCCGTGACACGAACAGACATCTGCACACCAATGTTCATAGCAGTGTTATTGATGATTGCCCAAGTTGAAAACAACACAGGAGTCCATCAACTAGTGAATGGACAAACTGTGGTGTATTCACACAATGGAATATTATGCAACTGTAAGAAAAATGAAATTGTAAAGCATTTGACAACTTGGATGAACCTAGAGGTCATTATGTTGAGTGAAGCAAGCCAGATACAAAAGGACAAATAATGTATGATTGCGTTACTATGAATTATATATATTGTGTAACATATTGTATGATTCCATTTATATAAAATGTAAAAATAAATCAATTTATAAAGATGAAATTAGATTAGTGGTTATACAGGGCTAGGGAAGGCATGCTAAGGGGTGTAGAGTTTTTCTTTTTGGAGTAATGAAATAATTCTAAAATTTTTTGTGATGATGAAGGCACAACATTGTGATTTTACTAAAAGGCATTGATTATATATGTTAAATAGAGTATATGGTATATGAATATATCTCAATAACACTGCTTAAGAAATAAATAAATAAATAATTATGCAAGAATAGCCAGAAACAGCAGCTATGTACAGCAGGGGAAATATAGAGAGATTGAGAGGTAAAGAATTTTCTTGTTTGTTTTTTGTTTACTATAATTATTATAATTGAAATAATAGAAATGCTCTAATAATGATTGAAGTGATGAATGCACAACTATGTAATTATACCAAATACTATTGATTGTACACTTTGGGTGAATTGTATGCCTTATTAATATGTTTCAATAAAATTGATTTGTTTAAAAAAATGTGCCAAACACTTGAATAGATTGTTCTACATTAAATAAATTGATTTTGTAATTAAAATAGTCCCACAAAGAACACTCTAGGTCTAAATGGTTTCACTGAGGAACTCTTTCAAACATTAAAGGAAGAAATAAGACCAATTCTAGAAACCCCTAGAAGAGGATTAAAAATATCCCATCTCATTTTATCGAGTCAGCATAACCCTGACACCAACAAGTTAAAGATATTATAAGAAAATTACACACCTAGTAAACATAGATTAAAAAATCCTTAGTATAATATTAGATAATAGAGTCCAGCAATACAGAAAAAGTATATCATTTCCAAATAGAGTTTGTTCCAGGAATGTAATGTTGGTTCCACATTAAAAAAACAATCAATTTTAGCAAGGTATCTGTGGTAGGGTGATGTATGGTAGCCCTGTGTGATCTTATGCATGTTGGTTTTGTAAGTTCATAACTTTTGCTATACAACTTATTGTTTATGTATGTTCATGTATGAATGATATACTTCAATAAATTGTTTTTAAAATTAAAAAAAAAAAACAATTTTAATGAAATCAAATGCATCTATTGTTTATTTTGTTGCTCGTGCTTCTGGTGTCATATTTAAGAATCCACTGCCAAACCTCAAGTCATGAAGGTTTGCCCCTATGTTATCTTAGTCTAAGAGTTTTATAGTTTTAGATCTGATACTTAGGTCCTTGATCCATTTTGAGTTTATTTTTCTACATGGTGTGAGTTCAGTGTCTAAATTCATTTTTCTGCATGTAGATATATAGTTTCCCAAACACCATTTACTGAAGAGATTATTCTTTGACCACTGCTTGTACTTAGCACTCTCACAAAATAATCTATTGGCCATGGATGTGTGGGTCTATTTCTGCACTGTCAATTCTGTTCTGTTGTTCTATTTGACTATATGCCAGTACCACACTGTTTTAGTTATGGTCACTTTGTAGTACAATTTGAAATTGGGGCATAATTGTCCTCCAACTCTGTTCTTTCTCAAGATTATTTTGACTACTCAGGGCCCCTTGAAGTTCCATATGAATTTGAGGATTGGTTTTTCCATTTCAAAAAAGGTTGCTAGAGGTTTGGTAGAAATTGCATTAAATTTATATTGATTTGGATAATATTAATATATTAACAATAAAAACTCTTCCAATCCATGAACACACGATGTCTTGCCATTTATTTAGGTCTTCTTTAATTTTTTTCAGCAGTGTTTTGGTAGTTTGCAGTAGACACATCTTTTGTATCCTTGCTTAAATTTATTTTTAGATATGGTATTTTTTTAGATGCTATTGCAAATGAAACTGTTTTCTTAATTTCTTCTTTGGGTTGTTCATTGCAATTGTATAGGAACACAACTGTTTTTTGTATGTTGATTCTGTACCCTGCCACTTTGCTGAAATCATTTATTAGTCTAATATTTTCTTGCAGATTCCTTTGGATTTTCTATATATAAGAGCATGTCATTTGCAAATATAGTTTCATTTCTTCCTTTCCAATTTGGATAATTTTTATTTATTTTTCTTGTCTAATCACTGACAAGAACTTCTAGGACAATATTGAATAGCAGTAGTGAAAGTAGGGATACTTGTCTCATTCCTGATCTTGGGAAAACTTTATATCTTTTTGCCATTGAGTATCATATTAGCTCTGGGTTTTTCATAAACAGCCTTTATTATGTTTAGAAAGTTCCTTTCTATTCCTACTTTTCTGGGTGTTTTTATCAAGAAACAGTACTGGATTTTGTTAAATGCTTTCTCTCTATCTATTTAGATTATCATGTGTGTGTGGTTTTTTAAGATTTATTTATTTATTTTTATCCATTTTTATCCCCCACCCCCGTTTTTGCTGTTTTGTGTTAAATCCCTGGGCAATTCTCTGTGTCTGTTTCCTGCCCTCTCTTCTCATGCTTCCTCCTATCTTCACTGGGATTTGATCCTGGGAATCTCCAACGTGGAAGAGAGGTGTTCTACCACCTGCGCCACCTTAGCTTCTGGTTTTTTGGCACATCTTGTCTTGGCTCTCCCTTGTGTCACTCTCCTGTTATGTCATCATCTTTTTTTTTTTTTTTTTTTTTTTATTCATTTATCCCCCCCTTGCTGCTTGTGCTCGCTGGGTCAGCCAACCACGCCGCGCGGGCGGGCCTGCCCTCACCAGGAGGCCCCGGGAACCGAACCCGGGGCCTCCCATATGGTAAACGGGAGCCCCACCGATTGAGCCACAGCCGCTTCCCTTATGTCATCATCTTGATGCATGGCTCGACAGGGCCTAATGGCGCACCTGTGCAGGGGGCCTGGCAGCATGCCCACTTGTGGGGCCTGGGAGGCTCACCTGCTCATGGGGCCTGGTGGCCCACATGCCTTCTATATTATTCTTTTTTTAAAGTTTTTACCAGGAAGTCCCAGGGATCGAACCCAGTTGTGCCCAAACATTTAAGACACATCTGCTCCCCTATCATGTGTTTTTTTTCTTCTTCATTCTATTTATGGAGTGTATTACATTGATTGATTGCCATGTGGTGAACCATCCTAGGAAAAATCCCACTTGGGTCATGTTGCATAATGTTTTTTAATATGTTGTTGTATATGGTTTACTAGTATTTTGTTAAGGAGTTTTGTATCTATATTCATAAGGGAAATTGTTCTTTCTTTTCCTGTGATGTCTTTACCAGGATTTGGTATCAGAGTAATACTGTGCTCGTAGAATGAATTAGGAAGCATTCCCCTCCTCATGAATTCTTGGGAAGATTTTGGTAAGAATTGGTATTATTTCTCTTGAAATGTTTGGTAGAATTCACCAGTGAATTCGCCAGTCCTGGATTTTTCTTTGGTGAAAGGTTTTTGACTAATGATTCAATCTCTGTATTTGTTATAGGTTTGTTGATATTTTCTATTTCTTCATGAGTCAATTTGGATAATTGCTATATTTCTAGGACTTTTTCAATTTCTTCTAGATTATCTAGTATGTTGGTGTACAATGGTTCATAATAGTCTCCATAATTTTTTAAATTTCTGTAAGGTCAGTTATGACATCACGATTTTCTTTTCTGATTTTAGTTATTTGCATCTTTTCTCTTTTGTTCTTTGTCAGTCTAGCTATAGGTTTGTCAATTGTTTTTTTTTTTTTTTTAATATTTTAAAAGATGCTTAGATTACATAAATGTTACACAAAAATTACAGGGATTCCCATGTTCCCCACCTCCCACACCTCTGACAACCTCCCACATAAACATCTTTCATTAGTGTGGCACATCAACCGCAATGGACATACACATCCTGGGGCTTTGCCACTAAGCATGGACCATAGTTCACATGGGAGGTCCATGGTTTAGTTCCTGGTGCCTTCTAAAGAAGACAGCGAGCTGGCGTGATAGGCAGGCGTGGCAAGCTGACACAATGAGATGACGCAACAAGAGACTCAAGAGGAAAAACAAAATGAGAGACACAACAAAGTAGGGAGCAGAGGTTCCCGGTGCTTCCTAAAGACCAGTGCCTCCTAAAGACCAGTGCCTCCTAAGAGGACGAGCAGGACAGCAAGCTGGTGTAACAGGCAGGCACGGCAAGCTGATGTGACAAGATGATGCAATGAGAAACACAAGAGGAAAAACATAACGCGATACACAAAGCAGGGAATGGAGCTGGCTTAAGTCATTAGGTGCCTCCCTCCCACATTGGAAGTCCCAGGTTTAGTTCCCAGTGACTCCAAAAGAAACAAAGAAGTCGAACAGACATAGCAAGTGCAAACAAGGGGGTAGGGAAAGATAAATAAAATAAATCTTAAAAAAAAAAAAAGAAGTTACTAAGGGAGGAGGTTTAGGGGTAAGGGGATAGTGTATGTTTCATGGATATCAGGTGTTTGTAAATAATATTAATAAAAACTTACACATAAATGTTTAAAGTAGCTTTCTTTATAAAAGACTAGGGACAACCAAAATGTTCTCCAATAGGTGAAAGATGAAATAAACTGTGGTACATCCATATCCTGGAATGCTACTTCGCAATAAAAAGGAACAAACTATTGAAACACGCAACAGCTTGATTGGGTCTCGGGCACTATGCTGAGTGAAAAAAAAAGCTAATCTCAAAATGTCACATTCTTTATGATTCCATTTATGTAATATTCTTGAAATTAAAAAAATTATAGAGATAGAGAGCATATTAGTGGTTGCCAGGGATTGGGGGATAGGGGAGTGGATGTGATTATAAAGGCGTAGCATGAGGAAGAGCTTTGTGGTGATGGAATAGTTCTGTATCATGATTGTAGTGTGGTTTCATGAATCTACACATGTGATAAAATGGCATAGAACTATACACAAAAGTATTGGTCAGCCAAAGGGGTGCTGATGCTGACCAGAACTCTGCTGGCTTTTATAAAGGGTATTTATCCGGGATAGAAGCTTACAGTCACAAGGCCCTAAAGAGTCCAACTTAAGGTACCATAAGAGGTACTTGCTTACCCAAAGTCATTGGCCACACATTGAAGCAAGATGGCAGGTGAAGGCTGTGAGGGTTCAGCCTTTCTTCTGCCCTTTTAAGCCTCCGTTGGTCCAGCTTCTTCCAATCTCAGCTGTAGGCTGGCATAGGGCTTGTCTCTCTTCCCAGGGCTTTCTTTCTGGGTTCAGCTGCTCTGTTCCCTTCACAAGGTCAGCTGTAGACTGTCAGGCTCATCTCTCTTCCCGAGGCCTCTGGTGTGTCTAATGGAGCTCTCTCTCTTCCTCTGTGTTCTTCTTCTCTGTGTGTCTACTTCAGTGTGAAAGTCTGTTTTATCAGCACACCAAAGGGGCTGGGACTCAACGCTGAGTCGCACTCTAATGACATGGTTGAATCAAGCCCTAATCTTACCATAATTTAATCAGATGTATCAGCTGAATCTAATACAATCAAAGGGCTATCACGCTCAGAGGAACAGACCAGTTTATAAACATAATCTATATCTTTTTGGAATCCATAAATAATATCAAACTGCCACAACACACATTGTACTAATACCAATTTCCTGGTTTACATATTGCAGTATGTTTATGTAAGATGTGACCACTGAGAAAAACTGAGTGAAGGCTACATGAGATATCTCTGAACTATTTTACAACTCCTATAAATCTATAATTATTTCAAAATAAATAAAGTTTTTAAGCAATCCCAACTTTTGATTTGCTTTATTTCCTTATGAATTTGGGTCTATTTCTGGATTTTCTATTCTATTAAATTGATCTGTTTGTCTATTCATGAATCAATATCAAATTATTTTAATTGTAGAGATTTTGTTTTAGTTTCTGGTAGGGCTACATACATTACTTTTTTTTTTTTTTTTTTCAAAATTTCCAGGTGATTCTTGCTTGTTTTGTCTTCAAAATAAACATTAGAACCAATTTGTCAAGCTTTAGAAAAAGACTTGTTGGTTCAGGAAGATGGATAAGGTAAACTGATATCATTATGATGTTAAGTCTTTCAATTCAAGAACATTTCAATTTATTTAAGTTAAATTTTGAGTCAGAAGTGTTTTACAGTTTCCCTTAAACATGTATTAAATATTTCTTTTTTAGTTTAAGTATTTTATTTTATTTTTTGCTGAGGTAATGAGATTTTCTATTATATATTCTAACTGGCTTTTGCTTATAAATATGAAGCTACTGATTTTTGTATGTAAGTTTTATCACATGTTATTTTACTAAATTAGCTTATTATTTGTAGTAGTTCTTTTTTATGTTTTCCAGATATATAGTTATAATTATATCTTCTTCATATATAGTTACCTCTTTTTTTCTAATTCTTATGTCTCCCTTTTTCTTATTAATACCTCGTATACATTGGTAAATATAGAGGAGGTAGTGGGCATCCTTAGTTTGTTTCTGACTTTAAAAGGAATGTTTCTAATGTTTCTCCATTAAGTAAAATGCTGTCTTGAGGGCTGGGTAAATATATTTCATCATATTAAGGAAGTGTCTATCAATTACTATTTTATTTAGAGTTGTTAACATTAAGGTGTTGAATTTTAAAACATACTTTTCTGAATTTATGAAGATGATCTCCTTCTTAGTTCTATAAACATGATACATTAATTAATTCTCTAATAGTGGAACACCATTGCATTCCTGGAATAAACTTCTCTTAATCACAGTGTATTATTTTTGTAATGTGCTTTTGGATTTTGTTTACAAAAGATTTTATTTAGGGAAGTGGATGTGGCTTAAGTGATTGGACTCCCGTCTACCATATGGGTGGTCCAGGGTTTGATTCCCAGGGGCCTCGTGGTGAAAAGCAAACTGGCCTACGCGGTGAGCTGGCCCAAGGGGCGAGCTGGCCTGTGTGGAGTGCTGGCACAGCAAGATTATGCAACAAAAAGAGACACAGAAGAGAGACAATAAGAGATGCAGCAGGCCAGGGAGCTGAGGTGGCATAAGAGATTGAGCAGCCTCTTTCCACTCTGGAAGGTCCCAAGATCGGTTCCTGTTGCAGCCTTAAGAGAAGAGAAGCAGACACAGAAGAACACACAGAGAGCAGACAGTGATTGCAAAAACATCGGGTCGGTGGGGGAGAGGAATAAATAAATAAATCTTTGAAAAAAAAATTTTTTTTAAGATTTTATTTAAAACTTTTGCATCAGCGAATTCCCCCTGGGGTGGCAGCTACCCAGCAGGACTACTCCGACCCTGGGAGCCAGGGAACTGCTGAGTAGCAAGGACTGTCACCTCGACCCGCCTCTCCCACAGGCTTTCCATCCTCATCCCAGGCCCAACTACCCACCCTTCCTTGCACAACACTCTGGATATACTAAATGACATGAAATTGTATGCTTTAAATTGGTTAGTGGTTAATGTTATGCTATGTGAATTTTATCTAATATATATATATATAAATGTAGGCTAGCAAGCATTTTTCTCTCTCTCCATACAGCCAATCCACTTGCCTAATTTCTCATAATATGGTAATCTCACGGTAGTCAGAATTCTTATATGATGGATGACTTCCCCCAGAGCAAGAGCTCTAAGAAAAGAAGAAGTTGCCAATTCTCTTAATGGCTAGACTCAGATCTGGCATAATGTCAGTTCTGCCATATCCTGTTCATCAAAATCACAGCCAGTTCAGATTCAAGGAGTGGGAAGAACAGGCTCCACCTCTTCTTGGGGAACTTTCTTGCATATACAGGAAGAAAAGAAATTGAGAGTGGCCACATTTGGAGACAAACTGGCACACTCTTCCTTTTGTTTGCAAATTCTACAATCATTTGTTTTAAATGCATTTCTTATAAACAGATTGTAGATGGGTTTTAAATTTGTGATCCAATTTCAGATGATTTTTCTTTTATTAGAGACATTTAGCTCCTTTAGATTTATTGATACATAGAGAGAGAGAGAAGATTCTATAAATAAAAAGAAAAAGCTCAACAACCTAATAGAAACATTATCAAAGAATATGAAAGGCATTTAACAAAAAAGGAAATGCAGATGGCTCTTAAATATATGAAAAGATATATTCAATCTCACCCATAAAACAACTCAAATTAAAACTACATTGTAAGGGGTCGGATGTGGCTCAACTGGTTGGGCGTCCGTCTCCCATATGGAGGGACCTGGGTTCGATCCCCGGAAACTTCCGGTAAAAAAACAAACAAACAAAAAAAACTACATTGTAGGCTGTGCACGCATGGAGTGAGAAGCTTGGGACATCTATCTGCGCAGATCAACAGCGTGGATGGAACGGAAGAGATTCAGAACATAGAAAGAAGTAAGGAAATAAAATAAGAAGAAAAACTGCCAAAGAGAAAACTTAACTCACACGCAGAACCAACAGCTAAATAAAACTCTAGAGCATAGAGAAAAGCTACTCAACTGAACAAACCCATCAAGATAATATGATGACCAGAGGGCAACAAAAAAATACAAATGACTCTGAGAAACTGGAAAACATGGACCAGTCCAACAAACAAAATAAAAACCAGGAAGCAATGCAGAACATCGAACAACTAATCAAAGCTATCCAAACAAATATCATAGACCAACTTAAAGAACTGAAGGAAGAGATTAAGGATATAAAGAAGACACTGGGAGAACATACTGAAGAAATTGCAAACATGCCTAAAAAGGTAATGGATATGATGGTGAACAATGGCACAAGCCAAGAAATGAAAAAGACGCTGGACTCACATAACTCAGATTTGAACAGGCAGAGGAAAGAATTAGTGATATGGAAGACAATACAGCTGAAATCAAAGAGATTGTAGAACAGATAGACAAAAAGATAGAAAAAATCCACCATGGACTCAGGGAATTAACCGATAAAACAAAACGCACAAACATACACATTATGGGCATCCCAGAAGGAGAAGAGAAGGGAAAGGGAACAGAAGGAGTGCCGAAGGAAATAATGGCTGAAAACTTCCCAACTCTATTGAGAGAGATGGATGTGCAGATCCAGGAAGCACAGCACACCCCAAATAGTATAAATCCTAACAGGCCAACTCCAAGACATATACTTGTCAAAATGTCCAATGCTCAAGACAAAGAGAAAATACTCAAGGCAGCAAGAGAA
>JAKSZT010054396.1:21796167-21859453 GCA_026826555.1 Tolypeutes matacus
AAAAAAAAAAAATGGTTAGTTCAAAATATTCACAAACAAACAGAAACTACAAGAGTTAGTAAACAAGAATCCAGCTCTACAGGAAACACTAAAGGGAATTCTGCAGACAGAAAATACAAGACAAGAGAGAGAGGCTTGGAGAAGAGTATAGAAGTGAAGCCTATCAGAAAGGGTAAACAAAAGAATAAAAATACAGAAAAAAATAAGATATGATATATGAAAGCCAAAGGTTAAAATGATTGAAGTAAGTAACCCCTTTTACAATAATAACATTGAATGTTAATGGATTAAACTCCCCAATCAAAAGACATAAGCTGACAGAATGGATAAGAAAACAAGCCATCCATATGCTGTCTGCAGGAGACTCACCTTAGAATCAAGGGTGCAAACAGACTGAAAGTGAAATATTGGAAAAAGATATTTCACCATATCTTTTAACAAAAAGAGAGCAGGGGTAGCTATACTGGTGTGTGACAAAAACAGACTTTAAATGCAAAAAAAGTGATAAGACATGCAGAAGGCCATTATATATTAACAAAAGGGGCAATCCACCAGGAAGGAGTAACAGTCATAAATATCTATGTACCTACGAAGGTGCCCCAAAATGCATGCAGCAAACTCTGGCAAAACTGAAAGGAGATTCCCATCCTGGAGAGCTCTGCCACATTGTCCAAGGGAGCAGCAACAGTCCCCCAAGTGTAGGGGCAATGTCTGGCAAAGGAGGATGATCCACTGATGGCTCTTGTTATTGACGACTAACCTTATGAGTCTTTGCTCTTGAAATTGAAACTTAGCCTATTGTTATGGGGTGCCTAAGGGTTGCTTCCTGAGAGCCTCCTTGTTGCTCAAATGTGACCTCTCTCTAAGCCAAACTCATGCATTACCTTCCTCCCAGTGTGGGACGTGACTCCCGGGGATGAGCCTCCCTGGCAACGAGGGATTATTACCAAGTGCCAACAGGCAACATGACTGGAAAAGGACCTCGAATAAAAGGGGAAAAG
Organism: Tolypeutes matacus; assembly: GCA_026826555.1. NCBI lineage: Eukaryota > Metazoa > Chordata > Mammalia > Cingulata > Chlamyphoridae > Tolypeutes > Tolypeutes matacus. The sequence continues at coordinate 21,797,169 of JAKSZT010054396.1, forward strand.
GTAAAGACAAATGAATTCATATGGCTAAGAGACTTCAAAGAGAGTCGGGAGGTCATCCCAGAGGTAACGCTTATGCACATCTCAGTAGGTCCTCATAGGCTTCCAATGTGGATATCAGCCCAAAAAGAGGGGCTCCTGAGGGCTCTGGAGACACCCAGGTCCTATATCAGGGCGGATAGCCCCAGAGTTTGATGTCTTATCAGTGCACCCTACCTTGGAATCTGTGCTCCTGAGAGTGACAGAGTTGGACTCAAATATGTCTTCCCTGCACATGGTCCCTCTGTTCCTTCTATTCAAACCTATATGTGATGCTGGAGTTTGTAGGTGTACTTCCAGATACTGGAGTCTTTGGGCTGTCCATGTGCCAGTTGGGCCAGAATCTCGGTGGAGCTGCAACTCCTACTCTACAGCTCAATGGACTCACCCAGAACATGGTGGGGAGATGATGATGGACAAGGGCCACCCCATGGAATGGAGAGTCTATAGCTGCAGGTAGGATAACCCCATCCATCTTATCCATAGGATATAAGCCCCCTCTCACTTGGAGGTGGAGTGGACATCACTATCCCAGACTCCTCAGTAGGGGGGGAAGAGCTATGGACTAGAGTGGACTTACTGGTATTCTGTTATAAACATATTGTGATTCAAGCAATGGAAGAAATTACAACATTAATGTGGAGCCAGTGGCCATTGGATGCTTTGGGGGCAGGGAGAGAGAAAAGCAGTTGTAATACAGGGGCGTTTTCGGGTCTTGGGAATTATCCTGAGCGACATTGCAATGACAAATATAGGCCATTTTATATCATCATATAACACACAGAACTGTATGGGAGACAGTGTGGTCTACAATGTGAACTATGGTCCATGCTTAGTGGCAAAGCCCCAGGATGTGTATTGCAGGTGATGTGCCACACTAATGAAGGATGTTTATGTGGGAGGTTGTGGGAGGTGTGGGAGGTGGGGCATATGGGAATTCCTATAATTTTTGTAACATTTATGTAATCTAAGTATCTTTTAAAAATTAAAAAAATATATTATTAAAAAATCAACTTTATTGATACATATTAATAAAGCATAAATTTAGCTGAAGTGTTAAAAAAAAAAAAAAACTGAAAGAAGTAGGCGTCTCTACAATTATAGTTGGAGACTTCAACATTCCACTCACTTAGACAGATGATCAACAAGGAAACAGAGAACTCAAACAATATGATAAATGAGCTGGACCCGACAGACATATACAGGACATTGCACCCCAAATCAGCAGGTTATACATTCTACTCAAGTGCTTATGGATCTTTCTCTAGGATAGACCACATGTTGGGCCACAAAACAACTCTCAATAAATTTAAGAAGATTGAAATTAGACCTCCACCCTCTCTCCCTCCCACACTTTCCCCCATTAATAATATCTTTCATTAGTGTGGTACATTTGTTACAATTGATGAACACATATTGAAGCATTGCTACTAACCATGGTCTATAGTTTACATTATGATTTACACTCTGCACCACACAATTTCATAAGTTTTGACAAAATGTATAATGGCCTGTATCTGTCATTGCAATATCATGCAGTTTTTAAATGCACGAACCTGATATCTCCACATTTATTGAGGTCTTGATTTCTCTCAATATGGTTTTGTGGGTTTCCACATATTCATTACATTTGGTCCTAAACATTTTTAATGTTATATATGCATTTTTCCTGTTGTGGTTGTTTTAGTTCCTTAGGCTGCTCTGAGCAAATACTATGTAATGGTTTGGCTTGAACAATGGGAATTTATTAGCTTACAGTTTTAAGGGCAAGAAAATGTCCAAATCAAGGTAATGCTTTCCTCCCAAAGACTGGTTGCCGGCAATCCTTGGCTCCTCTGCCATATGGCAAGGCACATGGTGACATCTGCTGGTCTCTCCCTTCTCTTCCTGGTTTCCTTGATTTCAGCTTCTAGCTTTCAAGGCTTTCTCTATCTGTACTTATTACCTTTATAAAGGACTCCAATAAAAGGATTAAGACCCATCTGAATGGGGGGGGGGGTCACACCTTAACTGACATAGCCTAATTTTTATCTTGAATGGATTTTGGCTTTTATCCAAGAAAAGTCTATTTCTAGCAAACTAGGAATAAAGGAAAATACATTATATATTAATCTGATAAAGGAATAAAAAAAAACTAAGGCAAATATAGTGAAAATTATAAGTTGTTTAATATTGGAAACATAACAACTATGTCCTCTTGCATCTTCAAAGTGCAATGTCTGATACACTAAGGCAAGAAAAAGTAAAAGATTTATGATTGAAAGAATTGAGATTGTCATTATCTACTGATATTATCTACAAAAAGTTAGAATTCATGAGAAAGTTTAGCTAAGTTTCTGGATACTACATCAATATACAACAGTCAATTGCATTTCTATATACTTACTAATTATAGCAGTTTGGCAGTTTAATATAGTTATGAATTCCAAAAATAGATATTGGATTATGCTTGTAAACTGGTCTGTTCATCTGGGCATGATTAAGTTATGACTAGGACTTGGATTGGGCCATATCAGTAGGGTGTTGAGTCCCACCCCTTGGTGGGTGGGGTCTCAAAGATAGAAGACATGGCAAAGGACAGAATTGGAGTTTTTCAGTTGGAGTTCTGAAGCTGAGTTTTAATGCTAGAGCCTGGGGAAGCAAGCACACAGAGGGGCTTGGTCATGAGGAAGGAGAGAAGGCTCCAGGAAGAGACAAGCCGTTTGCCTGATAGTCTACAGCTGACCTTGTGGAGGAATCAGAGTAGCTGAACCCAGAGAGAAATGGAGCACTGGGAAGAGAGGAACCCAAGAAGCCTGAACCCCCTGGCAAACGTCAGCAGCTGTCTTGCTCCAACACATGGCAACAGACTTTGGTGAAGGAAGAAACTTATGCTTTATGGCCTGGTAACTGTAAGCTTCTACCCCCAAATAAATACCCTTTATAAAGACCAACAGATTTCTGGTATTTTGCATCAGCACCCCTTTGGCTAACTAATACACTAGTTATAAATAGAAAATGAAGTTTCAAAAAGACTCATTATTTTAAATTAAATCTTGAAGATGTTTCTCTATATTTTCTTCTAGGACCTTCATAGTTTTAGTTCTTATATTTAGGTTTTTAATCCATTTTGAGTTAATTTTTATGTATGTGTGAGGTAGGAGTCTACTTTTATTCTTTTGCATGTGGATATCCAGTTTTCCCAGCACCATTTGTTGAAGAGACTATTCTTTTCTCATTGAGTGGACCTGGCACACTTGTCAAAAATCAGTTGGCCATAGACATGAGGGTTATAAATTCTTTTAATATTTGAATAGTGGTTACCCTAGAAATTATGACATGCATCTCTGACCTTCTTTCTTAGATCATTTTCTTCTATCTAAATAATACCATTTAGTATGTCCTTTAGGGCAAATCTACTATTGAGTAATTCTCAGTTAATGTTTGAGACTGGTAATTGTTTTAAGTTCACTGAAGATATCATCCCACAGTCTTTTGGTTTCCATTGTTGCTGTTGAGAAGTTAGCATTTGGGGGGCAGATGGGGCTCAAATGGTTGTGCGTCCGTCTCTCATGTGGAGGAACCTGGGTTCAATTCTCGGGACCACTCGGTAAAAATAAAAAGAAAAATATAGAAGGTGCACGGCCGTCAGGCCCCGCATGTGGGTGTGGTGCCAGGCTCCGCCGAGCCACGCAGCAAGGTGATGACATAACAGGAAAATGACACAAGGGAGAGCCAAGACGAGACGTGCTGGAAAACCAGGAACTAAGGTGGTGCAGGTGGTAGTACACTTCTCTCCCACATCGAAGGTTCTGAGGATTGAATCCCAGTGAAGACAGGAGGAGAAGGATGAGAAGAGAGGGCAGGATACAGACACGGAGAATTGCCCAGCAAATGGACACAAAAACAGCAAAAACAGGGGGTATGTAAAAGTGGTTAAAAATAAATAAATCTTTAAAAAAAAAAAAAAAGTTAGCATTCAATCTTTTATTTGCTTCTTTGAGGGCAATCTAATTTTTTTCTGCTTATTTTTAAATTTTCTTTTTGCTTTTCTTAGTTTTACTATTATATGTCTTGGTCTATGGATTAAAAATTTATTCTACCTGGGCTTTGTTCAGCTTCTTGAATCCATGGAACAATGTCTTTCAGAAGCTTTAGAAAACCCTCTTTTCTTTCTGGAAATCCAGTTGAGCTTCTTTTTGTATCCTCTCTGTACCTTACTATCTATGCTGGATATCTTCAGTTTATCCCATTACCCCAATCCTCTCTCTACCTTCCTCTCACTTTATTTAGTGTCCACAGAGGCAGATGTTTTAAGACACATCAATTGGTTTCCTTACTCTTACTTTAGGCTTCCTGCCACATTTCCCCATTAGGAAGCACTGGCAGGAAATTAGAATGTGGAATAAGATGTGGTCTGTGTATTTATCTCCCCAAGGCTTCCTGAGCATGGAGTTACCATGGCTGTATCCCTCTGTTGCAGCCATAGGTCCTGTCATGCAGTCTCTCCATACAGCTACCCTTTTTGAATTCTAGTAACCATTCTTTCTCCTTGCCTCTGAAGGTTTAGGGGTGGTAACAGCTTTCACTGATGCTAACCCAAGTGTACTTACTATCTTTTGTGATTTTCCTAAACCTTGCTGTGGTGGCTTGGAGTTATATAATCCAGAAAAAAAGTTCTTAACCTTAACCCATTTTTGTGGGTGTGAACCATTGTAAATAGGACCTTTTGATGAAGTTACTTCAGTTAAGACATGGCCCAACTGAATCAGACTGGGTTTTAATCCTATTACTGGAGGCCTTATGGAGAAGGCCACAGCGAGAAGCCACAGGGAGCAGCCAAAAGCTGGAAGTCAATGGAACCCACAAGAAAAAGGAAAATACACCACTATTCATACTGCCGTGTGACAGAAAAGTCAAGGAACTGCAAAGATTGTCGGTCAGCCAGAAGATACCCCAGGAGGAAGCCAATCTTCTAGCCTCTGAAACTATGAGCCAATAAATTCCTATTGTTAAGCCAACTAATTTTATGGTATTTGTCTTAGTAGCCAGGAAACTAAAACACTGCCCTCACCTTTATAAATAATTCCTTCATTAAATTTTCCTTGAATTATTCAATTTGAGTGTGAAATAATTTCCTGAAAGACCCTGACTAATATGCCTCTTCTATACTTTCCATCTTTTTGTCTTTCCATGCTTCATTCTGAATAGTTTCTTCTGACCTGCCTTCCAGCTAATTCTTTTACTTTTGTTTAATCTATTGAAAAATCCATTCACTGACTTTTTAGTTTTATTTCATTTTTAAATTCAAGAATTTCTACTAATTCTGTTTTTTAAAAGGTTTATTTACTTTTATCCATTTTAACCCCCCCTGCTTGCCGTTTTTGTGTGTGTCCATTCACTGGGCAATTCTCTGTCTGCTTCCTGCCCTCTCTTCTCATCCTTTTCCTCCTTTCTTCACTGGGATTTGATCCTGGGAACTTCCGATGTGGGAGAGAAGCGTTCTCCCACCTGTGCCACCTCAGTTCCTGGCTTTTTGGTGCATCTTGTCTTGGCTGTCCCTTGTGTCACTCTCCTGTTATGTCATCATCTTGCTGCATGGCTTGGGGCGCCTGGCATGCCCGCGCGCAGGGCCTAGGGGCCCGTTTGCCTTCTATATTTTTTTCTTTTCTTTTACCAGGAGGTCCTGGGGATCGGACCCAGTTCCCTCCATATGGGAGAGGGACGCCCAACCATTTGAGCCACATCCACCCCCCTCTACTAATTCTTTAGAAAATCTGTAATGGTACGTTATAATCTGAAGTTTTTGATTTTTTTAGTTTTTTGTTTCTTTGCTTATTCACTGTGATGGTTTGAAGCTATATGGACCCTAGAAAATTATATTCTTAAGGTTAATCCATTCCAGTGGGTGTAAGCCTACTTTTTATCTTTTTATCAGGTTACTTCAGTAAAAAGCCTTTTGATTAGGTTACTTTAGTAAGATTTAGGTCTTAATCATCTTATTTGACTCCTTTATAAGAGAATGAAATTCAAACAGAGAGAGAGTGAAAGCCATGGAAGCAAGAACCTGAAACAATGAAACCCAGAGGAGAAGGGAGAGAACAGTAGATGCTGCCATGTGCCATGAGGATGGCTGGCAGCTGTTTTTCAGACAGAAAGAATTGCCTAGGGGGGGTGGATGTGGCTCAAATGGTTGGGCATTCGTCTCCCATATGGAGGGATCTGGGTTCTATCCCCGGGACCTCCCGGTAAAAAAAAAAAAAAAAAGAATTGCCTGATGATGCCTTGATCTGGAAATTTTCCTCAGCCTCAGAACTGTAAGCTTGTAAGCTAATAAATCTCCATTGTAAAAGGCAATCCATTTCTGTTATATTGCTTTTGGCAGTCTAGCAGACTAAAACATTCAAAATCTGTGTCTGGGAATTCCACTATCCAAAGTCCTCATGGCCTATTTCTGTTGTCTGTTGTTTGTGTTTGTTCCCATTCATGTGATTCTGTGACCTTGACTGAGTGCTAGACACTGTAACTTAAAAATTATTTGTAGAAAAAAATGTGTGGTCTCCAATAATGTTTTCTTCCTTCAGGGATAATTTACATTTTTCTTCAAGTAGCAGTGGCACTAACATGAAAGGCATTGGGACATGATTTCATGTCATTAGAACAAGATCAAGCAGGATTGCAGCTCATGCAAGGATTTCCTTAAGTTCATCTTTACTCCTAGAGGGCAGTCTTTTATGGTCTTATAAGTAAGCTTGAGGTAATTAATCAGGATTTCCACCCTTTGCTGGCCCTGGAATGCAGTTTTTTTTCCCTTTGCCCCTCAAGTCTTTCAAAAGAGGCACTCAATATAGCAGATGCTTCTTTGGTATTAGCAAATACCCCCTTTTACTTCCAATGCTGTGTTTACCTCTCTAGATTTCAGTCTTCTCTCAAATTTTGCTTCAGTAATTTCTTACTCTATTGTTAGTTTTTTGATGCTTTTGAAAAGATTTTTTAAAAAATATTTCATCAAACTTTTTTGATATCATCGGAGGAGCATTTATATGATATATATTTATATGTCATTACTAGAAAGACACAATAATGCATCTGTTGCCAAAAGGAAATAGCTGGGCTAAGCCAAGATATTTCAAGATAAGAAAGGTTAAGAAGCCTATATGAAGGGGGTATATGGAATGATGATATTGACAAGAAAATAGTAAGCAGAGATTAAGGTCCCAAAAGATGAGTAAACAGTATAGATCAGGGCTTAGCATTAGGAAGAAGGAAGGAAACTCTTTGGGAAGGCATATAAAGTTTGATGGAAAATAAAATATAACAAAAAATGCACTGAATTTGGAATTATCTTAGATCTTCTACTTACTGCTCTATGCTCTTGGACTAGTTATTGACATTTTGAACCTTAGGTTTCTCTTCTATAGAATGAGGATTATTCTATCTATTCCTAATGGTAAAATTTCCTATTATAGTTCTCAGAGCATCTGTTCCTCTTCTTTATTGCGCTTGCTACAGCTGTGATTTTACATGTATTTCTATGATTTTTAAATTAATGGCTTTGTCTTACTTTGTCACCAGAACATAAAATCCTTAGGACAGGATTCAGTTTTTGTTTTCCTTCAAGCAGTCAGAATTTTCTGAGTGTTTACCATGTGTTAAGAGCTCTTAGAATGGTATGATGAACAAGATAAATAGATAAGAATGGTATAATGAACAAAATAGATAAGGTAATAATTTTCTTCCCAGAGCCTGGCATGCCTGATAATAAATACTCAATAAAAATGTGTTGAATGATGAGTTTATATAAAAACAAAATGACATAATGAGTGCAAAAGTGCTCAAAAAATGGCAAGAATCTCTATACATAAAATATAGGTTATCATCATTTATGAACAGTATTCTCCATCCAGAAATATATTCAGATAAAGATAAGTGTAGCTGGAGGAGTTCAAATCTTGATCTTATCCATAATATTGCCTAGTATGTTTGCAAGAAATGGGAGATAGAGCTTTTAGCTTTAGGAGAAAAGAAACACTGAAAAAATAAACTGAATATTGAAAAAAATTGTGTTCCTTTACCTAAATATGTTTTTTTTTTTTTTTTTTTTTTTAACCGGGAGGTCCGGTAATCGAACCCGGGTCCCTCCATATGGGAGACGGACGCCCAACCAGTTGAGCTACATCCAGCCCCTAAATATGTTTTACTAAAAGATTAAAACAGGAAAACATTTAATGTACTAAAGAAACATTCATTAAAAAGCAAATTATTTAGATAAGTAGTTTAAAAAAAAACCAAGAATCATAGGTTAAATGATAAAATTAAATAGCTTTTATGTTAAAAGTGAAATAATACATATCTCCATTTTATTTTTTTTCCCTATTAGGAAAAAATTAGATTTATGTATGGTTTTTTCCCCACTTGTATTGATAATTTCAAATTTACAAAAAAGTTTAAACAGGGAAGCGGCTGTGGCTCAATCAGTAGGGCTCTTGTTTACCATATGGGAGGCCCCGGGTTCGGTTCCCGGGGCCTCCCGATGAAGGCAGGCCCACCCCCACGGCGTGGTTGGCTGACCCAGCGAGCACAAGCAGCAAGGGGGGTGATAAATGAATAAATAAATAAAATCTTTAAAAAAAAAAAAAAAAAGTTTAAACAGAATATTGTGTATCCATTACCACACAACTGAAGCTTTTTAAAAAATTTTTTTAAATTTTTATTTTTATCATGCAATTGACTTTTAATTGTATCTAACCCCCAGATTTAAGTTAAACATATTTGACAAGAATATGGGGACAGATGTGGCTCAAATGGTTGGGCGTCCGTCTCCCATATGGAGGGACCCGGGTTCGATACCTGGGACCTCCTGGTAAAAAAAAAAAAAAAAAAAAAAAAGAATATTACATAGTTTCTCCTTCTCAAGTGTAACATATTAGAAAGCATATATCTTCATTTTAGAAAACTCCATTATTAGATTTTAGTTATATATAAAAAAGCAGTCAAAGAAAAATTCATTCTCTTTAAATATACTGTTAGCTTTTGGTTAGTATAACTGTGCTTTACTGCATCCAGAGAGGATGGCAGAATGGGAAAGACACTGGAATAAGATCTGAGTTTTAGTGCCAATTTGGCCAATAATTTGCTGTGGAACTCTAGGTAAATCTCTTTAAATCTTCACCTATTAAAAAAAGAGAGAAAAGGATTTCTAAAGACCCTTTGAATTCTAAAATTCTGTGACTGTGAAATCAATGTTTTCATAGAGACAGAATTGGATTTAGAATCAGAAGACCTGGATTTGAGCACCATCTCTGCCACATACCAACTGTGTGAATATGTACAAGTCACATAATCCCTCTAGGCCTAGCTGAGATTTACTTCACAGTGCTGGGAAGGATTAAGAGGGTTATCGTATGTTAAAGTGCACTGTAAACAGTAGAGAACTACCCAAATGCCCCATATTATTTTATAATATCCAGTGTTCTCCTTTTGATCTAATTAGTCAACCAGAACAACCAACCTCAAGTGAGTCAAGCCTCGTTAAGTTTTAAACCAGGAAATGTCAGTATATTTAATTATGCACCATGCTCAATTTTTGGAATTTGTAGTTCAATTCTATAAATGCTTATGCTTTGATGATTGCTAATACTGGTTAAAATTATGAATAGGTACTCACTTGTACAGGCCATTCCTCCATAAGAAGATGGTCACTGTTCTCCGAATCCTAAATTTTTCGGGGAGGGGGGACAAAACAGTGAACATTGCATATAATGGCAACAAGTACTTATAAATGTATTTCCTCATTCAGTGAACAATTTTTTGTTGAGCCATCAGATACCCGGGAGGATGTTTCTCAAGTGAACAAGAGCAGCCCTGGAATAAACAAAGCCTCCTTTGGCAGACGGCATGATTCTCCCTTGAAAGAGTCAGTGGGACTCTCATACAGGCCAGTCTTTATATTCGTTGGGCTAACAGCCCTAGGGTTTCTTTCAGGCCTTGGAACTTGGGGAAACCTAGTTCATTAGTGGCCTACGCACACTGGTTATTCGGCAGAACTGATAAAGTATTTCTCTGGGAGAACACGCATACGCTTCCTTGGTTTGTGCTTAGGAACACGAGAACTATCTAAACCGTGTAACGCCTAGCACATTGTTACTCAAGACTCTGGACGTTGCAAGAAAATGGCTAACGAAGGTGAGGAGTGGTGGAGAACGGCGGCGCGGCGGACGTTGGTGCGGTTAGACTTGCCTGACCTCCCGGCCCACGCAAGGGGTCGCACTGCTCAGGTGGCCGCACCCCGCTCCACCGAGCCTGCCGGGCGCCAGCCCTGCACCAGTGCGCACGCGCGCTCGTCATCCGGGTGCTGGCTGCAGCTGCAGGTTGCGCTGGGGTGGCGGACAGGGGGCGGGGCCAGCGGCTCATTGTGCGCAGCGTTGCGCGGCGCCTCCGGAAGCCGCGAGGCCTGGGTCGAAGTTGGTGCTGCTGCCGCCGCCGCCCTGCAGCCCACTCGCTGCCTCGGCAGCGCGCTGCGCCCCTAAAATGGCTGCCGCTACCGGTGCTGTGGCAACCTCGGTAGCTTCAGCCACCTCGGGTCAGGCGGAAGGTAAAAAGATCACAGATCTGCGGGTTATAGATCTCAAGTCCGAGCTGAAGCGGAGGAACTTAGACATCACCGGAGTCAAGACTGTGCTCGTCTCTCGACTTAAGCAGGTGAGGCCCGGCGATGTCCGGGTAGGGGAGCTTAGGCCGCGCCTCCGCACTCCCCTTCCGCCGCAGCCCCGCGCTTCCCGCCGCCGCCGGGACCAGCAAGGCGGCGCGGTAGGAAGGCCCAGGGAGCCGCCTGCGCGCGCGGGGAGGACGAGGACCCTCTTGCGGCGCCTCCGCCCCCGCGCGCCGGGCCTAGTCTTCGAGGGGCCCGCGAGCTGCCAGGGACCCGCCGCCGCTGCCGAGCGTGCCCCCGCCTCCCCCAGGAAGTCCCGCCGGGCTGGGAGGGCCGCGGACGGCCGGCGCGGCCTCCCAAGGGCGATTGTGGAGAACTGGGAGGTGCTCGTTCCCCAGCCTTTAGCGATGGTGAGCGCACGCATTTCTTGGCCACGGAGGGAATGGTTACTTTGGTGACTTCTGTGAAGTTACCGTTTAATTGTGCCCAACCGTTTCCTCCCCATCTTGGGTGGGGGTGGGGGTGTTGAATTGATAGTGGGAGGGGGGTTGATTTGGTAGTGGGAGTTGATGGGTGGGTAAGAGAGGTTTTGTTTTTCGCTGGGTTCTCGGTTTTTGCATCACCGCAATAATCTGATTTTTCTTCCCTGATTATCTTTCTGGTTTATATGAGTGAGCGTTGGAATTATATTTCAGGAGAGATAAGTTTGCATTAAAGAAATCAGGAAAACTCCTTGTAGTTACTTTAGTAGCTGGTAACTTTTCTGCAATAGAGCATATTTAGAATTTTGTTCAGTATGGTAATATGTGATATTTAGTTATCTCGACCGGGTAGAATTTTAAACTCTGTGTGATTTTGATACCTAGTGATTTTTTTCCCCTGAAAGTTTCTCTTAATCTTTAGTGTAGTTTAATTGCCCTTTTTTGAAGTCGGTTCTTGAAAGGACTGGGAATTCTAATATCTTGAGGCTTGAGGTTTGCTGTGTTTTTTATTTTTTAATTACATTTCGTTTTATGAAATAAGTTTAGATAGATTGTGTAGCATATTAACTTCTCTTTCTAATGTAGGCTATTGAAGAGGAAGGAGGCGATCCAGATAATATTGAATTAACTGTTTCAACTGATACTCCAAACAAGAAACCAACCAAAGGCAAAGGTTGTTACGAGTTATGAACATATTTTAAAATATATTTTGGTTATATAACTTGCCTCTGCTCTTGTGCCACTTGTCCTGTTTATATATATAGTGCTACTCTTTGCTGTTTCCCTCTGGCACTCTGCCTTCTTGGGTCAAGGAAGAACAGTTACTGTTGCCAGGCACTGGGTGACTGGTAGCCCTTAAGATTCGGCAGACGCTGACCTGAAAGTGAGACCCGCTCTTTATTGCTTCCGGAAAAAAATTATCAAGTCCAGTTTCATACTGTTTCTTCCTTCATAGTGCAAAAACTGCAGGAATAAATTTCAGCTTAATACATGTCAACCTTGCCCCACAATTGGCAGAGTATTGGAATTCCTACCAAACTTTCACCTTGGCTCCTTACTATTTTCTCTAGTATATTAAATACCATAACCTCTGTGTTTAGTATTTTGTTTGACGGGTGACATTAATTTGCATTTATGCCATTATAAATTATAATTTTTAGTGAAATTCAAAAAGACCTTACCAATACTAATAGGGTAGGTAAATCCATTATTAATTAGAAAAGAAAAAGCTTAAATAATAGGGAAATGTTAAGGATTTATATTTCATAACTTTTAAGCTAGGTCAGAATATATTGCCAGGATATGGAGATTTAGCAAATAGCTAAAAGTGGTTTTAAATTAACATTTTGACAATATAAATAGGACTTACAAGGTATTTTTAAAAACTTCTAAGTGAAATCTTTATTTGAATAATTACAAATTTCTCCTTTCCACCCTTAAGGACAGTAGCAGAGTGTAGACATGATGTGAGAATCTTGATCCTAGTACCTACTTAAAATTTCCATTAATTACTGCAATTCTGCCTTAAGGTAGAGTATGTTCTGGATGGCTGCAGCATTTTTTTGTTTTTGGAATCTAACTTTCCTACTGTAAGTGATGCAAAAGGAAAACTGCAGTAGATCCAATTGATGGAACTAAAGTAAAAAGATTCAATGAACTAATTGAAAAGAGGGCAATATTAAATTTTGACCTTAAGAAGCACCCTGTGGATATTGGAATCAGACAGATCCTGCATCCTACAGCCAACTCATTATTTCATTCTACTTAGATTTGGAGGAGTACTCTATTTCCACCAAAGGAAATTGAAAAGGAATAAGAAGCACTTCTTTGGGGGGGAGGGGGAAATGTGAATAACAGAGGTGGAGATGGAATTCAGAGAAGTAACCAAATTATCTTGAAAGTCTGTTGCTTTTAATGTAACTCTGACTCTATGTAATCATTTTGAGAGATACATTTCCTTGGTTTAGAGAAGCTTGTACTGACAAGCCAAAGACTTATTTCCAAATGGGGAAGCAAAAATTTCAGGATTAAGTACATCAAGAATTAACCAGATTTGATTTATAATGTTTACTTAGCACAGTGTGATAGTTTGACCGATGCTGGGATATTAGAGTCCCAAGTTATTTGAGTTTATTGTTAGGATTTTAGCATTTAAAGTAAAATTCAACTGATTTTTTTCAGTTCTCACTTACTTTTTTTTGTTTTAGAAGGTACAGGGATTGAACCCAGGACCTCATACATGGGAAGCAGGCGTTCAACCACTTGAGCTACATCTACTCCCCTCTCACCTACTTTTAATTTCTCTGTGTATCCTTTCTTTTTCAGGTTTGATTAGGAACTTCATTTATCTTAGCCTTAGAAATAATTTCAGCAATATACAATTTTAAGAGCTTTTCAATATATATTTTTCATTTTTTATCAGTACATTAATTTTTTATTTTATATGGATTATGAAGATACGTGAATGTTTTTTTTTCCTAACTCTGATGTTAAGGTGTCATGTCTTTAGTTAGAAGTTGTAACATCATTTATCTGTGACAACCTGAGTAGTCATGAGCCGCATTCTGGGACCTGCATGATAAATAGCTCTAGTCTCTTTATTTATTTTTTATTTTTTTAAGATTTTATTTATTTATTCATTTATCCCCCCCTTGCTGCTTGTGCTCGCTGGGTCAGCCAACCACGCCGTGCGGGCAGGCCTGCCTTCACCAGGAGGCCCCGGGAACCGAACCCGGGGCCTCCCATATGGCAAACGGGAGCCCTACTGATTGAGCCACAGCCGCTTCCCTCTAGTCTCTTTAAATTTCATCTGTCATTGTTCAGAAAATCCTATGAATTACAAAGAGCATAATGTACATCCTCTAAGTAAATAACCTTGTTTTAATTAATGTATTATTAAGATGCTTATATGTATTAGATTATTTTATTTTTTACATGATCTTTAATACTCTTTGATGCTATTCATTTATTTATTTATTTTTAGGAGGTGCTGGGAATTGAACCCGGGACCTTGTACATGGGAAGCAGGCACTTAACCACTGAACTAGACCTGCTTCTGGTCAGATTATTTTTAAAAAGTTTAAAAAACTTTTGGAAATCAAATTTATATGAAGAAACCTGTTAAAATACCAACAAATAATAGTTTTTTAAGCCAAGGATTCAATAAATATTTTTTTATGTGATTTCGTTTTTTCAATCTAGTTGCTGAATTACTCCATGAAGTTCTTTTTGTCAAATATTTTACTTAGTACCCACCTTGAAAATGTCATCTAGGTCATGCTACTTTCCCTTTAGTGGGTCTATTTCCTCTTTTATAAAATTGGAAATTCTACTAGATCATCTCTAAGGTTCTTTTTGAGCTCTGAAGTTTATTATTTATAGCCAGAAGCCTGGAGAAAACTGCTTTCTGTTCAACTAAAATAGATGTATAAGGAATGAACAGAAAAGCTTATAGGCCCTTAGTCAGTATAGATATTCTTCAGCATAGTTTATTGGAGGAAAAGAGCAAAGAGTGGGAATTTTTAGAGGCAGTCATGTGGACCCCAGCAAGACATGACAAATAGCTTGTCAGGAAGAGAAATAATTCTTAGGATAATCTTAATGCAGCAAACAAAAGTTAAATGATGTTAAGAAAACAAGAGAAGCTTCGTGGGTCTGGAGAAATTGCTCACATGAAACAGCTCATTCTTAAGATAAATGCAGGGTCACAATTTCTTTTACAAATTTGTCTGTTAAAATGATTGTGTTTAGACAGATTAGAGGAACAGGTACCTGCAGTTTTAACTGTATTATAGAATATTTTCAAAATCCAGTTATAGGCACAAACTTAGAGTACATACTGAACATGTTATAGTGAGTTCTGGTGTTTATAATTAACATAATTATAAAATTTGTTTGCATATAGTTGATATGATGGAGCCATTTGCAGCTTAGATTGCTTCTTTCTCCTGAGTCTTTTCTACACTCTCTTTGTTAAAAGCTTTTAATAAGTAACTTAGAAGAAAGCTTCACCCAGTGAAAGTTACTGTCATATTATTTGGGTGTGTGTTAAAGTTGTTAAACAGGTAGAGCCAACACCTCATTGCCTTGTTTTAGAGATTATAGACTTAAAGATTGTTTTGGTCTCCCTGACTGGGATATCATTTTTTTTTTTTTAATTTCAACCTTTAAATCAACTCCAGACTTAAGTAAAAGGTACTTATTATTTTATGTGGTTAATCAATGCATTATCCAGAAGTATATATAATGTAATGCTCACCAGTGTCAAAACTACTCTGCAATACATGTAGCCTTAAAAAAGAATCAATATGCTATATAAAATATGATTTTTTTCCTTATAGACACGAGTATAATTTTGGATTATAAGTTTCATCAAACATCTGATCCCTAATTTTTTTGTGGAAGATACCACAGACAGTATATTTACAATTAATTACATGCTTATGGTATAAAGCTTTCTAAAATTTATATTTTAAATAAGACAATATAATTACCACATAAAATATATTTAATACAGTATCATAGTGTACTGAAATCCTTGCTTTTTTTTTGTTTGTTTGGTTTTTTTTGTTTGTTTGATTTTTGCTACAGTAAGTTCAAAGATTGAACACTAATCAGAACTCTGGCATTTAGAAGGACTTTGGGGAATAGAATTGTCATAGGTATCTCTTGTGTACCCGTTCAGCTAAATGCTTTGTGAAAGCAAGGAAAACATCTTTTATTTACTGTTTCTATAATACCTAGCATAGAGTTTAGCACATAATAAGTGCTCAGAAAATAATTGTTGAATCAGTACTGAGAGCCATTTGATGGCTCTCTTAATGATTGCTTTAAAAGATATCTCTTCTGGTGCCTATTTTAATTGCATATTTCTTTTTAGGAAGCAGGTACATCATAGATTAGTATTTATTATCTTCTAAAGAGTTTAAGGTGCCTTTCTCAATAGCACTAGAGGCTTCCCCTTACACACTGATACATACTTTTAGAACACATGAGTCATTACATCATCCTTGTATTCCTCACCAAGTTGTTGCTGTGTTGGAAAGTCTTATAACCTTTTTGTCCAGCTTTAGAGGTTATGTATTCATCTTCATTTCACAAAATCAGACATTTTTATCTCTGCCATTAAAACCTGCATTTGCCTTATGCATTTATTTAGTAGATTATGTTTATCACTAAAGCATTTGTACTTTTTTCAGCTATTTTATGGTATCAAATAAGGTGTGTGTGTCTGTCAAGGGTTCTGGTGGGGAAATATGTAATATTTATAGTACTTTAAGACAGTGTGTTTCTCTCAGTTCATTTGTCTTACAGGTATTTTGAATTAGGGGCAGGGCTTCAGAGTTTCATCTCTTTCATATCTGAGGATCTTTCATGAACCCATGTAAAATAGTGTTAATTATGTAGGATTTATAGAAAAAGGAAATCATATTGGTTTGTGGCATCTGAAGACTTTAATGCGGAAGTTGAATAATGGCTTAGGGCAAAAGAAGGGTGGAATTGATTGATTTATTCAATCAGTTATGCTCTGCTCCTTACATATCATAGTAAAAGGTCCTCAATGCACAATTCCAGGAGTTATCATTTACATCATAAACTCTACAGTCTGAGGAGCCCTAGCTCCTAGCAGTCCGAGCTTTACAGTATTATTTTCCAGATTTTAAAAGTGAAATGTTTTCATTTAAAAAATGAAGTAATCTAGAAAAGTATAAAAAAGTGAAAATTACCCATAATCCCATCACCTTGAGATAATCACAGGAAACATTTTGTTAATTTAAGTTCTGTTTGTATGTGTGCATGTACTCATAGGAAGTTTATGTTTAACGATTTATTTTTCCTTTTCAACTACTAAAATAGGTTCTGTCACATATGTTGTTTTGTTAGGAGTAGATAGAATTTGCATCTAGTTTGGGGAATCTGAAAACAATAACATTCCTCCTGTGTTCTTCTTACTCTAGCTTCTTCTTCCTAGTGGTTTTCAATCTGCACTCAGCATTAGAGTCATTTGAGGAGTTTTTAAAAATGCAGATGCCAGGCTCCCAACCCTAGAGATTTGGTTTTGGTTGATCTGTGGGGGCCCAGGCAGTTTTTTTCTAAAAACCCTCTTCCCTACATAGTTCTAACTTGAGCTAGAGTTAAGAACTGGACAAGAGTTTGAAACTTGAGCATCATTTTCATTCATTTCCCTTTCAGTTTCCAAATTGTTTTCTGTACTTTTAAGTTCTCAAAAAACGTTTACATTGCTTTATTTGATTCTCATAACAGTGCTGAGAGTCAAAGTAGGACTATTTTCTTTTTATTGAAAAAATAGGAAAGTAACCCATTAAGAACCCAGTTAACGTTTTTCTACTTTAAAAAGTCTTTTTTGTAAATATATAGAGGCCAGAAATGTTTAGTCTGGTTATCTTTAGGTAATTTAAGAGTTTTTAAGATATATACTTCTTGGTGTTTTCCAGATTTATGATGAATGTGAATTACTTATATTTAAAAAAAGGGAAAGAAAAGTGACTTTTTGGGTAGTTGTGTGTTTAAGAAAATGCACAAGGCCTTTTAGGAAAATAATTTCATTAGTAAAGTATCAGTAGAGAGGCTAAAATAACAGGCAAACAAGAAACAGAGAGGCTAAAATACATTTGGACACAAGAAATGCAAAGTGTATTCTATGATTAAAATACTGCATGCAGTTGGGGAGAGGTGGTTGCTGGAAACATATTAATGTTTTCCTTTGGAAACCAATTTATGACCCATAATCCCTTATTCATAATTCTGAAATACAACAAGTTTTGACACTGTAAGTTTCTGTTTGGTGGCAGAAGTTAGGGTACTTATAGTCTTTGTCCCATTTAATGTGAATATTCATTCATTTCACTATACAAATATTTCTGTAATTGATTGTGAGATGCTGTCCCAGAACCCACTGGGGAGTTTAACTTATGGCATATGTACCATCTTATCCTTCTAAAATCTGGAAATTCTGAATTCTGAAATATGTCTCGCCCCAAAGATTTCATATAAGGATTTGTGGACCTACAGAAACTTATGTTGCATAAATAAGGAGTCATTTCTAATGTCTTCTTCCTTCAGCTTGTGTACTTTCACTTTGCTGTTTTACTTCAGATCTAAAATCATGCAAAGAGCTTGTTAGTGTATTTTATGTAATTTCAGGATAGCCATATGTTACCACTATGATAGTTTAAGATACAAGTTAATTTTCCTTCCATTTTTTATTTAGTTATTCAGGCTATCTTTATTGGCCAATTTATTTTCCAGTTTTGTTCCTCAAAGGATTGAAGTTAGACCTCAGACTTGCAGTCTTCATTAAAATTTTAGGTAGCTCCCTCATCCTGGTCCTATGACTTTCCTTTGAGCCAGTTCACATTTCTGTGGTACACGCTAGGTTCCCTGAAGGAGAAAAGAGAGGAAACTGTTACTGGTGGTCTGATTTGCTATGGGAACTTTGATAGGGTAGGCTTGAGGATGGGTATAATTGGTTACGGGCTTTGCCAAACTGTGCTGTAGGTAGTAGTGTTGCCTGTTAGAAATTTTTTTAATGTAAAAAAAATTTATTAAAGTATATCATTAATAAGTGAACATACATAAACAATAGTGTATAGCTAAAGTTATGAACTTACAAAACAAACATGCATAACATACAGGGCTCCCATACATCACCCCACCACCAATACCTTGCTTTGTTGTGAAACATTTGTAACAAATTATGAAAGAGCAGTGCATGTTAGAATTTAATAGGGGTTTGGTTTGTTTTTTAAGTTATTTCTCATCTATGATGTCACATAAATGAGAGATCTGTAGTTGTAGTTTGTGCTGTCATTAAAATAAGAGTCTATGGTCCTTAACATGATAGGGTTGATTGGCATGTCTCAGCGAAGGCTGAATAGAAATAACTTTGTTTACTGCTAGTTTTCAACCTAGAATTTAATCCATTATCAGTCAGCAAGTATTAAATAATTGAGTATAAGTTAATTATATGACATTGTACAAGATTCTGGGCTGGATAATAAACAGTATAGATTATAGGGATACTACTTTTTTTCAAAAAGGAAGAAATTACAATTTAGTTTCTAATTCAATGAGTGTAAAAGAAGCCCCAAATTAATAGGTTATAAGAGTGAAAGTGTAAAATCTCAGTTTTCTTAAACACCATGTACTTACTAGGTGCTACAGTTTTATCATGGTATTTTTGAAAATCTTATCCTCACTGATAGCATTAAATGCTTAGTTGTTAGAAACAGTATGGGATAGGAAAGAGATCTTTTTATGTGACTTAGGTCTCTGTGAATCTCACGTTTTCAAAAAACTAATAAATGTGGCTTTTGGAGCCACTTTACACTAAAAGACATAATATTTCAAACAACTGGCATATGGTAGCTGCTCATATGGTTTTGTGGGTATTGAGTGGGAGTGGACCTGGGTTTAAATTGAAGCACTATTTACTAGCTTTGTAATCTAATTAATTTGTGGGCTCAGTTTCCTCTTTTATAAAATGAGGATAATAGTTCCAGAGTTATGTGGGTAAAGTAATACACTAATGTGTATAAAGCACTTATCCTAGTGCCCTGAACCATAGAAGCCACATAAGCATTGGTAGTGACTGCTGGTGGTGTTTTGTTGCCAAAGTGTAATTTGATTTTCCTGTAAGTAAACTAAAGCAAGTGAAATTCACTGTGGAGTGTGTATAGTATATGTAGTTTTTCATTATGCTGAAAGCAGTCCTTTCAAAGATAGTATCTATGAATTGAGTAAATTAACTACTCCTTACCAGAATAAGTCTTTTAAGTAGGTCTAAATAAAATGAGGTGGAAAGAATTTAGGACTAGAAATGAGAAGCCTTGGTTTCCAGTTCTGACAGTTTACTAGGTTTGATCTTAGGCAAGCTATTTAACCTGTTCATGTACTACAGTTGCTTGGGAAAATGTATTGAACTTTAAAAAAAAAAAAAGTGCTTCGTAAATTGTGGCTAATAATTGTAAGGAGTAAATAGAATTTGCAAATGGTCTGTAAGAATTACCCCCAAATTGCTGCTCTATAGGCTATTTGGTGGTGGTCCTATATTTTTTCTAAAAGCTTAATTCTCCAAAAAGGTACCATCTTTAAAGTTTTTATATAATGGAACTTTATCTCTCTAAATGAGGTAAAGAACTTAGTGAGTTTTTTCTCTCTGGTACTGTTTTCTTTTTCAGGAAAGGAATATCTCTACCTTTTTTTTTTTTCCTTTAATAGATTAATATGCAATTTCTGATGAGCAACTTTCAAGTGGTTGCCCTTGTAGTATCTTATAATTTTAGACTTTAGGATAAAATAATCAAATAGGCTTTTTTTTTTTTTTTTAATGTGCAGAATTTAAAAATTTGTATTTTTTTAATATACAAATTGAGTTATGTAGGAAAGAGGATGCTGACAATAATTGCAAAATTAGATTACAAAGATTTTACCTAAGAAGGGCATAAATTAAAAATTTGTTTGCCTTAAAATGCAGGCACCACCATTTTAAATAGGAAGCACACTTCACAGTAAACTATGGTCCTATTTGACACTGAGTTCTCATTTCATTCTCACAAGCTCCTTAGGGGTAGGAGGGTAGAGGGTGGTCTCAGGGACTACATGGTAAAAGAAAAATCTCAATTCTTCATCTTGTTTTTCACCTACCTAGAAAGACCAGTATCTTGTTCCTCATTTTATCACCCATTCACAGAAAGGAGTTAAGTGAAAAAAGTTTGAATTGGGAATAGATAGAAAAGAGAGCCTGATGAGAAAACTAGTAAAAGAAAGGTATCCTAAATTTCTTTGCAGTTACCCCAACAGCTAAACCTTGCAGGATAACTGAAGTTGAAGATAGGTAGTTACACATGTCAGTTTTAGGCAAAGGGAAAAAGAAAAGTTGGTAGTGGCCTCAGGAAACAACATAGATTCGCATTCAAAAGAAATGAAACTTAAAAAAAATACTAAAGTTCAGCAGCTGTGTTTTTTATAGTATTTCTAATATATTACGAATTAAGTAGGGTTTTGTGGACTAGTCTGACCACGAAAGGCTTAGATTTGACTCTGAAACCGTTTGATGTAGAAAACATTTTTTAAAGTTCCAACCATCAATGTGCAGAGTTTTGAGGATGAAGATGAGGGTGGACCAAGGGAGACCAGTAATCTGAGAGCTATTAACAGTTTTCAGTCTGAAGTCATTTCTACTTGCCTTAAGTCACTTAGATGAGTTATTATGTTAAGTGTGCCCAGCACTATTTAGTTTTTTTGGAGAAATATGAAATATGTATAAAAGCAGTTATTGTACTCAAGGAATATCTTTTCTACATAGGGAAGCAAGATGTACTTAACAATTAGAGGACAAGGCAACATACAGTCAGTTAATGGATTGTAAGTTGTAGATTAAAATGTGAGAAATTTATTTCAGAGAAGGCTCATTGAGGAGGAATACTTAGGGAAGATTTTGAGGGGAATATGGATCCTGGATTTAGCTATCAGATGTCTGGTTATATATATACAGATAGAGTGGGAGAATTGATGGTAGAGAATTCAAGCATCATGAAGAAAAATGTACCATATATGTTAAGTCAGTTAAGATGATGGGTTCATATGTAAGATTAATTATTTTCATAGCTTATATAGCGTGACATTGTTAATAAAGTTATTTTGTTTGTTGGGACAGCTGTGACCAGGTTTATAAGCAGTTGGCATTAGCTTTGTCAGATGATTTGGGAGTGGAGAGTGATACTGCAGGGTAAACTTCTGAATGTTTTTTTGCTCTTAAAGTAATAAAAGACTGGTTGTTAGCCCATTTTCCTTCTTTCGCAGGTAAAAAACAAGAAGCAGATGAGTTGAGTGGAGATGCTTCTGTGGAAGATGATGCTTTTGTCAAGGTAAAGTGTTAATTACTCAGGTTAAGGTGTTTATTTTGAGCCTAGTATTTTGCTAAACAACTAATAGATGCTAAAGTATGTAGGTAAAATAAGATACTTACATAATATATTCCATCTCATTAACTCCAAATTCAGAAATATTAACTTTTTTAGTTAAATCAGACAAAGCTAGAAATAATAGCATGTTTGTCTAGTTGTCTAGACCTTTATTTAGAAATCTGAGATGTAGGGGTTGGAGGAATAGCTACAGGACAATTGATATGTTAGTTCCTGGATAAGGTTCCAGAATGAAGGCTATTGGTAATTGTTTTTGTCATCTGCCCATTGCATTTAGCTTTTGTATATAATATTCAGAACTTAGATTAATGTAGTCCTTAAAATGGAGAGAGAAAATTGTTTATGTGTAGCTACTTAGTAGAGATCAAAGTAAGAAACTCATTTTGCCCTTTAAAAACTGATAAGCCAGGTCCTTTTTGGCAAAAAAAGGAATGTACTTCAAAACTGACCAACCAGAAAAATGTTGTATGTGCTTTTAATTAAGGTGGTGTCAGTTCTGTATATTAAAAACACAGATCAAGTTACTTTTAATTGTAGTTGAGTTTTTTGGTTTGTTTTGTGTCTAATGAAAATGATTTGCTGCTTAGTGATCTTCAGGTCTTAAGTATTATGGCATTTGCAGGAATTATTTAATGAGCATGTACATTATGTACATTTATATATATATATTCTTTTTCTGTGTACAGTTAGTCCATATTGTCATAACATCTCTGCATGTCTGCGTGCTTCGCCATAGCTCATGTCCATTCACCTTCCCAGCTCTCCCACTTCCTACTTCTCAACCCTCCCTACACTACACATACACAAACACACACACACACCCCTCCCATACTTTGCACCTTGCTCTTCGAGGACAGGCAGAGAGAGAAAAGAAGTGTGTGGTTGAGAAGTTAACCCTGAAATCAGATAATTTTTGGAAGTATTTACTAGGGATTCATTAAAATTGACAGTGGAATACCTATAATCAGCTTTTGTTTGAGCATTTAAGAACTCTTCACTTTCAGTATTCTGTTTTCTTTGTGGTATGCTTTCCATTAGGTTCTTTGTTCTTATTTTCTCCACTTGTATTCACTAATAAGTATATGATTATGCAAAAATTATCCACTAGTGATACAGTGGGAAAAAAAAAAAAAAAACTTTTAAATAATTGTCAAATGTCTACCTTTCTTCATAAAAATGTTGTGGTCACTTGAAAGGTTGCCAGGAGTTCTATATTTCTATTCAGAAGAATAATAATACTGTTTCTTAGATGTGCTGTGAAAGATGCCTTTGTGTTATTATTAAATGACCAACTATCTGGTCATAATGTCTAGAAGAACAAAAGAGGGGTTTTTTTTGTTTGTTTTTTGTTTTTTGTTTTTTTTACCGGGAGGTACCAGGGATCGAACCTGGGTCCCTCCATATGGGAGGCAGACACCCAACCATTTGAGCCACATCTGTCCCCATGTTTGTTTGTTTTTTAACTATTTAAATATGTCTCAATTTTCTTATTCAGTGTTTTTTTTGTTTTGTTTTGTTTTTTAACTTTAGAAGTATATCAACATTTGTGATGCATTTGATGGAAATTAAATGAATGTATTTTCCTTGTCTCCCCTATTTGGTAATTTTGGAATTTATATAGTAGTGGTGGATAATGTCATCTACTGCCTATATATCTGAATAATAGAGCAATTGCTTCCATGGATAAAGTGAGGAGAATAGTCAAAGTTGGCACTTCAGAGTTGGTGGTTTTGTCCATGGTGAATTCCCTTTATTATTTTTTTTACACCTGTTCTTCTACCATCTTAGAACCACCTCCTCCATTTTCAATATTCCCCCAATATTACCCCCACACATACTGAGGTGAGCTTGATCAGACCTACCTTTCCAGAAATGGCTCTATTTCCCATGCACTCCATATTCCAAAAGAGCTGTGCCCACCTTCTTCAATAGAAACTTCTGTTCCTCAAACAAAAATGAATAATTAATTGTCACATTCCTGTCCTTTTCCACTTTTAACCCAAGGTCCTTTTCTTAAATCTGCTAAATGTACTATAAGAATAGGAAAGAAGGAAGGAATGCTCATTGCTTTCAACCCTTTTCTCTGTAGTTAATCAAAAAGGAAATGGCAGATTGCTGTTTTTCTTTATTTGCACTGAAGTATCAGGTATCTGGAAACTTTGAAGGGCAAGCAGACGTTCTTCCTTCCCAGAGCCAATCCCCACCTATATTTCCTTGCATAATTGACACTATGGCACAGTAACAGATTTCAAATCAATTAAATTTAAAGTAATTCTTTGCATATTTTTCAAGAACACATTGATGCAACATTTGGGAATTCCTTTTCTTTAGTTAGAAATAAATACGTTATAATAAGACTTCCAGGGTCTTTGAAGTTAAATCAAACTATGACATGTGGAGAAGTTATGTCATTTCTTTAAATCCATATCTTCTGGACAGCACCTAGAATGTGGCTTTGTAAATAATTATTAGATAACGAGAACTTGAGAGCATCTCTAGTTAGCTATTCAATTACTGTGTTATTTCATTGTGAGAGATTTGGGAACTCAGGTGTGTGGTTTAATGACTTTTGTATTAGACCTTTTCTGTTTTTAAAGACACAGTTAATATGTAAGATAAAATGATTGAACTTTGGCTATGGGAGTTATAGCAAAATATGATAAAATTAAAACATTTAGAGATGTAAATGACCAAAAACGTATGGTAGATAGCCTACACTATTTTGCCTCTAGTTGTACCAAATTTTCTTACCATTAAAAGGACTGTGAATTGGAGAATCAAGAGGCACATGAACCAGATGGAAATGAAGAATTAAAGGATTCTGAAGAATTTGGTGAAAATGAAGAAGAAAATGTGTATTCCAAGGAGTTAATTTCTTCAGAAGAGAACAAGAGAGCTCTTGAATTAATAGAGACAGAAGCACTTGAAGATATAGAAAAAGAGGACATCGAAAGTCAGGTCTTTAGCCAGTTTTCTAAAACATGACCCAGATAAATTAAGTTTTTAAATAATAAAAAGTAATTTTTTTCTAGTACAATGTGGAAGCCTCAGCATTTAAAAAAAAAATTTTTTTTTAAAATTATTTATGAATCACCCAGAATCCTACCACCTAAGGTGACCTTTTTAAATTTTTGCTTATTATCTTCGACATATGTATATATTTTTATAAACTAGTTATACTATAAATTACTGTTTATTCTATATTTTCACATAACATATAATGGTTTTATAATCTCTTGTGTGCTTTGCCATAATTTATTAGACTATTTTCTTTTTATCTAATAGCCACTCCTTTATTTTGGCCTTCTAAATTTTTTTCTAACCCACTATGAATGAGTGTACCAATTTCACTTTGACCTAGCCAGTATTACCTGGTGGTAGGTTTTATTTTCCTTTTTCTGCTTTAGTGGGTATAAATTGTTATTTTAATTCGCATTTCTTTGGTTATTATCAGACTGAGAATTTGCTTATTAAAGTTTAATTTTAAAGCATATAATTTTTCTAATCTTTTCTTTGAATGAAATATATCATTTTTCCTGCTTTGGAGTACTTTAATATATCTTAAGAAAATTTATGAATTAGGGAGTCAGTGCTATTAGTATTCTTGCTTAAGACACTTCCTTTCTGGATAGCCTAATAAATGAGGGGTTCACGAAAGATTTTTCTGTTTCTCTAGCAGTGTGTTGGCATAAAGAATATAGTCTGAATTATTAAACATTTATTTAGTGCCCACAGTATCATAGACAATGTACAGAACACAAGGCAAATCATAATCAGATATAAGCATAAAAGCATTCTCATGTTACCCAGATATTTTGTAAAGCAATGCTATTGTATACCCTTTTACTTAGGAAATTGAAGCTCAAGAAGGTGAAGATGATACCTTTCTAACAGCCCAAGTAAGTTTATATTTAGTCCTATGAATTTGATAGTGTGGGTGGAAGGGCTTGGAAAAGGAATCTTATTTTGACTTCATAATTCTTTAATTCATAAAAGTGCCTTCAATTTAGTAGAGTTGTTTGTGTGCTGTATACAAAATACGCTATTGGCAGCTGAAATTTTTGGTCCTAGCAGGGTAATTGGGAATTATTAACATGAAATTCCTGTCATTTCCAGATGAAAAATAAACACAGACCCTTCTTCCTGTAAAACTTAACTCTGATTACCAGTCTTTTGAGAAATCTACTCTTCCTTGATTTTTTTTCCTATTACTTTGGTGTAAAATAAAATATTTAAAAGTACCAATATCCTTTTCAAAGCTTTACTTAAAATTTTATTAATGTAACATTTCTAGGGTTGGCATATTATAAAACTGATAAAAATGTCTATTCTAGAAATTTAATGTGTATAGAAAATGGCTGCTCTTCAGTATATGTGATATACGAAGTATATATTTTTAAACATGATTTACAAATGCTGTAAATGGTCATTTACAGCTCAATTTCTGCAGTATTCTGGTTTTTGTGTTTTTTGTTTTTAATTAACCTGTCTCTCTTTCTCAGATCTGTACCTGAGAATCATTGTTCATTTGCCCTCTTTAAAGTGTATACTTTCAAATACAGATAGGGGTTCCTATCTGTTTCCTAGATTGAGAAAAAATAATGATCAGGTATATTATTTTCTCTCTGTAATATTTACTAGAAAAGTATATAGAAGAGCTCACATTCATATCTGATTGCCTCTGGTCATGACTTCTTTCCTGCAGCTTTCTTGCCTTTGAAATGCTGGTGAGGCTGTATATTGGCTTGCCCTGTTTATTGCAATGGAGGAGAAATTTCATTTCAGGAAGGAAATGTTAGGATGGCCAAAATCTATAGACCTGCACCCCATCTCATCCTTAGTTACCATCATTTCTCTATGACAAATGAATAAATGAGGGGAGAAGCGGCTGTGGCTCAATCAGTAGGGCTCCCGTTTACCATATGGGAGGCCCCGGGTTCGGTTCCCGGGGCCTCCTGGTGAAGGCAAGCCCGCCCGCACGGCGTGGTTAGCTGACCCAGCGAGCACAAGCAGCAAGGAGGGGATAAATGAATAAATAAATAAAATCTTTAAAAAAAAAAAAAAAAAGAATAAATGAGGAAGATTAACTCTTAAATTGGGGGATTACCTCAGTACTGATTTGCAAAAAGAGGGAGTTGAGTCTTCCAAGTTATTTCTTTGGCAGTTAGCTTTTTTTTTTTTTTTTTTAAGATTTTTTTAAATTTATTTATTCATCCATCCCCCCCTGCTGCCCGTGCTCGCTGGGTCAGCCAACCACGTCGTGCGGGCGGGCCCGCCCCCACCAAGAGGCCCCGGGAACCGAACCCGGGGCCTCCCACATGGCAAACGGGAGCCCCACTGATTGAGCCACAGCCGCTTCCCAGCAGTTAGCTTTTTTTTTTTTTTTTTTTTAAAGATTTTATTTATTCATTTATGTATCCCCCCTTGCTGCTTGTGCTCGCTGTGTCCGTCTGCTGTGCATTTTTCTGTGTCTGTTTGTCTCCCCCTGCCGGGTCGTCCTGCTGTGTCAGCTCACCACGCCGCGCGGGCTGGCTTGCCTTCACCAGGAGGCCCCGGGAATCGAACCCAGGGCCTCCCATATGGTAAATGGGAGCCCTATCAATTGAGCCACATCCGCTTCCCAGCAGTTAGCTTTTTAACTTCTATCAAGAGCTATCCTTATAGTAGGTTGTGAATTATGATAAAGGCACCATATTTAATAGACTTGGTATATTTATTATTAAAAATTTTTTTAACAGAAGTAAAGTGTCTTAAGGAATGGGTATCTTTTGCTAATTTCCACAAAAGCCTTTTTATGGTCTAGCAATAACCTTGTTCCCATTCCATCCTGATGGTAAAAGAACAGTTACTTATTTGTCATAAGGGGGCGCAAGATTTTGCCGTATTGTATCAAAGGATAGGGGAGTTACATCTTCTAGAGAAATTTTCTTTAAGTAAAAGAACTTTTTCTCTTTTTCTAAATAATGTAGAATGGAGCATCTAGATAAATGTAATGAGATCCCATAATGATCTAATGATTCTAAACCTGTTTAATGAATATATTATAGAGTATACTTACACTCAGCTTCAACTATTATGGCCTTTCTTGTTTCAGCTATAACTCCACTCACTTTCCCCCTTCTATATTATTTTGAAACAAATCCCAGACATCATATTTAACTTGAATACAGTATGAATCTCTAAAAGAGAACTCTTATTATTTACATTATCATTTCTAACATAAAATTTTAGCAATAATTCCTTAATCTCAAATATACAAGTAGTATTCAAATGTTCAACTGTCCATATATATTTTTTCTTTAGTTTTTGTTTGAATCAGGATACAAGTAAGATTTACACATTGTAGTTGATTAAAATGTCTATTAGGTCTCTCTTAATCTGTTTTCCCACCATCTTTTTTACTCCTATTTTGTTTATTGAAGAAGCTGAATAATGTGTCCTATAGAGCAGAGCTTGGTAAATATTTCAGGCTTTGTGGGCCATATGGTTAATGTCACAGTTATTCAGTTCTGTCATTGTAGTGTGAAAACATCCACAGACAATACATAAATGAATGAGCATGGTCATGTTTCAAATAAAAATATTTACGAAACAGGCATTCAGCATCAATTTTGCTGATTACATCCCTGTGGTGTTGTCCGTTTTCCTTTGTTCACTGTATTTCCTGTAAATTGCTAAATTGGTTGTAGGATCTAGAGCAAGGGTTCTTAACTTTTTTTGTTCCATGGACCCCTTTACCAGTCAGGTGAAAACCACAGACCCCTTACTAAGTCCACACTATACTGTGTATTATTTAATAAATATATCACACTTGCACCAACACGTCCCCACAAGAATAATGTTTTTTTGAATTTCAGTTCAAGCTCATGGACCCTAAGTTAAGAACCCTAATCTTGAGGCTTGCCATCAGAGACAGGGTTACCACACCCAACCCCCTGTCCTCAGGACTACTTCATAGGTAATGCAGTATTCTGTTTGGAGGCACACAATATCTGGTTGTGTCTTTATCATTTATTTATTAGTTAGGATATTTCTATAAAGAGAAACTTTTCTCTCGTCTACTATTCGCTTATATACCCAGTAGTATTGTGTACATGGGAAAGACAGGATACATATTTGGTTCTTGTAATTACTAATTTTCATAATGAGCTGGTTTACTAGCATCCTCCAGTGAGGTTCTTTTTTGGTTTTCCTATTTTTCCCCTTGGTTTCATTTTAAACCTATGAATTTAAGTGTATTTAATTCATTTCAGTCTATTACCGTTGTTACCCTTATTTATGCTAAAATTGTCCCCTCTTTAGCTAATGAGAGCTTCTTAAAGTTGGCTCTTGAGTCCTTTCAATATGATTATAGTAGTCTGATAACTTCCTGTTTCTGGTTTGTAAAGATATTCCATTTCCTATTCTGCATCTGCATTCAGCCATTTCTTCTAGTGGTAAATGGTATTTTAAGACAACAGTCTGTGTGCTACAGGTACTCATTGTTACTTGATTGGACACTGTTTCTAGGCCTTTGCAATGTACGGTGCTAGAGAATGTGTTTTGTTTCACTTTCTTTGTGTTTTCACTTTTAAGGTAAAATAGATGTTGAGTTCATACTGATATTTCCAAATTATTTCCTCTCTCTCACAGTGTACAAACCACAGTCTTAGAATAATTTCAACAGCACCACCAATATGATTGCTGAAAACACTTTGATATTTTTCCCCAGTATTTTTGTCCCAAGGATATACTCCTCTAAAGAATGGACAAATTGCTGTGTTTTGGATTAGTTCTGCTCTATATGCTTATGTCATTAACTGGTTACATATTTAGGTTCATTTGTTTCATTTTATGTTCAATATTTAGGTATTCTTTTTAAAAATTTTAATCTGCAACTTCTTGCGAGTCTATAATTCTATAATTTCAAAAGTAAAATTTAACCAAATTTTATAATTCTGTAAAATATTTACATGATTCTAAAAGTTCCAGCTACATAACAAGATATATTAAAAAGTCCCTGCTACCCAGTTCCCTGTCTCCCCCTATTTGTAACCTTTTTAAATTCATAATTTAGCTTTCCATTACTTGCTTAAAAATATATAAGTATATAAGCAGTATATTTGTATAGGGATATATCTGTTTAAATCCAGTCCTTAAACTTTGACTTGAAGCTTAAATCTTAGCTTCTAGGCAGTTTGTTATACTGGATAGAATTTGGTTCAAATTCTACTTCTATTAGTTACTTCTAATGTTGTGACATTGGGCAGGTTTAGTCAATTTTGATGTATGTAAAATGAACATAATTTCTGTCTTCCTAGGTTGATCTGAGGGTTGAGCATAAATCCTGGTACATATTACAAATGCAATAATTTGTCGTTGTTGTACTAGCTTAAAAGTACCATTTGAGAATTTTCTGGACATTTTTCTGGACACTTTGCTAATGCTTTACTTTAAAAAAACATTCCTCTAAAGAATTTCTTTAATCTTCTGTGATCCCACCATGCATGTTCCTTTTTCTATTTGCCTTTGCCCTGATGTTTCACCAAGTTAAAGGAACTTACCTTTTTTGGTCATGTGAAGTCTATATACCTCTTAAAGCCAGATAGGCTATTATCTCCTCCATAAAACTTTCTCTGATACATCTATCTTATGTGTAGTGCTTTATAAGTATTTATAGAGTGCTTTTTCTACTCATTCTTATTTGAACCTTGGTGTATCCTGTGCAAGTCACATGTTGTTATATTTTATAGGTAAAATTCATCTAGATAAATAATATACCACAAAGTAAAACTGTTTGTGATAAATACCTAGGCCTTTTTTCAAAGATTTATTTTATTCCGCCCCCTACCTCCATTGTTTGCACTTGCTGTGTCTGTTCTTTGTGTGCACATCTTACTTTTAGGAGGCACTGGGAACCAAACCCGGGACCTTCCATGTGGGAGGGAGGCACCTAATTGCTTTAGCTACCTCCGCTCCCTGCTTTGTTGTGTCTCTCATTATGTTTTCCTCCTTTTGTCTCTTTTTGCGTCATCTTGTTGCATTAGCTCGCCGTGCCAGTGTGTCGCATCAGCTCACTGTCTTGCTCTTCTTTGGGAGGTGCTGGGAACCGAACCCGGGACCTTCCATGTGGTAGGCGGGAGCTCCGTTGCTTGAGCCACATCCGCTTCCCAATACTTAAGTCTTTGAATGTCTAGTCTTTTCACTAAATAACACCACAGTACTAATGTTTCCTGAATTCCATTGTATTTATACGCTACCACTAGTTAAGCCCTTCAGGTACATAAAAACAAGCACTTAGTTCAGTCCCTAATGACTGCAGAGTATTACATTTATTCAGTAAATTCATTCAACAAGTATTTTTTATTTGCCAGGTATTGTATTTTCCAAAATGTTTAGCATATTGCCCAAAAAGAGATCAACTTAATAGAATGGATATTTAGTAAACATTTGGTTAACTGAAATATAAGACCTAGGCTTGTCTTAGGGTTAAATAAATAGAAGAGCTTTGTATATGACTTTTGTCATTTGACCAAGGGTCATAGATCCTACTACAAGAATAAAAAACATGAGGACCTACCTTATAGATATTGAACATTTGCATTATTTTCATATGTGAAGTATTATATTCTTTCAAGATAAACCTTAAAGTAGTTAATTTAAAAGGCTGCTTTTTACTTACTATATTCCTCATTTTGAAAAAGTCTGTTTTCAATAGTGAAATTTATTTTCAAATCAGATACATATTATATATATGCATATATATATATCATTTAGACAGGAAAATTTTCCTGTTGTCTATTTCTTGATGTATTTCCTTATTTTTAGGTTTGTTTAGGACTTTTGGTAGTGCTATGTTTACTGCAAGTATCGCACAGTAAGATGAGTATACACTTATATGTGGTTCGTCTTCTCTACTAACCCTAGTCGGTTTTGTGCTTCCCCCTCATTGTAATCTTTTTTATTTCCTAGAAGCTGGGTCAGAGTTTTTTCTTAAGGGCATTTAGACATGGAATAATGCTAGTGTAACCTCTATTTTGAGAAACTTAGGTTATGACACCCTTCAGAAGACATGTTGAATAATTAGGCTAAACAGCTAAATATCTAAAACTCTTCATTTTGTTTGGTGTGTGTGTGCTCTCGCTTGTTGACAACAGGTTTTTGTTTTCCTCAATGAGGAGTGTTACTTATTTGTGAGCCTTCATTAACTCAAAGTGAAATGGCTAAAAATATTTATCCTATTAGAATAGGCTGCATCTTTTTAGCAACTTATTAAAAAAAAAAAAACTGACTTTTGAGATGACTTATACTAATTTACATTGTTTACCAAGCTATAGTGCTTTAAAAACACTACTTAAGCAAAATAAACTTGGTTTACATTAAAAAAAAAAAACTCTTCAGGAAAGGAAAGCAAACTTAACCAGTTATTTTAACATCTAGAAAGGACATTTCTAATTGGCAGGAACTACAGCAGGATTTTTCTTTTTACATCTCATTGTCTCCCCGCCCCCCCAATATTGATTCTCTGTTTTTCAAATTGAAAGATTTCTTTGCTCTAACTTGGAGTTCACTGATTCTTCCCTGTTATCTCTAGTCTGCTGTTGAGCCCATTCAGTAATTTTTTTTTCTTTAAGACTTCCCTCTCCTGCCCCTGCGATGGTTCCCTTGTCTGTTTGCTCGTTGTCTATTTCTTCTTTAGTAGGCACTGGGAACCAAACCTGGGATCTATTGCTGCTTGCACTCGCTGTGTCCATTTGCTGTGCGTTTTTCTGTGTTGGCTTGTCTCCTTTTGTTGGGTCAGCTCACTGCGCCATGTGGGCCGGCTTGCCTTCACCAGGAGGCACCGGGAATTGAACCTGGGGTAAACGGGAGCCCACCCACTTGAGCCACATCCGCTTCCCTGCTTGTTGTTTTTTGCTCGTTGTCTGCTTGTTGTTTTTTTTCCCCCGCGACATCTGCTCCTTCTCTGCTTCTTGTTTGTCTTCTTTAGGAGGCACTGGAACAGAACCCGGGACCTCCCATACTGGAGGTGGGTGCCCAACTGCCTGAGCCACATTTGCTCCCCTATTGTCTTTTTTCTTCTTCCTTTTTTAATATACATTTTTATTTATTTTTAAAGACACTTAGATTACATAAATGTTACATAAAAAATTTAGGGGATTCCTATATGTCCCACTGCCTACTCTTCCCAGAATTTCCCACATTAACAACATCTTTCATTAGTGTGATACATTTGTTACAATTGATGAACCATTTTGGAGCATTGCCACTAAGCATGGATTATAGTTTAAATTGTAATTTACAGTCTCTCCTGCACAATTTTATAAATTATGACAAGATATATAATGACCTGTATCTGTCATTGCAGTGTCATTCAGAACAATTCCCAAGTCCTGAAAATGCCCCCATATTACACCTGTTTTTCCCTCTCCCTCCGCTCAGAGCCTGCAGGGGACCCTGCCTCCACATCCATGATAAAAGTTCTTCCATTGCTAGAATCACAGTAAATCTATACTAGAATACCAGTAAGTCTGCTCTAGTCCATCGTTCAATCCCCAATCCTGAGGATTCTGGGATGGTGATGCCCATTCCACCTCTAATTGAGAGGGGGCTTAAATCCCATGGGGCAGATGGATGGGACTGTTTTGCTTGCAGTTGCAAGCTCTCTCTCTTCCTTGGGATGGTTGTTGTCCATCATCATCTCCTTGTTAGTTGTCCTGGGTAAGTCCAGTGAACTGGAGAGTAGGTGTTGCAACTCTGTTGAGATTCAGGGCCCAGCTAGCACATGGATAGCCCAAAGATTTAAGTCTCTTGGACATACACCTATCAATTCTAATACTAAATATAGGTTCAAATACAAGGGGCAGAAGAGCCATGTGTAGGGAAACCACAACTGAGTCCAGCAGTG
Source organism: Tolypeutes matacus (assembly GCA_026826555.1). Classification (NCBI taxonomy): domain Eukaryota; kingdom Metazoa; phylum Chordata; class Mammalia; order Cingulata; family Chlamyphoridae; genus Tolypeutes; species Tolypeutes matacus. The sequence continues at coordinate 21,831,150 of JAKSZT010054396.1, forward strand.
TCTCACTGGGGAACATAAATTCCCAATTATGGCCCACTGGCAGGGTACCAAACTCATGAGCAGTCTGCCCTGCCTGTAGTGTCTGGATGTCTCCAGAATCCTGTTATTTGAGGCAATATTTACTTTGGTAGTCAATAAGATCCTGCTGAGACGTGCATAAGCATAACCGCTGGAATGACCTTCCAACTCACTTTGAAGTCTCTTAGCCATATAAACTCATTTGTTTTATGCTTTCCCTCTTTTGGTCATCTTTTTCCAGTTGCATTGCTAGTTGGTGTTTCCCTCAGTGGCAGGGAGGCTCATCTCCAGGAGTCATGTCCCACACTGGGAGAAATGTAATGCATTTAATATGCTGAGTTTGGCTTAGAGAGAAGCCACATTTGAGCAACAAGGAGGCTCTCAGGAGGTAACTCTTAGGCACCCTATAATACTAGGCGAAGATTCAATTTGTAATTAAAGGTTCATAAGTAACAGTCATCAATATTAAGGACCCGTCAGTGACCCAACCTCCTTCACTAATCACTGCCCCTTCACTTGGGGGATTCTTGGTGTCTGATTAGAGAATGTGGCAGAGCTCCCCAGGATGGGAATTCAATATTCTTTCAGTTAATGTGTGAATTTCCACCCACTGTGACAATGCCATGAACACTTGAACACATTAATATGCCTTATAGGTGTGCCCCAGGTGAACCTCCTCCCATGTATCCCCCATCACTGACACCCAGTACCAGTGGTCCTTCTCTACACAATTGTAACCCTCCTGTGATCCAGAACTTCTTAAAAAATGGAGCCAACGAAATAACCAAATTCAATTAATAAGAAAATGAAATAATGATAGTCTTAAAAATAAATAAAATACAAAAAATTTTTTAAATTTTGGAATAATAAAAAAAATACATTAAAAACATTTTTTTGACATTGTCTTTCTTCACTGTAAGATCTCTTGTCATGTATGTATAGTGACATTTTCTTTAATTTATTCCCCCAGTGTCTTATTTTTTTCATTTTGTCTTCAAAGGTTTAGGTTACAGAAAAGTCATACAGAATATAGGGGATTCCCATATACCCAACATCCTCCTCCTTTTCCCCCTTTCCTCTATTAATAATATTTTATGTGTGGATGGTACATTTGTTACAATTGATGTACAATTGTCTTTTTAATTTTATTCTTTTAAATAAAAAAAGCATTTAGACTTTTTTTTCTTGAACCTATCAATGTAGTGTCTCTAAAGAATAATTTGCAAGTATTATGCTGTTGGCATCACAGGTAGATAAACCAAATTCCAGTACCACAATTTGTTAAGAGTGTCTTAGACAGCAGTATGATGGACTTACGTTTGTTATACTAAGACATTACCACCAATCAATGATTTACTTGTTTTGTACCATATTACTTCCCAAGCATGTGTCTTAGGCTTTTTCTTTTTCCTTTCCTTTTCTTTCTTTTCTTTTTTGTTTAATAGTTTTGATAGTATTTTTGGGTTTTTTTTGCTTTTCATTTGTTTCTTTAGCATGTATAACAATTGGTCATTCTTCTCTAATTGGAGCATCTATATGTTAAACCTGAGAAGTCATTTAAAGTGGTTTATTAGAAATATTGTTATTTAAATGTAATTTTGAGCACCTGGTTAAATACTTGAGTGACATTTTTAAGGAATGCATTCTTTTTATCTGTGCTATTAGGTAAATATGCCATTAGTTTTGTTTACAATTAAATTTTGCTTTAAATATTCTTTAAAGTGCTGGCTAGGCTGTCATTCTAAGATGGTATTTCTCATTGTAGTTCCTAGACCAGCAGCATTAGTATCTCTTGTGAACGTTTTAGAAATGCAGATAATCAGGACCACTCCAGCCCTCCTAAATCAGAAACTCTGGGGTTGGCATTTAGCAACCCGATTTGACTTATTCTTCAAGGTCTTTTATTTTGGAAAATGTTGGTTCTATCTTGGTGTGATTATTTCGGTGAATTTTGCAGTATTTGCTTAAAATCAATCAGTATATATTTTTATGTGTAAGTTACTTGTTTTGATTACCAATAGTTCAAGTACAATTTTTAAAGTGGCTGGCACTAGGTTATATGTGGTAGCTATGAATTCATTTTTAACAAAAAAATGAATAATTTGCAACTGACCACTGTTATGGTCATTCTTTTCACTTTTGAGATGCTTAAAAAGCGACTGGTTTTTGTTGTTTTGTTTATTAATATGCAGGTTATGCTTGCTGGTACTATTTTGAATAATATGCCCTAAGAGTACATTTGGACTGAGTCACATAAAATAATCAAGTCAGTCTTTCTGTTGGTGGCTCTTGGATATGAGTTAAGATTTGAATTATATAAACTAATTTTGACTACTGATACTAAATAAGTCCAGTTCATTCTTGTCAATTTGTTGACAGCTTGGTCTGTTTTTTGTCTAAAATAGCATATGCCAGATGTGCCACATTTCTAGAAGTGGTCTCTGTTCTGATTGGACTATCCTATTCATTCGTGATAGGTATCCCCAATTAATATTATTAAATTACCCACCAATTTAATTTGACTGATTTTGTACTGTTACTAAAGTCCAGTTTTATGCGAGTTCATTTTACATTTGATTATTCTTTGAATTTCAGGACGGTGAGGAAGAAGAAAATGGGAAAGGTATGTTTGATGTTAAATAGAGTTTAAAAATTGCTGACGTTTAGAAAAATAGCAAATTATGTAAAAATAAAGCATTTCTTATTTTAAAATTTAGTTTTTTGGAATAGATTTATTTTCAAACTTATCAATTTAGCAAATTAAGTTAGCATCTTATTTTTATTTTTCAATTAGTTTTAATTTTCTTTTGAGCACTTAAGATATGTTCCAACCTAGCAGTACATAGCAGTTAATTGTAGTGGACAATGCCATTTTTTAGTTAAGCCAATTTAAATTTAATTTTTCAAAGAATTTCTAGCATACGGTAAGTTGATCGTGTAAGACTGCCACTGCAGTAACTCATACGTGCTTACCGGAGTCCTGGGGTGTGACTCATAAAGAATTTTACAACTAGTTCTAAAAATGGTGGCTCACCAGGAAACTGACTTTTTGTTTGCTGCTTAGAGAAACTTTCATATAGAATATCTGACAGTTTTAGTAGTTTAGCAGAGCCTCATCCAATACAATTATAGGGACAACAGGAGCAATAAATGTGGTCAGTATGAGGTTATGGAAGAGTTCTTGGACAGAAGTTAAAGGATCATATCTACTTTGGACTAGAAAGGATATGGAGCAGGGGTTTAAGCAAGGCAGAATAAAAAGCCTAGAAGCCATGATGAATGAAGTAAAGCTACTGACTGAAAATCTCTCATGCCTGAAGCCTTTCTATTTTGGGGGAATGCAAGACATCTTTGAAAATGGTTGTTCTGGGACTAACTGAACCGGATGAAGACTGGAAATAACCAATGTCCTGAACATTATGGAGCAGGCTGTCTTTGGAGCCTTCTGTAGCAGTTTTCCATACAATGCTGGACTACCCAAGAATTGAGTTAGAAGAGTGAAAAAAGATGGCGCCCTGAAATACTTTGAAGACTGATTGATATCCTCAGACTGTGACCTTTCAAGAAGTCACCATTGGAGTTTTGAAGGTCACAAGGGTTAAATCCCAAAATGTGTCGAACATTGAATAACAAATCTGCACATTGCCACTATCCCTTGGAGGAAAACCCTTCCATATGCCATTAACTTATAGCCAGAAACGAAGAGCTGGCATCCTCAGGATGGAACCATTTTCTCACTATTGTTGTTTGGTGTTTGTATGTAGAGATCTTTTTTTCTTTCCTTCCCCATGAAGAATAAGTGATCCTGGGTAAAGGATTGTTTATGTTAGTTAATACCCTTGTGTTTTTTCCTAACCTTCCATCAGTGCTAATAATTGGCTTTATATTTTCTAGGTCCTATTCTAGCTTATGAATATGAAATTGTTTAAACTTCTTGTTTTGCCATATTTATTCCTGTTAAATCCTCTTAGATATAGCAGGTTCTGGTGATGGTACACAAGAAGTATCTAAACCTCTTCCTTCAGAAGAGAACCTAGCTGAGGCTGATCATACAGCTCATGAAGAGATGGAAGCTAATGCGACTGTGAAAGAAGCTGAGGATGACAACATCTCGGTCACAATCCAGGCTGAAGATGCCATCACTCTGGATTTTGATGGTGATGACCTCCTAGAAACAGGTAAAAATGTGAAAATTACAGATTCTGAAGCAAGTAAGCCAAAAGATGGGCAGGACGCCATTGCACAGAGCCCGGAGAAGGAAAGCCAGGATTATGAGATGAATGCGAACCATAAAGATGGTAAGAAGGAAGACTGCGTGAAGGGTGATCCTGTCGAGAAGGAAGCCAGAGAAAGTTCTAAGAAAGCAGAATCTGGAGACAAAGAAAAGGATACTTTGAAGAAAGGGCCCTCGTCTACTGGGGCCTTTGGGCAAGCAAAGAGGTTTGTTTTTCTATGTCAGTTCTTTACGATACTGAATTCCAGCATTCAATAAGATCACTCTACATTAAGGGGGTGGCTTCAAGACCATGTACAGTATTTAGTATCTTATGATCCTGCCTATAATATTTTTGACCGTCATAAGTTACTTAAAAAAAAAAAATTCAAGATCTTCATAATATGCAGTGTGTCCTACTGATTGCATTGTCGAATTGTCAGCATATATTTGGTTTTTTTTTTTTTTTTTTTTTTTTTTGGTTGTTTTTTGTTTTTGTTTTTGTTTTTTTTCAAATTGACAATTTTTTTGTGTTTTATTTTTAAAAATCCTTGTGATGATGGTTAATGAACAACTATCAGTTCTAAGAACACAAAAATGAAGTCAAGTCCCAGTCCTGAAATCTGGAGAAGATGGCCATATATCCACTGAATAAAATTGTCAGAAAAATCTAGATCTTCAGGCATCTTGGGGAAAATCATTGCAAGAATCCTAAGGGAATCCTTTGTTCAAATAATCTAATATAGGCCTTTGGAATTGTTAATTAGTATGACTAGCACTAGTTTGAAATATAGTCAATATCAAGCTGCTCGATTTTTGTTTTTTGTTTTTTGTTTTCAATTTTCTTCTGGTGATTTGCTTCTTTAGCTCTTCAAAGGAATCTAAAGACAGCAAGACATCATCCAAAGATGACAAAGGTAATGGATTTTTTTACTACTTATTCCAGTGGTAATATTTTATATTTTTATTAAAAAGTAATGCTTCTCTGGTGTTTCCTTTGACACTTAGTCCCTAAAACTTTGGTTGACAGACTAAAATCTGTGGATGGCCTTTTGTGTAAGTACAGATTAAATAGCATACTTCACTCCATGTGATAGAAGCATTATTCTAATTTGTAAACTTTACAAGTTTGTTAAAAACCTATATGCTAGGGAACCTTTATCTACTGTGTTTGAAGCAAATGTTAATATTATACTTTCAGAAGTAGAAGTATCTTATCTTAAGCTGCAGTCATTAGTAACCACTTCACACCACCACATTTTCCCTATTCTGTCTAGTAGGAAAGGTGCAATAAATAATACTAGTGTATATTTGTGGAAGTCTACTTCCACAAAGACACTAGTCTAAACTAGTGTTTAAAAGAAAATCAGTCCCTACATTTGGTTTTACTTTTTTCATTGTTTAAATCAGAACACATGCACATTAGAGTCAGTATACAGTATTTTGATTCTTCAGACTTATTTTGGGTTGATAGGAGTCTTCTGTAGATAAGTAGTTTTATTTTAAATTTTTGTAAGTTTAAAGGTGCAATGTTTGATTCTTTCTATTATTGGCAAGTTTTGATTTATCCTGGCTATGGTATAGTTTCATCTTGTATATATGTACCCTGCTTGAATTTTTTTTTTTTTCTAAAAAAGCATTTCAAGTGGAAAATCACACCATTCAGTGTACTACAAAGTCCTGAAATACCTCTTGAGTTCCTACGGAAGGATAGTTATGTGTCCTTTATGGTTTATTAAGTCTATTTTGTTGGTATATTTTAATAGTTGTAAATTTTAGTGCTTGATGGATTTAATAATTAATTGCAATACCCACATGCCTTACAGTTTGGATAAACGGGTATAAGATACAATAAATTTATAAAACATTATTCTTTAAGATCAGAGGCATAGCTGTCTTAGTTAAATATTACCTTTTTCCTATTACTAATTTTTCCCCCTATAATTAGAAAAGCACCTGGTCCCAAAAGTTACTGTTAATATAAAAATGATATACGAATTCTAGTTAACATTTCATGAGGTAATACAGATCCTTTAATAAATGTAAGAGAAGAAAAGCATCAACCATTAATATTTAAAATATTTGAATCAAGTATTTGTTGTCTCCTCTTCCTTTAAGACTACATTGGGAGTAGTTTTTCAGCTGTTAAGACTTTGGCGTGTAATTTTTTAAAACATTGAAAATTTTATTCTTTCTACAGATCATAACTTGAAACAAAAATTACTTTTAATTCCTTATATTACTACTTCTTTTAAGTGGGTAAGAATTGTTTTCCAAGTAGAGACAAATGAAGTAAAATTCCCCTTTTATAACACCATATTTGAAGAAAAATACTCAGGGATCACTGAGTAAGCCTGTTTTCTAGGAAACAGCATCTACATTTGTGAAACCATATTGTGTGCTTTGAGATAATACAGAAATGATTGATATAATTTGCCTATTCTAAAGGATTTTGAGGTCTCTGATCTTACTGATTGTTTTGTCTTGGATCCAGTTAACCAGCTGCAAAAAAGTTCCATTTTTTCCCCTTATCCTTTCTATAATAGGGAATGAAGATGGGCTAGTTGGTTATTTTTTTGTTATTCATGTTCAAAATATTGAAAACGGTTTATTCCATTCCCTTCTTCCACTCCCAGTTTCTCAGGGTGGTGGTGGGGTGTCTAAAGCCCACAGCAGATATAGATCATCAAGCAGATCTGTTGATTCTTAGATAACTGCTTCCTGGTTGGTTATTCAGTGCGGTGGTAGAGTATAAATTACTAAACCTAATGACAATAGTCCAAGTCATGTAATTGATTTTTTTTTATCCACTTTGACTTAAAATTCATGCAATAGGAAGTTAAATATTTAAACTTATTTCCTCATAGTTGTATTGTCTGTTATTATGTGTAATTTTAATAATGGCACATTCATTGGATTTTTATTAATAAGGTTATTCTATCAAAATTAAATGAAAGGATTTTGTTCTGAAAGATTATGGCCCCTATAATTTTGCAAAAAAAAAAAAAAAAAAAATCTGATTAAGGTTTTTCAACATCTGATATTACATCTATTTCTAGGAAGTACAAGTAGTACTGGTGGTAGCAGTGGAAGCTCAACTAAAAATATCTGGGTTAGTGGACTTTCTTCTAATACCAAAGCTGCTGATTTGAAGAACCTCTTTGGCAAATACGGAAAGGTACATTCTTTTTATCTTTTTCTCCCATCTTTCTAGTATCAGGATTTGAAATAGGGATCTGTCTAGTAATGATATTTAAAAAATATTATATTCAAACAGCCTTATATAAATATCTTAAGACTGTTGTATATAAAATTATTGAGTTCTGTGGTAATGGTGCGTTTTATCAGTTAATCTTACTCTGAGCCCTGAGGATCTTTGTGTTCCAAAGCTTGTTGAGTCCATGTATAAGCAAGGACTGAGTCTGATTCATCATGTCCATCATGATTTTTCCAGCGGGTAGCATGGGGTCTATAACACATGGCTGAGGCTGATTTGGTCATCTTGAAAATACAGGCTTATACAAGGCAATGGGATATAAAATTGTGAAAAAAAAAACAAGCATATATGGTCCCTGTCCTCAAGATTCCAGTCCAAATGGTGGAGGAAAATATAAAACTGGTAAAAATATATATATATACCTAATTAGAAGTTGTGATAAATACCTTGAGCTAAGAGTACAGGAAGCTAAGAGAGGGAAAAAGAGGAACTTTGCGATGACTGGGTTCATCAGGAAAAGGTTCTCTGGCATTTAAAGGGAGACCTGGGGGGCGGATGTGGCTCAAATGGTTGGGCGTCCGTCTGCCATATGGAGGGACCTGGGTTTGATCCCCAGGACCTCCAGGTAAAATTAAAATATATTTTTAAAAAATAAATAAATAATAAAGGAAGAGAAGAAATAGTCAAAGAATATTCAATTAATAGCTATTGCATTGAATTGCATTTGATCTGTACCCTTTATGGCACTCATTACATTCTACATTACATTTTAGTTTTTTAATAATATACATCACATTTAACCTATTCCAATGTATATTTTTTGAGGGCAAGGACCTTACCAATAGTAACTTTGTGTGTACATGATAGGCTTTCAAATATTAAGTCAATGAACAAAATTGGTAAATAGCCATTAATAAATATTACAGAAGTCTTCCCTGTTGATATTAGTTTTTTTGTTTGTTTGATTTCCTTTCTCCCTTTAGTTAGAGAGTTTCCTGAAAATTTAAGGAGATTCTTAAATGTATCAGGTACAGAACACAGAGGTATAGTCCCATGATCAGCTGTGGTATAGTTTTTGTTCTGTTTTTAATACTGTATTGTTAGAGATGTTAAAACAGTATTTTAAGGTTGGTGTTTATTGAGACTAAAGCTAGATAAGGGTCCTATCCACTAGATAACAAGAAAGAACCTTGGGCTTAAGTTAAGTTGCTGTGGAACAAGTCAGCCTTTTCCAGGGTTGAACTAACAGCTAATAATTTCCAGCTCCCCACATTATAAACCTCACTAAATACCCTGTTTAACACTTCCTGACATTATGTCTGTTCCTATTTGTTCACAACTAGATTGTTTTCTCTTATCTTTTGTCTCACCCATCACTACTTTGTCTCCCATAACTGTCCATCTTGTAGAATTGAAATCTTCACTTTTATATTGGTGTAAATTTTTAAAGCACATAGAAAGGAAGGTTTCATATTATTCTCAAGTTTTGGGGTAAATTTTTAAGGCTGTTTTTTAATATGTGGCTGGTTTTTTCCTCATTTTTGGAAGTTTCTTATAAAGTGACCTATACAAAAAGGTGTTATCATTAATCTATTAACTATTTTATAAACTTACTCTTTAAGAGATTTAAGATGGGTATCTGAAAGGAAAACTTTGGTCCATATCCAATTGAGGGTATTCTTTGCTTTCATCCATGGTATCACTTCATTGATGTGACTAATTTTATTTTGGCTAGGTGTTTGGAGGAAAAAAGAATATTCAAAGGAATAATTTAAAGTGTTAATATATATAAATTATTGACCTGGATTTTATGAAATATTAATGGATAAGGAAGATGGTGATCACAAGAATGCAAAACAGAGTAAAATATCCTGAATTTATGTATTCTGATTAGATCTTTTAATTTGAATAGCCTCAGTTCTTAAGTTTTATCTATTTAGAAATGTGTGTGGTTGTAAAGGTGTAAAACTTTTCTAAAGTAAAATCTCTTTTTATAGGTTCTAAGTGCAAAGGTAGTTACAAATGCTCGAAGTCCTGGTGCAAAATGCTATGGCATTGTAACCATGTCTTCAAGTACAGAGGTGTCCAGGTGTATTGCACACCTTCATCGCACTGAACTTCATGGACAACTGATTTCTGTTGAAAAAGTAAGCTTGCCTAGCTTTATAAAAGGGAGGTTCACTCTGGTTTCTCTTCAGATCGAATAAATCTTTCGCCTTTTACTAAAAAAAAAAAAAAAAAAAAAAAAAGGGAGGTTCATTTGAGAGTTAGTAATTTTCAGTTTAAAACTATAACACTGGGGAAGCGGCTGTGGCTCAATCAGTGGGGCTCCCGTTTACCATATGGGAGGCGCCGGGTTCGGTTCCCGGGGCCTCCTGGTGAAGGCAGGCCCGCCCGAACGGTGTGGTTGGCTGACCCAGCGAGCACGAGCAGCAAGGGGGGGATAAATGAATAAATAAATAAAATCTTAAAAAAAATAAATAAATAAAACTATAACACTGGTGGGGAGTAGAAATTTTCTGTCATAAACATAGTTTTTGTAATTATTAAAAAGTAACATTAAAATTTACAGATAATTTTTCTGGTTTAAACCATTCAGGTTAAAGGTGATCCTTCTAAGAAAGAATTGAAGAAAGAAAACGATGAAAAGAGTAGTTCAAGAAGTTCTGGGGACAAAAAAAATGCAAGTGATAGAAGCAGCAAGTAAGGATCTTTTTTTGATAACTATAATAGAGGCTTTTTTAGTACATTAATAAAGTAGTTTTCATTCCATTGTTTTCTTGTATGGGGTGCTATGGTCAGGATGCAAGCCTCTATCAAAAAAGAAGAAAAAAGGTCATCTGAGAAATCTGAAAAAAAGGAAAGCAAGGATACTAAGAAAATAGAAGGTAAAGATGAGAAGAATGATAATGGATCAAGTGGCCAAACTTCAGAATCGATTAAAAAAAGCGAAGAAAAGAAACGGATAAGTATGCTATGTATCTTTCTTCTCAATCCCTTTCTAATGCATTCTACTAGATAATTTTTACATTAGAAGGGAAAACCTGACATTACAATTCAGATAAATATTTAAACTTCATTGTTAGGTATTACTGTGGTAGAAGAGGAAGTCTAATAGGACTAATTATCTTTTTCTTTTCAATTTTTGGGAAACAGTTGTGTTCTTCCAGCAAAACTCTTCTACTTTGCTATCAAAGCTAGGCTAACTTACTATGGTCATTGATTTAGAGCTCTGTAATTGCGTTAGGATCTTTTGGTATCATTGAAATATTTAAATGTTTTCTTTGCATTTAAGTTCTCTCAGAATTGAAAAGTAGATTTTATTCAGTATTAATTTGTGAATATCTGGCTAGCTAAGAATTCAGCATTTTTATATTGTATTTATTCCCTTAAATATTTTTCAGACATTTGTTTATCTAAAATATTTTTTTCTCTTAGGTTCAAAGAGTCCAGGACATATGGTAATATTAGACCAAACTAAAGGAGATCACTGTAGGCCTTCAAGAAGAGGAAGACATGAGAAAGTAAGTCTTCACCTCTTTTCAAAAGAATAATTCAGTATCTCTTTAACCATCTCCACATACTTCCATGCTAGAAAATCTAAGAAAAAAGGAAATGTTGCTGATAATTTTAGCTTTTTAAATGACCAGCTGAGCTTGGAAAATAAAGCCCAAATTACTTTAACTTCTTGTCATCTTACAATTTTTTTCTATAGACTCATGGAAGGAGCAAAGAGAAGGAGAGAGCTAGCCTAGATAAAAAAAGGGACAAAGACTACAGAAGGAAAGAGATCTTGCCTTTTGAAAAGATGAAGGAACAAAGATTGAGAGAACATTTAGTTCGTTTTGAAAGACTACGACGAGCAATGGAACTTCGGAGGTAGGAAAGGAGTCTGTTTTGTACCTTTTTAAAATATGGGTGCATTTTTCATACTATTTAAAACCAGATTTCTGGAAACTGTATTCTCACAAAAAAACTGTTTGCCACTTTTCGAAAGTGCATTAAAACCTAATGATTTCTTAAGTTTCCATAGCATTTTACAAGTTTACAAAATACTTTTCCATCTATATCAACAGTTTTGTAAGGGTACTTGTACCCATTATATAATTGAAAAAAAAAAAATGGAGGCCCAGAGAGGCTAAGTGACTCTTCCAGTGCCACATGGCTAATGAGTGGCAGAGTCGGGACTCAGACCCAAGTCTTCTGACTCCAAGTCCAATGCTCTTTCCACGACTCCAGAGCTGCTGCCATAAATATATACCTTTTTAGGAAAGGTTGATTTTGAGATAAGACTGTCTCAAAGTATCTTACAGTGTTCAAATACTATGTTAAAATTTTAATATTTTAGTAAAACTTCATTCCCCTTTGGATTAGAGCCCAAGTAAAGGGATATTTGCCCTATGGACCTTACTGTGTTCAGGCTCTATCCCAAAACAAGCTTTCTCTTTAATGGAGATATCTCAACAGTTCATCATGAGTGCCAGTTTACTTTCATATATCAGTTTATGGATGCCACTTAAAATAGGTTCATGAATATGTTTTATAATATAGGTTTCCAAATATTAACCTATCTTACCTCTCCAGAGGTCACTTATCATGGGATTTCATCTATTCGTTGTACTGGCAAGATTGTTAGGAACTATCAAAGATACTGTTAGCAACTTAAATAATAACTGCAAAGACCACACATTTTACTGGTAAAGAGCAATAATCTTCGCATCACACAGAACCCATTTTCTCTTTATTTAGATGAAATCACGTTCTACTTAGCCTCCTGTTTATTTAGTTGACAACAATTTAGGAAGAGAGTGGCAGTGGGGAGCTGCTAGAGCAGTGATTCTCAAACTTACCAGATCAGTACTCCATTTATTTAAAAAAGGTTGTAACAACTCTTTACTATCCTGTAATGAAATTGATACACAATTTAACCTATACAAATAATTTCCCCCAAAAATCAACATCATAATGCCTTTAATTCTAATATAAAAGAGAAAAGTAATTTATAATAAAATATATATTTAATATATAAATGTTTAGGCATGACTGTAGAAGATTAGAGTAGTCAGATGTTTGCATCCATATTTAGACTCTGAGAATGTGACGGTTACAAACATAGACTGAAATTGGTGTGTGGTGCTAGTTAGTCAAATACCAGCAATGGTATTACCATTTTGACTTGATTTCTGAAATGGTGAACAACTCTTGATGAAGTTCTCAAGAAAGTATAATTTCCCCTCTACTCCTAGAAAGGTGCATTCATGGAAAACTTAGTGTATTTTAAAGTCAAGCCAAAACCAAACAAACATAGCATTTATGAAAAGTGGAATTAGTTCTAGGAGCAGATTTTTTTTTCTTCAAGTGAATCTTTTAATGACATGAATGTCATTTATGAAATTTGAAAGGTGTATGGATTTGGGACAGTTTTCTGTTGTGCAGGACTGTCCTGGTTATTCCATGGATGATAACATTTTTAGAATTCTTGGTCCTCATTCACTGACTGCTAGAAACCAGCCCCATGATCATTGATAATTAAGACTGCCCTACAGATTTCCATGGAGGCTAGTATTGACCCATTGAAGACCACCGGATTGTGAGAGTAAGGCATGCTGATATACAAAAAATAATAATACACTGACAACTTTTGAATAAGGAAAAGACAAGCACATTAAAAGTCTTATACACTGGGAAGCAGCTGTGGCTCAATTTGTTGGGCTCCCGTTTACCATATGGGAGGTCCTGGGTTCAATTCCAAGGACTTTCTGGTGAAGGCAAGCTGGCCTGCACGGTCCAGTGAGCTGACGCAGCAAGATGACACCACAAAGGGAGATGAACAGACAGAAAAACGCACAGCAAATGGACACAGCAAGCACAAACAGCAATCGGGAAATAAATAAAGATAAATCTTTAAAAAAAAAAAAAGGTCTTACATACTAACTTAAATTCAGTTCAGCAAACTGTTCCTAACTCAAAAAAAAAAAAAAAAAAAAAAATGTTATCTGGGGCCATCTATTATGAGCCGGTGAATGCTCCAGAAAAGCATTTAAGGGTACCATTTTGTTAGATATAATATTTGCTATAATTGATTTTCATGGTTACAATCCCAGTCATCAAAATAAGGTATATTTTGTTCAAGGAGATTTAGAATATATAACAGACATTAGAAATTTTTCTATCAAAAACAATTAATAGAAGTAAATTTGTAAATTCACATATGTATACTTTCTCCTTTTAAAAAATATCAATTTAATGGGCTATTGTGGGATTATTATTTACACAGGAATTATATAAGAGGCAACAACTCTATAAAATTGAGTTTATCAGTCTTATAAATAAATGGCAGTATTGGAATCTGTTTAAAGTTTTATTTTGAATTCTCTTTCCATTTACATTAAAACTACTTAGATTGAGTTGAAGTTTAAAATTGCCAACTTCAAAGAAAAATTCAAATTCAAAAGCTATTCTCTTTCACACAGTGCTAGCATAATTTAAGTATTTCTAAATACTGATTTTTGTTAGACGAAGAGAGATTGCAGAAAGAGACCGTCGAGAGCGAGAACGCATTAGAATAATTCGTGAACGGGAAGAACGGGAGCACTTACAGAGAGAGAGAGAGCGCCTAGAAATTGAAAGGCAAAAACTAGAGAGAGAGAGAATGGAACGCGAACGCTTGGAAAGGGAACGCATTCGTATTGAACAGGTGCAGTCAGAAAATCTTTTCATCTTAAATAACTTACCTTTTCAAACTCTGTGATATTTGCCCTAAAATTTGCTTTGATAGAATGAGTTCAGCTAGCAAGCATTTTATTAAGTGTCCCTGAAAGATAATAATTAATTAGGTGCTAGATAAAAATACATTTAGCAGTGACTTTGTTCTAGCTGATAGATAATAATTCTAGCTCTGCAGTATCATGGCAGCCTAATAGTCTGAGCATAGGACTCTGAGTCCAGAGTAGTTGTAATCCAGGCTCTGTCACTATCCCAATATTAGGGGAAAAAAATACAGAACTGTTTTTCTTTGTATTATAGTGGGAATGATTTCCCAAGGCAGAAAGGAAATAATGCCTCTCTCTGCAGAATTGCAATCCAGAGTTTTCAGGCACTTAGTCTCTATACATATTAAGAACTCTTATTTCTAATTCCCATTAGGCACTTATGTTTTAGTCAATTGATTAAACTAAATATGACCTTCCCAAATATTTACCAACTTTCACTACCCGGTCCCTGTTATTTTTAGTGTTGAAGAGCAATAGTGGTAGTCTAAATTATGAAATTCAAATTTATTTATTTATTTGCCTCAGGTTTGTAGTTTGCCTGGGGCTTGCCTATTGTGGCTTCTTAATGACAGGATGAAAACAAGGTTGCATATATACTTACCTTGTTTTCATTGTGTATTGGTTGGTTCTTCCTTCTGTGTTGTCTGAAGGAACGTCGTAAGGAAGCCGAACGTATAGCTCGAGAACGAGAAGAACTCAGACGGCAACAGCAGCAGCTTCGTTATGAACAAGAAAAAAGAAATTCTTTGAAACGCCCACGTGATGTAGATCATAGGTAGTTGCTTGCTTTCTTACTTTAAGGGTTACTCTTGCTATCTTATTTCCTTTAAGCTAAGATTACCTAGACAATTAGAAAGTATGGGTTCCTATCACTGGGAAATAAAGGTCATGAGAAATAGGATTGGGAAGAATTGCAGTACTGGGGTGGACCCAGTACATTGTAAGACACTCATATAGAAGAATTTGCTCTTCTTTCTTCTTTTTCTTCCTATTGCCATTTGTTTTTTTCTGTTATGACCAAAAATACATAGTCATAGTAGACTCCAGTGATGGTCTTTAAACTCAGACCCAGAGGAGCAGGTGTAGCTCAGTGGTTGAGTGCCTTCTTTCCCATGTGCAAGCTGCTGGGTTCAATTCCCAGTACCTCCTAAATAAAATTAAAAACTCAGACCCATTTTCAAAGTTCTTGTGGGTTAGTGCAGATGGTACAAAATGGAAGTCATAAACTTGGGAAGACTTATGCATAGATCTGTTGTGTGTTTGCTTTTGTGCTTCTCTTCTGTTAAATTGTTCTAACACTATCTGAATTTGTTATTTAGCAATTCTTTGCTAGCTTGTACCCTTAACTGAATGGTTCATGTCTCCACAGTTTGTAACATGTGGTATGTATGACTCCAAGTAAGTGTTGTTTGATTATTGTAAAAACCCATTTATAGAAATGAGTACATATTTCTCTTCAAGGCGAGATGACCCTTACTGGAACGAGAATAAAAAGTTGTCTCTAGATACAGATGCACGATTCAGCCATGGATCTGACTACTCTCGCCAACAGAACAGATTTAATGACTTTGATCACCGAGAGAGGGGCAGGTTTCCTGAGAGTTCAGCAGTGCAGTCTTCATCTTTTGAAAGGTAGATATGTTGAAAATTGTTATTTGTTTTATGAGTCTTGCTAGTGATAATTTGGATCTATATTAAAATCTTAAGAATTTGGTCAGACCGGAGGAAATCTGTATCTTTGTTTTTGTTAATGGGAATGTGATTCAGTATATGAAATGAGCTAAATAGGCCCCCATAACAGGGGCTAAGTAGGTTGACTTTATCTTATCTTTAAAACTGGCTTAATCTTTAAAACTGAGCTGAAATAGTGACAAAATGCTGTAGGTGGATACTGTTAGATTTGGATGTGCCTCAGCTTCCTTAGGTTGTTAATGACTTGCTTGATGTAATTCTGCCTGGACGGGGGGGGGGAACCAGTCTTAACCTTCATGTTCAACATTTAGCTCAATTTAAAAGAATATGATAATAAAGATATTATAATCAATGGTTGTAGCTTTTGTAGTGGATTTGCTTTCAGTTAATTTGTAAAGAAGGCGTTATCATTGTAGATTATGCAAATAAAGTTAAGAATAAAACCAAGAAAGTACTTCTTCAGGACCTGTGCTCTTTGTTTTGGCGAATCAATAGGCGGGAACGCTTTGTTGGTCAAAGTGAAGGGAAGAAAGCACGGCCTACTGCAAGAAGAGAGGATACAGGCTTTGAGAGGTATCCCAAAAATTTCAGTGATTCCAGAAGAAATGAGCCTCCACCACCAAGAAACGAACTTAGAGAAACAGACAGGCGAGAAGTACGTGGAGAACGAGATGAGAGGAGAACCGTGATCATTCATGACAGGCCTGATATTGCCCACCCTAGACATCCTCGAGAAGCAGGGCCCAATCCAGCTAGACCAACCACCTGGAAAAGTGAAGCAGGCATGGCCACCGACAAACGGGAAACAAGGTATTTGTGTAGTTTTCAATGCCTAGCTAGTGGTATATAATGCATTTAGGTATAGAACAAATATAAAAATATTTTGATCATGTATGTTTTTATGTTTTGTTTAACAAGAGTTGAAAGGCCAGAACGATCTGGGAGAGAAGTGTCAGGACACAGTGTGAGAGGTGCCCCCCCTGGGAATCGCAGCAATGCCACAGGCTATGGTAACAGAGAGGGAGACAGAGGAGTCATCACAGACCGAGGAAGTGGGGCACAGGTAAGTGCTTAGGAGTGTTTATTGTCACTCTTTAGAAATAAATTTAAACAAATTGTGAAATGCTCTTTATATATATATAGTATTTTTATATGGTCTAATTTAGTTAGATTAGAGTGACTGGGAGGCTAGTTTCTTTTGAAAGATCTTAGTATTTCTCATATTTTACTCTTAGTAGTTGAACATCACTAGTCCAAAAAAGTAGGATACTGGCCCTGAAAGACTTGTTACATTTTTAGTCAACTTCATACTGAAATTTGAGAATTGTTATATTCGATTTTTTTAAACATTGAGGATTTCAAACTGGATGGAAAATCTTTGATCCATTTTTATGTTTCTCCTTTTTTTAAAACAATCTTTTCTCTCCTACTTCATTAACTAGCTTAAAAAGTGTAGAACTGAAATAGTACTTTTGTCTTTTTTGTTCTCTTATTTCTCAAGGTAGATGAGTGGAATATTTCATATATTTTAATTGCTTTTTTACTCTTGTGACACTTTTTTTTTTTTTCATTGACTTGACTATTTTGTAAGTCAGTGAACCTCTGAGACCCAGGAAAGTACTTACATCTCTTAGCAACTCAAATAAGCAAAAACCTTTTGCCTAATTTAAAAGCATTCTAAATACACACACACACACAAAAACATCCTGAAGTTGTGTGTGTCTCTTCTCCTACCCTCCATTTCATTCCGAGCATTTAGGAAACATATTTGGACCTGATGACATTATAAGTTTTAATGTTTATTTTAAGTAGAAATGTTCAGTAGATCAGTTCATTGAGCTGTTTGCCTTGAACAGAACTTTTAAGATTGTTTAGAGTAAAATTTCAGGAAGTCTCAAACTAGCCCCTTGCATTCAGCTATCCATTCAGAAAAGGTTTCCTGAAAAGGAGATCCTGTGTCCTCCTTGGAAAATTGTAATTGCTTTCATAATGTTAGTCTTTAATTATTCTGCCAGTATTATATCTAATCTTTTCTGTAGGGCAACTTCAGCTTTATTTTCTGTAGGCTAAGCATCACAGTTTTTGACTCTTCTTCAAGTCCTTAGTTCTATCGGTTTGTTTTTTTTCCCTGTATGTTATTATGGGTTTTTGTTTCTGTATGTTGACTCTTCTATTTTTCATAGTTATGGACGTAGCACTTGTACGTGCCATAGCATTATCTAATACTGTATAAATAAGTTGACAGCAATTGTTTCTATGTGCTGTTTGCTTGTCCTAACAGGCTGATCGTATACCTCACCTTGATTTGTCTTAAGATTTTGACTTCTGACCATGCCTCCATACCTATATATAGATCCAGGTATTTGAAATACTCAAGGGTCAGAAAAAGTACATGAGTGCTAGAAGGTTATAGAAATAGGAATTACAGTGCTCAATCATTTCCCCCATACCCCACCCTAAAGCTTAAGTAGCTTTTTACTACAAAATAGATGGGAACCCTTTTCATATGCTATTGCATTGCTCATTCTCTCTCTCTCTCTCTCTCCCTTTGTTATAGAAGTTATGGGTTTACAGAACAATCCTGTGTAAAATACAGATTCCATATACCACCCCACCACCAACACCTTGCATTGGTGTGGAACATTTGTTACAGTTGATGGTAGCAAATTTTATAATTGTGCTATTAATTAAAGTCCATAGTTTAACTTAGGGTTTGCTGTTTTTTTTCCATGGATTAAAAAAAATTTTTTTTTCTGTTACCATACATACAATTTAAGATTTCTCCTTTTAATCATATTCAGATATATATTTCAGTGCTGTTAATTGTATGCACAATGTTGTGCTGCCATCACCACCATCCATTACCAAAACAGTAGCATCATTCCAAATAGGAAACGCTGTTAAGGCTTATCCTTTTATTTAGGCATCATTATTTATTTGGTTCTGATATTAAAAGTGCATCAACAAAAATATATTGGCATGAGACTGAGAGTGTCATGACTTTTCTTTTAATATGTCATTCTTTAGCACTATCCTGAAGAAAGACATGTGGTTGAACGCCATGGACGTGACACAAGTGGACCAAGGAAAGAGTGGCACCCACCTTCTCAAGGGCCTGGATATCATGATGCAAGGCGAATGGGTGATGGTCGGGCAGGAACAGGCATGATAACCCAACATGCAAGGTAAGTAGCCAGTCATTTAACATTTCAGTTCAATCCCTCATGGTGCCAGCATTCAACCAAACCTTTATCCTTTCCTGAAAAGTCACAATAGTTTCTATGAACTATTAGTTTCTGAGGGATTGAATTGTAACTAGCAACAACAACCCAAGATCTGCCCAAACATTTCCCCGTATTAACTCAAAATCCAGGAGATAATATGCAGGCCAGCTAATGTTACTTTACTTTGTTAGTTTGTATTACTCATTGTGAATTAATTGATTGGCATTCTGGCATGTAAATCTAGATATGGGTATGTGTGCGTACCAGAATCCAGTAGATAATGAACGTTATTAACCTCATGTTAGAACCATCTTCTTGTTTGCTACCCATCATTCCTAAAATTCCTAGAAAAGAAGAATCTGAAAGAATGTTCTGTTTTCTCCCTTTTCAAATAACTCTAGCAAAACTTTTGAACATTTAACCCAAAGCCTGTTAATATGCTAACAGGTAATTATCGTCTTGGTGAGCTTTGTTTTCTCTTCACACCAACATGCATTGTGACCTTTCTGCCGGCAAGACTTCAGCATCTCCAGGCCTTCTTTCTTTGTCATTCCCTTGTAGATACTGGCTTGGCTCAGTGACACAAGTTACTGCTATTTTACTAGTCACTTCTACCATCAAACTTAAGGGAGTATTTATTATACTTGGGCATAAACAGCCTTGTCACTCATAACTGTCTTTGATTTTTAAAGGTCATAGCTGAATTTTTTCTTAATAAATATAGATTCCTTATTTCCTTAGTTCTTAGGCTCCTTAGTGCTTAAGCAGCATTTCACACTGTGGCTGTTCCTCTTTTTGAAACACTCTTCTGTTTATTAAGGCATACTCATTTTCTTTCTACCTTAAATGGTTGAAGTTTAGACACTATTCTTTATTTTTTGCTCTGTATTGCCCATGTTAAATGCCATCCTGGCACCATAAAGTCAAGGTCACAGACAGACTTAGTCCTCTCTTGTTTTAAACCTTCATGTCCCTTTTGTTTCCAGTTTTTTAAAAAATTTGTCATTGCTACCACCATTCTCTCTCACCCAGTCTGGAAAAATCTGGGCCTCATTTTTATCATCTTTTTTTTTTTTTAAGATTTTATTTATTTATTCATTTATACCCCCCTTGCTGCTTGTGCTGGCTGCGTCCATCCGCTGTGCACTTTTCTGTGTCTGCTTGTCTCCCCTTGCTAGGTCGTCCTGCTGCGTCAGCTCACCGTGCCACGTGGGCCGGCTTGCCTTCACCAGAAGGCCCCGGGAACCGAACCTGGGGCCTCCCATATGGTAAACGGGAGCCCTACTGATTGAGCCACATCCGCTTCCCTTTATCATCTTCTTTCTTCATTCTTAGCATAAATTTCGAAGTGTGGTTCTGTTTTATAAAAATGTTTCTAATAGATTTTCCTTCTTTCCTATTTCATCTTCTATCTAGTCTTCCCAAATCAGTCTTTTTCCTTATTCCATTATTCACACTATTTCTAAATATAACTCTTGGAACACTCATTTTATCATACCATTTACTTTCTCCAAAACTGCAAGCAGCTTCTTTAGTTCACAGGATCTATTCCAAATTTTCAACCTGGCATACAAACTTCTCCTTAATCTGGTTTTATTCTATATAAACCATTTCACTGTGGGGTTGTATTGGGTGGATCTGTTTTTTCGGTATCACTCACTAGTACCTAGTACCTACTATGTTTTATTGTGCTTAAAGATTCCAAGAAATACTTTTTAAATGACTTCCTTTAGTTCATGTTCTCAAACATTAATGCACATCGGAATTACCTGGAAGCCTTGTTAAAACACACAACTGCTAGGTCAGTGGGTCTGACATGTGGGAACTGAGAATTTTCATTTCTCTCAAGCTCCCTGGTGCTGATGATGCTGATCTGAGGATCCCACTGTTCTAGTCCATTTGTGTGCACACCATTAAATGACTTATAAAGAGGAAGGGGCTTTGGAGCCAGACTGCCTAAGCCAGATTCCACCATTTATTTGATCTGTGACCTTGAGTAAGTTGCTTAATCTCCAGATTTCAGTTTCTTCATCAGTATAGTGGGGTTAATGATGATCCACATACCTCACAGGACTATTGAAAAGAATGATTCCATATAGGTAAAGTACAAAGAACAGCGTCTGGTAAATGGTAAGCACTATATAGGTATTTGCTATAATTATTCTTTTGTTCTCTGACACTTTAAAAAAATCTTTTTCAGTAATGCATCCCCAATTAATAGAATTGTACAAATCGGTGGCAATTCCATGCCAAGAGGAAGTGGCTCCGGATTTAAGCCATTTAAGGGTGGACCTCCACGACGATTCTGAAAATGAGCTCTCTGCCATGGTTTCAAGATAATTTATTGAAATCTCCTGTAAACTTTTACTTGACTACTTATGAAGAGGACCTCTCTAACTTGCTTGAGAGTTCTGTCAGACTTTTCTTTTTTTCTTTTTTAAAATTTAACATGATTGCTTTTCTCAATTTTGGAGAAGATGTTTAAATAGTTCTGTTGTAACTTTTAATAGTTTTGTGTATCATTCAACTTTTTTTCTTGCAGCACCGAAAAGATTGGAATTGAAAACATTTCGTTTAATAACGCTATGCGAATATAAAGAGTAGTTTGCAGCTGTGTAGTAGTGGTTTAATTTGCAGCATTAGTTCTGTAGTATCAGGTTCTAGAGTTACTTCTTGTCACCAAGCATTTTCAGCCTCCATTTTGAAGGCTGTCTATGCTTAAAAAGTCTGCTATCTAATTTTTAGAGATAAGATTGTTCCTTGCATTTCTGAGTATTATGTAACCTATTTTTGCAGAAGGTACTGTTACATTAAGTGCATCTGTGTATCCTGGTTAAAAAACAAAATGTACTCTTTTTTGAAATAAACCTTCATATTCTGTATAGTTGCTAAAGTGTTGAGAACCTTTTTAATTGTAAAATGAGAACTGATTTTCAGTTTAGTAGCAGCACACTTGTTCAGGTTTGCATGGTATGGAACCAAATAGAGTAATGAAACCTTGGCCATGAGGTTTGTCTCACTGAGGTCCTTAGATTGAGTTGTGCAGGTAAGTGCACTTTTAGGTAATCTGCACTGTTGGATGGATAAATTCCATCTCTGGGAATTGTGTGGGTACTAATATTTTCCATGTTCCCAACTATGTTGAGAAATGGAAAAAAACCCAGGTTCTAGATTGGTGAATCAGTTGGGTTTTGTAAATACATGTATGTGGGAAGGCATTGTTGTCTCTTTGTGAAAATAAAAATCCACACCTGGAAGTGTATGTGTCTTTCTGTTTGCAGCTTTTTAGGTTCTAGCCCTGCAGCCCATTATGAAGTTAAACTCAAATTAGTTGACTAGGTTTAGAGCTATAAAGGTAGTCTTTGTGTTTTTCTTCCAAGAAAATAAGTCTTAACTTTGAATCTTCACTTAAGTAGCTGCCACAGCACACACTTGTGATGTGTTGGAGACTTAACCAACCACTGATCTTAAGACTTTTTTTTGAAGGCCTCTTTTTCAGGAAAGCCTTTTGAGGATAATTTTGAATACTATCTCTTTCATGAAAGCCTCTCATATCCCTTTATCTAAATCAGTGATGAATAATTAAAACGGTCTAGGTTCTTGGTAAATTCAGCAGCTAGTTTGCTTATAGGAAATGGAAAGATGGGCCACCCCTATGTTATGAAAAGGAACTGTTATAGAAGTTCTTACAAATATTTGTCCCTGGGGTAGGTATGCTCATGTGAAGGCTCAACACTTTCAAGTGCTGTGAGCAGACAGGGTATCTTGCCCTTGGGCCTTTGGGGCAACTGGCACTTTTTATTTTTATTTACTTTTATCCATTTTAACATCCCCCTCCCGCCCTGCTTTTGCTTTTTTTGTGTCCATTTGCTGGGCAATTCTCTGTGTCTGTTTCCTGCCCTCTCCTCTCATCCTTCTCCTCCTGTCTTCGCTGGGATTCAATCCTCGGAAACTCCAATTTGGGAAAGAGGCATCCTACCGCCTGCGCCACCTTAGTTCCGAGTTTTTTGGCGCATCTCATCTTGGCTCTCCCTTGTGTCACTCTTGTTACATCATCATTTTGCTGTGCGTGGCTCAGCAGGGCCTGGCGGCATACCTGCGCATGGGGCCTAACGGCCCACGCGCCTTCTATCCTTTTTTTTTCTTTTTACTGGGATGTCCCAGGGATCAAACCCAGGTCTCCTCCCTATGGGAGACGGACACCCAACCATTTGAGCTACATCCATCCCCCTGCTACATCTCTTAAGGTTGACCAAAGATACCCAGAGTTAGTCATTTCCCATACAGGATGGACATAAAATAAATCAGGCTTGGTTTATTACCAGCATTCTATAAACCAGACCTAGGGAGAAAAATTAGGTCTGGGGACACATGCATGGTTTCTAATATAGCGAATATTTAGCCTATCCTGATTATCACAAAATCAGGACAGCGAGAATATTCGCACACAATTGGCACTTTTTAAACTGCTCTGGATTTCATGGTCTGTGTTGTCCTTCCCAGCCCTACAAATGTGAGAGGAGGGGAGGTTAGAGGTGGGAGGGAAGCTTTAGTGCTGCCTGTTTATGACTTTGGGTCATTATGCCACTTATGGCCTGCTTCAGTTTTAGAGTGAGACTATACAAGAGCTAGGCAGTCTGGATTGAGGTTCTCATCTACCTGGGGCATATCAATTAATTAATTAACCTTTATCCATAGATTTGTGAACTTTATGGTTTCTGCTGGGTTTTATAATAAAAATTTTTAAAAGACAGTCATTTCTAAGAATTTTAACCAATCAGATGAAGGGAAGGAAATCTTATGCAGTTAGGTAGCTAACATTTCAGGGCTTACTATGCATCATTTATTATGAGCATGATTATCATAGAAAGTATTATTAAGTACTTACTATGTGCTAGGCATTGTGTAGTAACTCATTCCCACAACCATCTGATTTAGGTGTGGGTTGCTATCATTATTCCTGTTTTACAGATATGGAAGCTAAGAAAGACTTTGCCTAAGAACATCAAGATATAGTGAGTGGTGGAACCAAAATTCAAATGCAGGCACATAATTATAAGAATCTCACTTAAAATCATTTCATCCTCTGAACAGTCTATGGGAGACACTACTAGTGGCATAGTAAAGGGTATTTTACACCACAAAGCTGGTGATTTCTTAACACACCTTCCTCTGTATGACAGTTATTTCAGTTATAATTTCCTTTATTCTTTAGGGTTTTTTGTTTGTTTTTTGGGGGAGGGTGGTGTTGTTTTTGTTTTGTTTTTGTTTTTGAGGTACCAGGGGCTGGGCATTGAACCCGGGACCTCATGTGGAAAGCTGGCACTCAACCACCAAGCCACATCAGCTCCCCTGAATTGGTTTTTTCGTTTGTTTTGCTTGTTTTTGTTTTTTTTGTTTTGTTTTGTTTTTGTTTTAGGAGACACTGGAAACCAAACCCAGAACCTCCCATGTGGGAAGCAGGCACTCAACCGCTTGAGCCACATCCGCTCCAATTTGCTCTTTAGTTTTATTTTTTATTTTTTATTTTTTTAAAGATTTTATTTATTTATTCATTTATCCCCCCCTTGCTGCTTGTGCTCGCTGGGTCAGCTAACCACGCCGTGCGGGCGGGCTTGCCTTCACCAGGAGGCCCCGGGAACCGAACCCGGGGCCTCCCATATGGTAAATGGGAGCCCTACTGATTGAGCCACAGCCGCTTCCCTGCTCTTTAGTTTTAAAATAACTAACAATTTAAAAAAGAAATACCATTTTTAAAGATATTAAAATTCAGTAAAATATTTTTCTGCAGGAACTAAACTTTGTATTTACCAAACAAATATTAAACTTTCCAGTCCACACTCTATTTTAAAATTTAAGCACAAAAACTCCAAGTGGTCACATAGAATGACAGAATTGGAGTAACTCAAGTTTTCAGTCTATAATAGTCTTACACATGGTTTATTCAATTTATCTCTAGGTATTTTATGTTTGATACTATTAAAATGGAATTTTTTAAATTTCAATTTAAAATGTTACTAGTATATGGAAATACAATTAAAATTCTAAGGTATAATTTACAAATAATACCATGCACATATTTTAAATGTACACTGTGAATTTTCACAAATATATACTCCCAAGTAACCACCACAATGATCAAGATGTGGAATATTTCCATCACTGAAAGTTTTTCTTGCACTCTTTCCTAGTCATCACAAACCACATCTCTGACCCCAGGCAACCACAACTGTTATGTTTTCTATGGTTATAGAGATTTTTATCTTTCCTAGAGTTCCATGTAAATGGAATCATACAGTAAGATCCTCTTGCAACTCAGCATATTTTTGTGATTCAGCCATGTTGCTGTGTGTATCAGTATTCCTTTTTGTTCCTGTATTGTGTTCCATTTTATGGAGGAATATACCACAATTTTTTATGTATTCACCTGTTGGGAATTTGGGTTGTTGATAGTTTTTGGCTGTTATGCATAAAGCTACTATGAATATTTGTGTACAAATTTGTGTGGACATGTGTTTTTATTCCTCTTGTTAAATAGGATATTTGCTGGATATATCTAGAATAATTGCTGGGTTATATGGTAAGTGTGTGTTTAATTTCACAAGAAACTGCCAAAGAGGTTTGTAAAGTGCCTGTACCGTTTTACATTCCCATCAGCAATTAGAGTCCAAATTGCTCGGTAAGCTCACCAGCACTTAGTATTGTCAATCTTTTTAATTTTAGCCATTTTAGTGGGTGTAGAACACTATCCCATAGTGATTATAATTTGCTTTACCATGCTGAGTAATAATGTTGAGCATGTTTTCTTATATATGTATGTGTGTGTGTATGTGTGAAGAATCTGTTCAGATATTTACCCCATTTAAAAATTTTGTGTTTTCTTATTGAGTTGTAAGGGTTATTTGTGTGTTCAGATACAAGGCCTTTATCAGATACATACTGGGACTATTTTCTCCCCATCTGTGTCTCATCTCCACCCACCACCACCACCACCACCCCTGCCAGATGTCTTTCCATTTATTTATATCTTTCTTCCAACAATGTTTTGTAGTTTTCAGTGTATAAACATTTCATTATTTTGATGGTATTATAAATGGAATTGTTTTCCTGATTTCCTTTTCGATTATGCAAAGACACAATCCCAAAATAACTTTTAAAAGTTGCTCTTGTTCCTTGCAACTTTGCTGAATTTAATAGTTTTTTGGTGGATTCTTTAGGACTTCCTATATATAGGATCATATCAATCTGCAGCTAGAGATGGTTTTAACTTGTTTTTTTCCAGTTTAGCCAGATTGCCTTTGTTTTTTTTCTTTTTTTAAACAAATCAATTTTATTAATACATATTAATAAAGCATACAATCCATCTAAAGTGTACAGTAAGTGGTTTTTGGTATTTGGAATGATCAAATAGTTGTGCATTCATCACTTCAATCATTGTTAGAGGGAAGCAGACGTGGCTCAAGTGATTGGGCTCCCGCCTACCACATGGGAAGTCCCTGGTTCAGTTCCCGGTGCTTCCTAAAGAAGACAGTGAGCTGGCATGACAGGCAGGCACAGGAAGCTGACGCAACAAGATGACGCAACAAGAGACACAAGGAAAATATGAGAGAGACAACAAAGCAGGAAACAGAGGTTCCCGGTGCCTCATAAAGTATACAAGCAAGACAGCTGACACGATGGGCAGGCGCAGGAAGCTGACACAACAAGATGACGCAACAAGAGACACAAGAAGGAAAAATAATGAGTGACACAACAACAACAAA
This sequence comes from Tolypeutes matacus, assembly GCA_026826555.1. Classification (NCBI taxonomy): domain Eukaryota; kingdom Metazoa; phylum Chordata; class Mammalia; order Cingulata; family Chlamyphoridae; genus Tolypeutes; species Tolypeutes matacus. The sequence continues at coordinate 21,858,050 of JAKSZT010054396.1, forward strand.
AGAGCAGGGAACAGAGGTGGCTCAAGCAATTAGGCACCTCCTTCTCACATTGGAGGTCCCAGGTTCGGTTCCTGGTGCCTCCTAAAGAAACAAGGAAGACGAACAGACACAGCAAGTGCAAACAAGGAGGGGGTGGGGAGAAATAAATCTTCCAAAAAAATCATTATTAGAGCATTTTTGTTATTCCAATAATAATAATAAAAAACAGACCAAAAAAACCCTCATCACCTCTCAGTCTTTCTATGCTTCCCCTTCCACACATAGCTGCTATTATGTTTCTGTCTCTCTAGTTTATTTGTATTTTGTACAATCCATCTTATATTTGCAATATTACCTATATTCATATTTCACATGAAGTTTCACTATGTTATACAGTCCCATGTTAAATTTTTAAACTTTTCTTCTAGCCCTTTCAACCAGTCATACCCATATAATAGCACTGCTAGTTACAAATACTATGATGTACGTTCACCATTTCTATTCATTTCCAAAGATTTACAAACAAACTTTTTACCAATTCTGCACAGATTAACCCTCAGCTTTCCATCCTCTAACCTCATTCTATTTTCTGGTGACCTACATTCTAGTTAACGCCATGAGTTTGCACAATATATTTAGTTCATAATAGTGCACTCATACAGTATTTATCCTTTTGTGTCTGGCTTGTCTTCATTTTCTTAATAGTATCTTTTGTAAAAAGTTTTTAATTTTGATGAAGTCCAATATCTCAATATTATCTTGCAAGTTCATAGTGTTTTGTGTGCTAAGAAATCTTTTCCTATCCAAAGTTGCTCCTATGTTTTCTTCTAGAAGCTTTGTATTTCTAGCTTTTACATTTAGACAAAATCCATTTCAAGTTAATTTATGTGTATGGCATAAGTTAAAGGCCCAGAGTCATTGTTTTCTGTATGGATATCCAGGTTTTCCAGGATAATTTATTGAATAGACTATGTTTCCCCTATAAATTACCTTAGCACCATTTGTAAAACAAAGATTCAATTTGCCCAGCATGTAAATTTCTGGACTGTATTCTTTTTTTTTTTTTTTTTTTTTTTTTTTTTTAAGATTTATTTATTTACTTTATCCATTTTAAACGCCCCCTTCCCCATTTGCTGTTTTGTGTCCATTCGCTGGGCAATTCTCCGTGTCTGTTTCCTGCCATCTCTTCTCATCCTCCTCCAGTCTTCACCAAGATTCGATCCTGGAGACTTCCGATGTAGGAGAGGTATTCTGCCACCTGCGCCACCTCAGCTCCTGGCTTCTGGAGCTTTTGGAGCATCTCGTCTTGTCTCTCCCCTGTTACGTCATCATCCTGCTGCATGGCCGGACAGCTCAGCTGCACACACAGCCTGGCAGCCCATGCGCCTTCTATATATATATATATATATATATATATATATATAT
>JAKSZT010054396.1:21859553-21950779 GCA_026826555.1 Tolypeutes matacus
TTTTTTTTTTTTTTTTTTTTTTTTTTTTTTTTTCTTATTTTACCGGGAGGTCCTGGGGATCGAACCCAGGTCCCTCCATATGGCAGATGGACGCCCAACCATTTGAGCCTCATCTGCCCCCTGGACTGTATTCTTTTCCAGTGATTTATGTCAATTCTTTCACTAATACCACATGGTCTCGATTACTGTTAAATTTGTATTAAGTCTTGAAATCAGGTAATGTAACTCCTAAAATATTATGGTTTTCAAATTTGTTTGGGTTAATATAACTCCTTTTTATGCCCATAATAATTTTTAAAATGTAAGTTTCTATGAAAAAGCCTGTTGGATTTTTTAAAAAATTAGTGTTAACATAATACACAACAAAAAATTTCCCATTTTGACCACTTTCATGTGTACAATTCAGTGACATTATCAACAATATTGTGCTACCATCACCACTATCTATTAAAACTTTTTCACCACCACCCCCTACAAAACTCTGTACCCAGTAAGCATTAACTCTCCATTCCCTATCCCTACCCCAGCCCCTGGTAATCTGAAATCTACTTTCTGTCTCTATGAATTTAGTTATTCTAGGTATTTCATGTAATTGGAAGTGGAATCATAAAATATTGTCCTTTTGTGCCTGGTTTATTTCACTGAACATCATATCTTCAAGGTTTATTCATGTTGTTGCATGTATCAGAATTTCATTCCTTTTTGCACCTGAATGACATTCCATTTTCTATATATACCACATTTTGTTTATTCATTTATCTGTTAATGGACACTTGGGTTACTTCCACCTTATAGTTATTGTGAATAATGATTCTAAGAACATTGGTGTACAGATATCTGTTCCACTCCCTGTTTTCAATTCTTTGAGTATATACCTAGAAGTGGCATTGCCAGATCATAGGGTAATTCTATGTTTAACATTCTGAAGAACTTTTCCACAGTGGCTGCATCATTTTACATTCCCACCAGCAATGTACGAGAGTTCCTATTTCTCCATGTCTTCACCACCTCTTGTTATTTTCCATTAAAAAAAAAAAAAAATAGGCATCTTAATGGTGTGAAGTGGTATTTCATTGCGGTTTTGATTTGCTTTTCTCTGATGACCATGATATTGAGCATCTTTTCGTGTGCTTATTGGCCATTTGTATATCTTTGGAGAAATGTCTAAGTCCTTTGCCCATTTCTTAATTGGGTTGTTTTTCTTTTTGTAGTTGTAGGCGTTCTTTGTATATTCTGGTTATTAAAGTCCTATCAGGGAGCGGATGTGGCTCAAGCAGTTGAGCACCCACCTCTCACATGGGAGGTCCCAGGTTCGGTTCCCAGTGCCTCCTGAATAAACGAGAACAAACAAGCAAAACAAACAAAAGAACCAACTCAGGGAAGCCAATGTGGCTCAGTGGTTGAGCACCGGCTTCCCACATATGAGGTCTCAGGTTCAATCCCTGTCCCCCAGTACCTCAAAAAAAAAAAAAAAATTCCTATCAGAAATAGGCTTTTCAAATATTTTCTCCCATTCTGCAGATTGTCTCTTCACTTTCTTGATAATGTCCTTTGATGCACAAAAGTTCAATTTTGAAGTCCTGTTAATTTTTTGTTGTTTGTGGGTTTTTTTTTTGTTTTTGTTTTTTTGTGTGTGGTTGTTTTTGTTTTTGTTTTTTAGTTACCAGGGCCTTTAATTTGTTTGCTTGTTGTTTTTGTTGTTGTTGTTGTTTTTAGGAGGCACTGAGAACCAAACTCAGGACCTCCCATGTTTGGCTCAACATAGGCGCTCAACTGCTTAAGCCACATCCATTCCCGTTTGTGCTTTTGGTATAAAGTGTAAGAATTCATTGCCTAACACAAGCCCCTAAAGATTTCCCCTATGTTTCTCCAAAGAGTTTTATGGTTGTCGACACTTATATTTAGGTTGTTGATCCATTTTGAATTAATTTTTGTATATGGCATGAGTTAGAGGTCCAATTGTATTTTCTTTTCTTTTTTTTTTTAAAGATTTTATTTATTTATTCATTTATCCCCCCCTTGCTGCTTGTGCTCGCTAGATCAGCTAACCACGCCGTGCGGGCGGGCTTGCCTTCACCAGGAGGCCCCGGGAACTGAACCCGGGGCCTCCCATATGATAAACGGGAGCCCTACTGATTGAGCCACAGCCGCTTCCCCTAATTGTATTTTCTTGCATGCAGATATCCAGTTTTCTGAGTACCATTTGTTGAAGAGATTATTCTTTCCCCATTGAGTGGACTTGGAACCCTTGCTGAAATCAATTGGCCATAAATATGTGGATACCTGCTGGGATTTTGAATGAGATTGGGTTGAGTATATAGATAAATTTGGGGAGAACTGACATGTTAAAGAGTATTGTCTTCCAATATATAATTAATCTATGTCCCCACTTATGTAGGCCTTATTTAATATATCTCAGTAATGTGTTAAACAGTTTGCAGTATATGTTCTTACATATCTTTTGTTAAATTTATCCCCAAGTAGTTCATATTTTTTTATGCTATTGTAAATGGTTTTAAATTTCAAAAATTTTTGATTGTTCATTGCTGGCACAGAGAAATACAATTGTTATTTGTATATTAATGTTGTATCCTGTGACTTTTGATTAATTCTAGTAGCTTTGTTGTAGATTGCTCAGGATTTTCATGTATACAGTTTTGTCTTCTGGGAATAAAGACAGCATTACATCTTCGTTTTCAACCTAAATTCCTTGCTTTGCCCCTTGTCATATTGCACTGGCTAGTATCTCTGATAGAATGTTGAACAGGAGTGGAGAAAGCAGACAGTTTTGCCTTGTGCCCAGTTTGGGGGGAAACATTCAGTTTTTCACCATATTAAGTATGATGTCAGCTGTAGGTTTCGCATTTATACTCTTGAGGTTGAGGAAGTTCCCTTCTCTTCCTAGTTTGCTGAGAATTTTTGTTATGAATGTGTATCATATTTCGTCAAATACTTTTTCTGCATCTATTAAGATGTTTGTATGGGATTTCTCCTTAATTCTGTTAATGTGGTAAAATACGTTGGCTATTAAAATGTTAAACCAACTGTGTATACCAGGGAAAATTCCCATGTGGTTATGGCATATTAGTCTTTTTAAAATATATTGCTGGATTTGATTTGCTAAAATGTTGTTAGGGTTGTCTTTTTTTAAATTGCTTTATTGATATAATTCACAAACCATATAGCTCACCCATTTAAAGTGTATAAGTCAATGAATTTTAATATATTCACAAACAGTTGCAACTATAACCAGTCAATTTTAGCTATTTTCTTCATCTCCAAAAGGAACCCCGTACAGTTTAGCAATCACCACCCTATCCCCTATTTCCTCCAGTTCTTAAGTTGTAACCTTTTTGTCTCATCTAGCTTTCTGTGTCTCCTGGTATGTTTTATTGTTGGTAAATGAGTAACCTATCTAGTCTCCAAGGAGAACATGACACAACTTCCAAAGTTATATCTGAATTCATACTTATTCTTTGCCTATTTTAACATTTTGTTCTGTTTTTCACCCTGGATCATTCTCATTCCAGCTGGATCTCAGCCTTCTTGGAAGGATCAGCATTACCATTGAAGAGAATTTAAAAAATGTTTATTTTTTATAAAGCTTAAGTGGCCTTCCTAATCTTCGTAATCAATGTTTCTTTTCATTTAATATGTTCTTTGCTTGGTGGGGGGGAAAGAGTTGTCTCTAGTCTGTTATTAACTATCTGTTATAATTTATTATTTATTGTATGTAGGACACTTCATACATTAATCTTTACAACAATCATAAGAGGTGGGAATTATTAATTCCATATTAGATAGTGAGGAAACAGGTTTTGAAGAATGAACTTGCTCTAAGGCTAGAGTACAAAAGAGTTTAATAGGCTTGATTTTGATGATTTCTATGGGGTTTGAAACAGGTAAGGCTTTTAAAGTTTCAAGCCAGAATTTGAACAAAGACCTTGCCTAGAGTTATTCTGTCTCCTTCCAGTATATTTGTGAGTGCAGGCTCTAGGGACAGACTGCTTAGCTTCGTTATCAGCTCCAACAAATTAAAGTTGTCTACTTCATAGGAAAAGACAAAGTGAGGAAAGAGAACTTCCAGCTGGGGCGAGTGATGGAGGAAGGGAAATGTTTCTTGCTTTAGTTTTGCTGAGTTTGCTGTTCCCCAAATGTATTTTTCCCTTGGCTTTAGAAGGATGGAGGCTGATTCCCAGGGAAAATCAGAGGGGCATAAAGGATTAAGAATCTTAATACCTTCTAACTATGTAACTCTTATGCTAAAGGGGAAAACTGACTCAATAACTCTTTTTATCTCTGAATTTAAAGGACAGGCAAGCACTAACTACATAATATAGGTGTCTTTAGAAATTCCTTTAAATAGATACTTGAGTTCTTTCTAAGTGCCAATAGTTATATAATGTGTCAGGAAAATCAAGATGAATAAGACATGATCCCTGTCCTTAAAAGGCTCACAGTCTACCTTAAGTGCTGTTGATGTGGGGAAGTCAACAAAACACTATTAATTCCTCTTAGGAGTCCAAGAAAGCATGCACAGAGAAATGTCAGATATTAGCTGGTTTGGACATTACATTGTTAGACAATAACTTCACATTAGGGTTAACTTGGTATAAAGAGAAAATGATCCTTCTCGACTCTAATATCTAAGAGGGCAGAAGCATCATCTAACAAATCTACCATTGGGATCAGGTAGATGACAATTACATGGCTTCGAGTTTATTGTTTCTTTATTCACTGTACTGGGAGAAAATATCAAGTGTCGGTCCAAGTGTTCTAAGAGGTAAATCTAGGTAAGTGTAAATCAATATGCCAATTCTTCATCTCCCCACTCTTTTTAAAATTGTAAGAAGTAGTAATGAGATAAATATACATAACAGAGAGTGGTCTAAATATCAAAGTTTATTGAAATAAAATATAATCTATAATAAAAAATACTAAGGGTGTTATCACTGGTTACAGTTTTAAGTATATTTTTAAAAATCCAACATTTTAATCTAACAATGACACTATCCTTGTGGTACAGTAACAGACATGAAATTAAATGTTGAATAATACTGAATAATTGTCAGAAATATTTTATACTTTCCCATCTATGTTCAATATGCCTTATAAGGATATCCTCCAAAAGTGAAACCTTTGAAACTTATTAAAGACAGTTTTTAGAATTAAATAGTTTTAGCATAATCTGCATTTAGAACAATACATTTCTTTGAACTTCAGTTCCAACCTAAACTGAGTAGATGCTTTTAGGTGTCTTTATTCAAAAAATGTACTTCAGTGCTCTTATTAATCTCTAGGGTTGCTATTATTCTTAAACTAACTGGAATTAAAACTGGTCATAAAGTAAAACAGATGGATTATTTCAGAAGTAGAAAGGGCATTAAAATAGCAAAGAAAATGAGGAGGGAAAAAAAAGAAATGCATAAACATTCTATATCTTTAAATTCTTTGAAAACTCTATCTCAATTGGTCTGCCAAACTTGGCCCAGCATGAAGTGATCTATGTTTAATACATCATAGCAACTTCTTGACCCAAGTAGTCCTAATAGTGAATTGGAGGAAGAAAATTTATTTTTCTTGTTATATTCCAAGATAGCTTTCTCTAGTAATTATGTCACTCCACTTGCTCCTCCCCAAAATATGTCACAAATACAATTATTCTGCACAATATAAGGAAAAAGATTCACATGCACTAGCTTTAGGAAAGGACTTTCAGGGTACCTCTGAAGTTTCAGAAGCAAAGATTATCCCCTCTGCTGACTTATGTAGCGATCAAACATCAGGCTTCTATTATATTGTTCTACTTGCGATGTGTCGATCTTTGACAACAGTTGTCATTTATTGAAGCAGATGGCCTTTTAACAAAAACCTCTTGAGACACTGCAAAGGCTCATCTTTAAAAATCTGTAAAGTAAGATCTCCTATGCACCCTGAAAGAATGATTATTTCATATAACTAAGATGCAAAAAAGAATAGCAACATTAAACCTGTGACAAAATTGAGACACACAGGACGGATCTTCACAAATTAAATGCCAATCTTAGCCTTAAAACATATTCTGTTAGAAGTGCTTTGTAGGGTATTTCAGATACAATGCCTTTTTTTTTTTTTTTTAAGATTTTATTTATTTATTCATTTATCCCCCCCTTGTTGCTTGTGCTCGCTGGGTCAGCTAACCACGCCGTGCGGGCGGGCTTGCCTTCACCAGGAGGCCCCTGGAACCGAACCCGGGGCCTCCCATATGGTAAACAGGAGCCCTACTGATTGAGCCACAGCCGCTTCCCGATACAATGCCTTTTGAAACTGGTCATTCATTTGGGGATTTAAATGGGTATTTTAGCTTCCTAACTTTCTATTTAAATCTATAAACTATTAGAGCCAAAGGAGCCATGATCACCTGCAAAAGAAATTTTGCTTCGTGCATCCTCTAGTCTACAGGAGGCATCCCTGCCTCTCAAAGTAGACTATTACAGTGAAGACAGATAGAAAGTTTTTTAAAGTTAGTGGTGACAAATCACTAAGCAGTTTGAAGAAATCCTTAGAATAGCAGATAAAGTAGAAAGTCTTATTGTAGAATGATAGTACACCTTTTTGTTCTTTGTCTCAAAGCTTAGGTTTTATATTTCTGCCATGGCATTTCAACACCTTACCTCAGATAGTGGGGTATCATGCCCTAAAAAAATATCGGTGCTGGGCAATCAAGTCTAAATATCCTCTATCAAGGCAATAGGACAAAGCCGGGCTTGAAGCAAAAGTTGAAGAATTTTACCCTGTTTTCAAGTTTGTTTGAGATCAGAAAATGAACTTAGAAACCAGAATCCTTCATGTAAAAATATATATGCATTATCACAATTTATTAAACTCTAATTCCTAATGGCAGAAACACAAGATTAAATAAGAAACATGCATGAATTAAAATTTGGATGGATCTTCAAAATAAAACTTATCAAAGTCCTGCAATTTGCCCTTCAGACTCCATTATCTCTAATTTGCAACTTATTTTGTTTAGAAAGCTTCTGATTTTAAAACTTAATTTGTTTAAAGTGTCACCTGAGAAGATGAACCTCGATTCTTTATAATATTTTGCAACAATTTTAGAAATTTTGGATATCAGTAACAAAAAACATTAAGTTATCAAAGAGACCCTAAGAACTAAGATTCCAATGAGTTCCTTTATCATTTTCATCACTTTTTAAAAGGAATTTAACTGCACATTATTAAATAACATTCTGCACTAAGAAAACACAAATAATTTAAATAGCCCCAAAAATGACCATACTTGGGAGTTCTAAATGAAAAAGCTTGTATATATGTATTAGTAACTTGATACTACTATACTTTGTTCTATGGAGGAAAAGGCAAAGAGAATCTAAATATTTAGATCTGTGAAAGGTATTGGAAAATACATTTTTAAATGCTTTTTACACTCCTCAAATACCTTTGATTTTGACCCCATATTCTACAAAACACGAAAGCAACTGTAAAATACAATATTGGAAGGTACTCAAAGACAGATAATTCTACAAATTTTGATAGCATTAAAAAAACTGACAAATATTATGAGTCATGGAGGGGGGGATGTCTGCATATTCAAGAACAAGGATGTATATAATATTTGTGATTATTTAAGTAATACTTTGTGCTCATACTATGCCCTTTATTCAGGAGTGTAAAGCACTTTTTTAAAAAAAGCATCCTTTGTATATTTAAAGATAAATTGAGGCACAGATAAGTTTGTCTAAGGCAAGACAGAAAGTCAGGCTTTTAAAAACAAAATGATTTAGAATTCCACATTTTTAGTTCTTTAAAATGAAACTATAGTATGTCTTATTTATAAGATAAATCCATCATATTTTATCAAACAGCAAGTTTTCAATTATATTTTAAGTTGTATGCCTAAGTATTGTTTGATAGGGTAAAGCCCATAGCATTTCATGAATTTGATTTTCTTTTATAAATGAGATTGAGGACAGTTCTGGAAATTTTTGCCTTGATTTTTCTCCAGCAGGTTTTTACAAATATATATTTGTATATGCTTCATATATCAACATTAATACAAGGACCACAATTCTTTCTTTAAATACTTGACTTCTAGTCCTCCTGCACCTTAAGATCTTCTATCTCTGAGTTTGTGACTCATTGAAAACAAAATGCTAAGAAGGTTTTGTTACAGTACAAAATGGTTAATGGTGGGTTCAACTAATTTCTGATAATAACTTTCTTAATTAAGCTAAGATCAGGAAATAGGAAGAATTTTAAACAAGATACAAGATAAATAGCCAAATGCTAGAAATGTGAGACAATAAAAACAAAATATATTCCAAAACCTAATCCAAAACTTAAAAATGGATGTCTCATTTAACTATTTCTAGCATAACACCTTGAAACATGGAATTTACTTCACCTAAGCACACTGAACCGACATCATAGGAAGCAGCCAATGTCAATTTTAGCTGTCTCCAATCGTTTAGTGTATATATGTATGTATGTATGTATGTATGTATGTATGTATGTATGTGTGCATGTATTCTTAAAGTGGTAATTCTTAAATTTGAGGGAGGGTCCCCCAGATCCCTTGGAGACTCTAATGAAAGCCATGGAACTTTGCTCTGAAACACACATAAACACACACAACCACATACACATCCCAAGTACTTTTCAGTATTCATAACCTACTGCAAATCACAGCATTGCTGATGTAATGGGGTTAGACATGATGAGAATATGATATTAATAAAGACGGATCAGTGACCTTATGGAATAGGCTTTGAAAGTAAGAAGAAAGTACAGTGGCTATATCCATTCATTCATCTGCCTCTTTTGCCAGGTCTAATGGTGATTTGGTTGATGCAAATGTGCCCCTAATCTAGCCTATAAATATTAAAAACAAATATGGTTAAGTTCCTAGCAGTGTTTACATGTATCAGTTTTCAAGTATTACAAAATACTGTGAAGGAAAGACTTTAATACACTTCTATCAAATTCCAATACCCAAACCAGCAATGAAATGACCGAATATATAATTTGTTACCTTGAGCAAAATATAAGAAAATAAAGACACAATACTTTTAAATTCTTTTTAACCTTTACGGACGGGAAACCAGTATATCTGAGAAGTTTGTCTGTTTTAATAGAATTGAACATTTAATTTTTTCAATTCATTTGCAAACATTTTATCATTATTACCCTTGGTATATCAAACAGAATTCCAGGAATGTAAGAAAGTTCTGACTTGGAAATATTACATAGAAAAGGCTGAATTAACAAACACATTACATGTTTAAAGTTTTTTTTCCCTTCTAAGTATACATTGACATCTACTTATCTGATAGCAGCACTGCTGGTTTTAAGTTGCTGTTTGTTTTTTGTTTTTTTTCCTTCCAGAGGGAATGCAGAATGGCAGTATTATTTTTGGAACAAATTAAGAAGATAACAAATAAAAGAATAACTTCTACAAATATTTTTCAAGGGCAATAAATAGATAAGTATATAATTATGGAAAATATGCTTCAGGTTTTCTTGGTTTGTTTTTGTTTTTTAAAGTAAAATATAATGTATTTTCACTACTTTCTGTTCTGGGGAGAAAAATCCCGAGGTTCGAGTTTCCTCTTTCAACCATTAGAGTGATATTAAAAGTAAACTTGGGTTGAGTTCATCCTGTTTGAATTGACAGAGAATTCTGTAGTACAGCTAATTACTTTACAATGTATGCATATTCTTGGTTATCAAGAGACACACTAAATATTCTGTATCAAAGTTTTATACCCAAAACAGGTTTTCTGATGATTTATCATGCTAGCATAGGAAATTTGAAGGAATATCAAATTGCATAACATAAACAGACATACAATATAGAAAAACATAAGCAATACAGTTTGACCCTGGATATTTCCCTTAGAATAATTCCTTCTATAAATAAGATTTTATTTTATTTTTATATATAGACTCATTCTATAACTGGTCTTGGATCATGGAGACACTAAGGACATAGCTTAAAAAATCCAGACCAAATTTTTTTTTAGTCTATTGTCACCCTAGACCACAAAAAACATTCTCCAAGTGGATGCTCAGGATAGATTAAGATGCTTTTAAATAAATTTACCAAGGCTTAGAACATAAATCACACAACCACTTGCAGCAGCAATAGTCTTTTCAAAATGACTAAAACAAATTATTAAATATAAAATATATCAAAAGGACTACTAAGGATCATTTTCAAAACAGTATCTAGAAATACAGGAAAATATGTGTTGTCTTCATAATAAAGTTCAATAAATATTCTTTCTGAATCCTATAAAGACTACAAGACTATAGGTTTGTTTGGTTCCCATAAGTTAAAAATCTGGTTGCTTTTACATAAATTCCTTCAAATTCTTATCTACTCTCAAAGAGGTTTTTATTAAATGCCTTTTCACTAGACTCAGAGTATTTCACTCTCTAACTTCTTTCTAGAAATGTGCTTTTTTTTGGTTGGTTTTAATTAGTATACATAATTTTCTAGCAAATAAACATGATTTAAATTTTAAGGATCAAGGTAATTCTAGAAAAAGGTAGATATCGAATTACCTGGTTTTCTACATTCCCCTTATTTACTAGGCCTAGCATCCACTGTGGTTTCCACCCTACTCTTACTCACTCACCACACTGTCATAAAAAGCAACTGTGGTCCGGATTACCTATATTAAAGATTTCAAAGTTTTACACCACCACCTCATCATTAATATCAGATTTTAATAAGATAATGAATATTAGTGTTATGTAATTTTTTCTACTGGAAAAGAAATACAAATTTTTATTTGTCTATCAATGAAATCCAAGTTCCATTATCAATTCTTAGGATAATATCTAAAATGGACATTCCTAAAGAAAGGTAAAGCTGTTTAAGGGCTGAGCTAGTCTAATATACAATTAAGGGTTATTTATTTGTTATTTTTCTTTTTTTTCCTTCTGCTTTTTAAATCCCTATATTAAACCCCTGGTTTCTCATGAATTCAATCATAATTTAACAATGTAAAAATTAGTTTCAGAAACTACTGTGCTAATATTTAGATTTCAGGAAGGAATGAGACATAATCAATTACCTCTTCATTGTTAGAACAGAAGATAAAATAGCTTACTAACTGATAGTGAGTTATGAATGTCACTATGACACAAAATTTGCTGTGATTTGCTTATTTGGCTACAAGTGCGGTATTTTCATGAATGACAACACACAGCATTTCCAACTTGTAACATGAAATTCCAGCTCTAAAGAGTGTAAAAGTCTGATTGTAACTAAGTAACAACCTTTCCCCTGAAAAACTTGAACAAAATCCATTGGGAAATCAGGCACAGACGGTATTTATCGGTTTTTCTTCCTTTCTTCCTGTGGTTTTGTTTCTCAAGACATATAGATGGTTCCAAAAGAATCCAACACTTATTACAAAATGACACAGCTATTTTTTTCCTTTTCTTTTTCTTTATCTTTTTCTCGAAGTTCCTTTCGTTTACGTTCACTATTCCCAGATTGTCTTCCACTTGATGGAGAGGCTTGTGCTGGCTGGCCTTGCTTTAAGAAAAATACACAGAAAGAAATTATTCCAACTATTCTAAGGTGCTGTGCTTAATCATTTTTATCTAAAAAGAAAAAATACAAAAGTGAAAGGAATCATTAATGGAAAAAGAAGCTATTAGTGTATTGATTTGTTTTATTAAATGGTATCTGAGTAACTGCCTCTACTACTGTGGATACATATAATTATATGTATCCATTATTCTAAATAAAAGAAATTTCAAACAATAAATAACATGTAGGATTATATCACCTGGATCTGTAAATTTTTAAAAAATGTATATGTTAAAGTTTAGAAAAAGTTAAAGAAAATAACACCTTTTTGGTAAACTATAATAGTTCTTCAAGACCTTATTAAATATAATAATATACAGACTTTAAGTGGAGGAAAAAAAGATCTTGTTAAAAAAATTAATAATATAGTATGTTTTAACTTTTAAGCTCAGGATAGTAAATTTTGAGCTAGAAATAGAAATTTTATACTGAATTTAATGGAGACCTCTATAATTAAAGTTTCATCAGACCTTTTGTACTCTAATCAAAAAAGAAGAGTGTTGGCATAGCACAATTAAACATAAAGGAATTTTTTAAATTTAATAACATGAGATTTAATATACAAGTAATAATAGCGGTATTTTCAGTCTTTAAAACATATCATTTAACTGGAAAAAGTGAAAAGTGGAAGAGTGCTAACCTTTGTTAACACTTAACCCAATGCCTGACATGTACTAAGTAATTCAACATTTATTTTTCACCACAAACCTAAGAGTTAAGTATTATCTTCTATTTTATTTTATTTTTATTTATTTTATTTTTTTCCGGTTTCAAAATTATAATGCATGGTTTAAAAGAAAGGAAAGAAGAAAAAGAGAAAGCTGGTTACAGGTTTGAGGGAATCTAGGAAAAGAGGAAAATAGAAGGAAAGAAAGGTGGAACAAGTTTGGGGAAAATCCAGTGGCCTAAAATCCCCTCAGAGCAGGACTGAAGAATTAAGATCAGTTTTGTACAAGAGTTTTTAAAAAATAAAATCACAACAAAGCTGGCTTTGGCTTCTCTTTGAGCCTCCCAGATCACCAAATGTCTCTCACTCTGGCCAGTCCTGCCTTTCCACACAGTTTTTTTGGCACTCCTAGGCCTTGGCTTGTGTCCCAGTCTGGGGTTTCCAGGATGTGAACACGAAGTTAGAGTGAGGCTGCTTCAGAATCTGGCCCACGCATCCATCCAGACTCCAAGTGGAGTGTAGGGCTCCCAGGGCAGAGAGGGGTAGGAGGGGCAGACCCTGCCCAGGCAGTCCTCACCATTGGACAGGGGATCAAACGGCATCCGAGGGCTCACCCTCTCTTTCTCCCCTACCCCAACTCAGGTGGAGAGGGAGCAGCTGTCACCAGAGCCTGTGTTGGTGAAGGTTTTGGCTCAGCACAGAACGAACATCAACAGTGAACCTGAGGGCATCTAGCATGGGAAGCAGGTTGAGAAGGGCTGTGTCACTGGGGTCACTAAACCAGGAATTGATGGGGATGGCATTGTGTGGATGGCTCTTATAAGCCCCTGGGGAGTTATCCAGGATCACAATGCTAGAGAGGTCACTGTGGACCACAGAGAAGTCCTTGATGTAATTGCCCAACGTCAAAGTGCAGTGCTGTCTATAGTATCTTCTCTTGAGAATGCTTCTGCTATTGTCCAGTTTGTCTGCCACAGCAGAGCCATAAATCTCCATGCTTGCTGTGAACACCACCAGCTCGTGCCACTGGCTCATACCACTGGCTCACCACTTCTAAGAAGAAATCCACATGGGGCCTCTTATGTACAAAAAACTGAACAGGACGTTTGTCTATTACCACCTTGAGGATGAAGTCAGGAGGTGTTCCAGGCCAAACCGTGGGCCTCAGGACCCCATCATGGTGGGAGTGGATAAGTGTTTTATCCAGATCTAGCACCAGGATTTTCCTCTTCACCTGGCCCAGCAGATTCCGAGACACAGGAGATAAAGGAAGGATATCGTACCGGACTGTCTGGTGCTGAATTACCTTGCCTGAGGTCACACCGCTAGGAATTATTTAGTTGTTTGTCTCCCCAGTTAGAATGAAAACTCCCTGAGAGCATGGATTTCTGTCTTGATCACGGCTGTATTCCCAGTGCCATGCGGATCTGCCTCCACAAAAGGTAAATGAAGAAGCTCCAGAGCTTGGCGGCGAAGGCCACTAACTTGCGCAGCCCCAGTAGACACTGCGTCCGCATCATCCGGATGACCCCGGCACTGCCAGCCCCCCAGGGGCAGCCCCCCCCACCACCAGGAGGGGAAACGGGGACCCTGAGTGGCAGGAGAGGCTGCAGAGAGGGGCACGGAGCTGGAAGCTCAGAAAGCCACCCCCGGCGAGGGGGAAGCCCAGGGGAGCGGGGAGCCAGGGGACAGGCGTGGGCAGCCTGCGGGGGCCCACATGGGCGGGGAATGGCACTGACAGCTTCGCAGGGGTTGGCTTCGCAGGGGTTGGCTTCGCAGGGATTGCGGGCCTGGGAGGGAAGGGGATGGAGAATTGGGGGAGGGCAGTGGGGGAAGGGGGGAAGGAGAGGGAAGGGAGGGAGAAGGGGGAGGGGAAGGGAGAAGGGGCTATCTTCTATTTTAAAGACAGGGAAAATGAGGCTGAGAAAAGTAGAGGACTTTACCTAAGGTGTTGCAATTAGTAAGGCTAGATAAGCAGGTCATGCAAAACCGTTATCTATCTGGCTCCAAAGTCTTTCCAATAGTATCTCATACTGCCCTCTAGTTGACAGAAAGTACTTTGCTCAAATTGTGGTTTATTTTCTTTGCAGCTATTAAGGACTTAAAAATAAATTTCAAAAATCTTGCCATCAGAAGCACAGAAAAAAATAATTTCACTAAATTAAATTTATTAGAATAGTCACAAAACACATGGGTCATAAAAACCATGGATGCTAAAATACTAACATAATTGAAGAGTTAGTGTCCAATTAAAAATTTTTTTTATCTCAGCAGAAATTGCATTATTGCTAAAGTGATCATTATATTTAAGAATCAGAATCCTAGTTCTTACCTGGGTCTGTGTAGAAGCAGAAGCAGTAGCAGCCACTGCTTGTTCCTGTTCCTGGTAATACTGAGAAGCTCTTCTATCCTCCTCCTCTTGGAGTTTCTTTGCTAGTTCCAAATCACTGATTCCTTCTGGGATTTGTTCCCAGTTGATATCTTGGCTCTGCTGTTCTTGTTGTAGAGATAATGCCATAAGATAGTCCTAAGAAATTAAATTATAACCATCTTTAGCTATGAGATTTTACCTAAGAACTAATAAGCATAAATAAAGAGGTTATATCTATAAGTTAATATCTTTGGAACTCATTTGAAATTCTTTCTGGAAGCAGTATAATAGCCATTACAGATAGTTTAAAAAAAAAAAAAAAAAAAAAAAAGGGTTCCCCCTGTTAAAAGAAACACATGTTACTGTAGAAATGCCAAAAAATACAGAAAAGCATAAATAAGAAAGTTAAAATCACTGTATCATTACACAGAGATAACCACTGTTAATACCGTAATATTATCCACCTAGCATTTTTTTCTACATTCATAACCCCTTGAAAACACCCCTTCCCAACCCCTGAAACTATTGTTTTATAATCTGCTTCCTTCTTTATTTAATGTCACAAATATTTCATTTACTAAAAATTATAAGAATTTCCTGAGGTTATTAAATATTCTTCCAAATCAAGATTTTTAAAGCCAGCATAGTAGACCACCTACAATTATACCATCAAGTAATTAACCTCCTCTCACCTCTCCCATAAACACACCCAGATTATTTCCTAAAAGAGAAAGTGGTACATCTTAGATTAAAAGTTACATTATTTAATAAAAATAATCAAAACAAACAAAAAGTTACATTATTTAACTGAATGCCAATTTTATTAATTAGTGTTAACACTGAATGAAACTTGTTTATTCTGTGTATTTACCCTGCTATCTACCCTCAAAAATATAAGAATTTTATCTCAGAGGATATGTAAAAAAGAAAGGTTGTTGCCTGTGAAGACCTTGTACTATATATACAGCATGACTATCTTACAGATGTCAAGAATTTGTCCTTCAAATTTTTCTCAACACTTCAAACTCTCTATATACCAACACCTTACAACTAGACTACTATGACTATTCCTTTTGCCTTTATTCCCTCTTTATTCTTTACATACAGTGGTTTAAAAATCATTCACATTTCTCTTTAATAATATTTAAAAAACAATGCTCCTGTGTAGCTTCTGAAGGAAAATGAGTATGTTGATTATTAGGGCCGTTTTTCAAAGGAAAGTCAAGAGTCCTAGAAAGATTAGCATTTGTTTGAATCAAGTAATTTTCTGTGCATTCATAGCATGATATTCAAATAAAGCATGCATCTTTAGTTCAAAATATTTGGATAACTGAATTCACATTTAAAACGAATAACCATTTTAAACAATATGAAGAAGACAAAACAAATTTACCTGATCTATCTGATCTTGTTGTCCTCTATATACAGTTTCAGGATCTGAAGGAGGCCGCAGATGAAATTCTGAGTCACAGAAATTTCCATCACCATCTACATTGTGTAGACTTTCCCAAACAACTTTTTCTTCAGTAAGAAATCCCTGGTCTGTTACCAACAAATACAGCTGACCCTTAATAAGGAATAACAAAAGAAAAAGGAGTGTTAAACTGATTAAAACTAGTTAATATATAAGATGAAATTTATAATCTATATGTTTAAAGCATTTTAATTATTCCTACTAGTTAGATCTGTAGATACTTTATTTATTCACTGAATTAAATCCACCTGACTTTGAACAATCATGCTTAAAATATGGGACTTCACACCTCACCCCCCCAAAATAATAACAGGGTTCCTATATAATACCACCCTATTAACACTTTGCACTGCTGTGGAACATTTGTTACAATTGATGATAGCACATTTTTATATTTGTACTATTAACTATAGCCCATGGTTTAACTTAGGGTTCACTGTTTGTGTAATGGGATTCCTTCGATTTTTAAAAAGTTTTTATTCTGTTACCATACATACAATCTAACATTTCCCATTTTAATCACATTCAGATATATATTTCAGTGCTGTTAATTACATTCACAATGCTGTGCTATCATCTCCACCATCCATTACCAAAACATTTCCATCATTCCAAATAGGAGCCTTCTACATTCCCTATCCCTACCCCATCCTCTGGTAATAATCTTTTTTAAGATTTATTTTTGGTGTAGATGATAGCACAGCATTGTGAATCTGTAGATTTTTTTTTTTTAAGATTTATTTTTATTTATTTCTACACCTCCGCCCCCCCATTGTTTGCACTTGCTGTCTCCTCTCTGTGTCTGTTCGTTGTGTGCTCGTCTTCTTTTTAGGAGGCACTGGGAACCAAACCCAGGACCTCCTATGTGGGAGGGAGGCACCTAATGGCTTGAGCCACCTTTGCTCCCATTTGTTGTCCCTCATTGGGTTTCTTCATTGTGTCTCTTCGTTGCGTCATCTCATTGCATCAGCTTGCCACGCCAGCCTGTCATGTCAGCTCACTGACTTGCTCGTCTTCTTTAGGAGGCACTGGGAACCAAACCTGGGAACTCCCATGTAGTAGGTGGGCATCCCACTGCTTGAGCCACATCTGTTACCCTTATTGTTTATTCTGACTCTGTGGGTTTGCTTATTTGCACTCAACATGATGCCTTCAAAGTTCATCCATGTTGTTGCATGTATCAGGTCTTCATTCCTTTTAATGGCTGAATAATATCCCATTGTGTGTGTGTATATATATATATATATATCACATTTTCCTTATCCATTCATTAGTTGATAGATGCTTAGGTTGATTCCTTCTCTTGGCAATTATGAAAAATGCCATTATGAACATTGGTGTGCAAATACCTGTGAAAACCCCTGCTTTCAATTTTTTGGGTATATACCTAGTAGTAGGATTACTGACTTATATGGTAGTTGTATACTTAGGTTTCTGAGGAACCACCAAACTGTCTTCCACAGCAGCTGTACCATTTTACATTGCCACCAGCAATAAATGAGGGTTCCTATTTCTCCACATCCTCTTCAACACGTCATTTTCTGTTTTGTTTTTAATAGCAGCCATTGAAATAGGTGTGAAATGGTATCTCATTTGGGGTTTGATTTGCATTTCCCTAATGACTAGTGATGTTTTGCCAGAGTTTGCCGCATGTATTTTGGGGCACCCTGGTTAGGCACATAGACATTTATGACTGTTATTTCTTCCTAGTAGATTGTCCCTTTTTATTAATATATAATGGCCTTCTTATAACTTCTCATAACTTTTTTTTGCATTTAAAGTCTGTTTTTTCTGTTATCAGTGTAGCTAACCCTACTTTTTTTTTGGTTACTATTTGCGTAGAGTATCTTTTTCCAAACTTTCACTTTCAGCCAATTTATATCCTTGAGTCTAAGGTGAGTATCTTGGAGGCAGAATATGGATGGCTCATATTTTTTTAATCCATTCTTTCAGTCTATACCTTTGATTGGGGAGTTTAATCCATTCACATTCAATATTACTGTAAATGAATTATTTACTTCCACCATTTTATTCTTTGGTTTTCATATGTCATATCTTATTTTCACATTTTTACTCTTTTTTGGCTATCCTTTCTGCTAGTCTTGCCTTCTACACTCTCCTCCAAGCCTCTCTTTCCTATCTTTTTCTTTCAGGCTGTAAGCCTCCTTTTATTACTTCAGGCAAAGGTGGATTCTATTTTACAAACTCTCTTAGTTTCTGTGAATTTGTGAATATTTTAAACCCACCTTCATTTTTGAAGGCCAATTTTGTCTGATAAAGAATTCTTAGCTGGCAATTTTTCTCAGTATCCTAATTATATCATACCACTTTCTTCTCGCCTCCATGGTTTCTGATGAGAAATCTGCACTAAGTCTTACTGGGCATCCCTTGTATGTGATGGTTTGCTTCTTCCTTGCTGCTCTCAGAGTTTGCTCTTTATCTTTGATGTTTGACATTCTGTGTAGTATGTGTCTTGGAGTAGGTCTATTTGGATTTATTCTGATTGAGGTATGCTGTGTGTAAATTCATTTCTTTCATGAGAGTTGGGAAATTTTAATCTATTACTTCCTCAAATACTCTTTCTGCCCCTTTTCCCTTTTCTTCTAGAACTCCCATGACACATATGTTGTTGAGCTCCCTGAGCCCCTCCTCAAATTTTTTGCATTCTTTTCTGTTCTTCTCTCTTCAATTTCAGCTGTTCTGTCTTCTGTATCACTTATTCTTCTATCATTTATAGTCTGCTGTTGTATGCCTCTAATGTGTTTTTTATCTAACCTATTTATTGTGTCTTTCATTCCCATAAGCTTGGTTGTTTTTCTATTCAGGTTTTCAGATTCTTCTTTGTGCTTGCTCAATGTCTTCTTGATGTCCTTTATCTCTGTAGCCATATTGTCTTTCAACTCATTAATTTGATTTTGGAAATTTGTATGAATCTTGTTGATTAGTTGTCTCAAATCCTGTGTCTCATCTGGGTCTTTGATATAGTCCATTGCTTGAGCCATTTCTTCCATTTTCTTATTATGGCTTGTAATTTTTTTGTTGATGTCTAGTCATTTGATTATGATAATGAGTTTACTCTGATGTTCAATTTCTCTTTTGTAGGGATTTAATGGTAGGAGGCTGTGTGTTACTGCTGTTTTTTGATTCTTGGTTCAACCTGTTCTAGGTCTTTACCATTGTCCCTGTTGCTCAAATATGGGCCCTGAACCCAGTAATCGGTTGCAGATCCGCTTCCAAGGGCCTTGGGGAGGGAGGCTGCAAAGACCAGAAAAAGCCTCTCTTATTCCCTTTTAATTTCCTCACATGCATTTCCTTGGTCCGCCAGCTGATGGTACTCTTTGGCAGCCCTCAGTTCAAAGCCTGGTCAGAGTGTTTTGGCTATAACACCAACTGCAGCACTGTAACAGAGGATCCTGCCTGGAGGTTATTCAGAGCCTCGCAATTCAAACTTTCTCAAAGGTAATTCTTCAACCTTTCCTGGCAGCCCCCTCCCTTTTCCCAGGTAGGAAATAATTCCACTCCCTTCTGTGTCCTCAAAAACCAGTCCTGCAGTAGGAAGGGTGATTGAAAGGGTTTGATGTCTTTAGTCCCATGCCAGCTCCCAGGACAAACAATGGTGTGGCCCTGCCTGGCCTGGAAGTGCTTGTGGAACATAGGAGATAAATGGATAAAAGTAAATAAATCTTTAAAAAAAAAAAAAAAAAAATCAGTTGGCCATAAATGTGAGGGTTGATGTCTGTCCTTTTGCCTGTACCATGCTGGGGTTTTTTGTTTGTTTGTTTTTCCTATCTGGTTGTGTCATCGTCTTTTTGGTGTGGTACCGCAGGGGGGCCTGGGTCTCTCCATATCTCCATACAGGTCTGAGGTGCCTTTTTTCCCTTTTTTTTTTTTTTACCAGGAGGTCCCAGGGATCGAACCCGAGTCCTCCATATGGTAAATGGGAGCTCAACTGCTTGAGCCACAGCCACTTCCCCCATGCTGATTTTATTACCATGGCTTTGTAATAATTTTAAGATTGGAAAGGGTGAGTCTTCCAACTTCATTTTTCTTTTTCAAGATGGCTTAGCTATTCAGAGCCCCTTACTCTTCCATATAAAATTGATGATTGGCTTTTCCACTTTTGCAAAGAAAAGTTGTTGGAACTTTGATTGGGATTGCATTGTATCTAAAAATTGCTTTGGGTATTATTGACATCTTAACATTTTGTCTTCCTATCCATGAACACAGAATATCCTTCCATTTATTCAGATATTTAATTTCTTTTAGCAATGTTTTGTAGTTTTCTGTGTAGAAGTAGTTTACAACCTTGGTTAGATTTATTCCCAGATATTTGATTCTCTTAGTTGCTCTTGTGAATGGAATTTTTTTCTTGATTTCATCTTCTGATTGTCTATTGCTTGTGCAAAGAAACATTACTGATTTTTGGGTGTTGAATTGGTACCCCACCACTTTGCTGAATTATTAGCTCTAGGAGTTTGTTGTGGATTTTTAGGATTTCCTGTATATAGGATCATATCATCTGCAAACACTTCCTTTCCAATTTGGATGCCTTTTATTTCTTTTCCTTGCCTAACTGCTCTGAACTTCTTATGTTAAACCAACCCACTTGATCATGGTGTGTTTGGTTTGCTAGCATTTTGTTGAGGAGTTTTGCATCTATATTCATAAGAGATATTGGTCTACTTTTCTTTTCTTGCTATATCTTTATCTGGCTTTGGATGAGGGTGATAATAGCCTTGTAGAATGAATTCAGAAGTGTTCCCTCCTCTTCCATTTGTTTGCCTTTTTAAAATTAAGCCTATATGACTAATCTAACCTATATCAATTTTTCCTCTTTGTACCATTAGTCACTTCTTCTCTGTACTCCTGTAGTACTTTTTACCTATTGCAATTAGTGTCCTTAATCACACTGTACTGTAATTGTGTTTTCTGCTTCATTTGCCAGACTATTTTTTTTTATCTCTATATCTCTGGGCCTAGTATAGGGTATATCATAAAGTTGGAGTCTAATTTTTATTGACTCAATGAACTTATATTGTCTCTACAGTTACTAACAGAGAATTTAGTGTATATTATTATATGCATTATTTCTAACTCCAACCATGTGTAAGGTTTTTGTCCCTGGAATACCATTTAAAGTTTGTAAGCTATTTTTTTCTTCAGATTTGCAAAGGATATGACTTTCTGTGAATTGCTCAGATTTCCCACTGGTTAATATTATTGCTCAAGAATAATACTTTTTGGGATTGGATGTGGCTCAAGCGGTTGAATGCCTGCTTCCCACATGGGAGGTCCCGGGTTTGGTTCCTGGTGTCTCCTAAAAAAGCAACAACAAGAACAACAACAACAAACAAGAAATAACAAGCAAAACAAATGAAAAAACCAACTCAGGGGAGCTGATGTGGCTCAGTGGTTGAGCGCTGCCTTCTTACATACAAGGTTCCAGGTTTAATCCCTGGCCCCTGGTACCTCAAATATCAGGGTTCTTCAAAAGTCAAGTGTTAGAGGCATTATCATCAAGATCTAATGCAGTATTAAAAATAGCCATATCTTATTTGAAAAAGCAGCTTTCTATTTTTTCCTTGGTTACATCCTTATTAGATCATAGGATCTCGAACTGGGGCTCAAGTTTATAAAGAACTACAGGGAAGCGGCTGTGGCTCAATCAGTAGGGCTCCCATTTACCATATGGGAGGCCCTGGGTTCAGTTCCCGGGGCCTCCTGGTGAAGGTAAGCCCGCCCGCACGGCATGGTTAGCTGACCCAGCGAGCACAAGCAGCAAGGGGGGGATAAATGAATAAATAAATAAAATCTTTAAAAAAAAAAAAAAAAAAAAAGAACTACAGACACTATAACAACTCTGGACTTAGTGGGGAAGAATAATAGTTTTAATGCTGAGCAGGTTTAATGCTATTTTCATTACCAAGCAAATGGATGCCATGTTAGAGGAACCCCTTCCTTATATACCAGTATTCCTTTGGTATTTATTAAGTATTCCTTTAGGATTTCTAGTTCTACACCAAAAGTCAAAGAAGTATTGGATATTCTGCTGTAAATCAGCTAATCAGTCACTGGATCAATGAAGAGGAAAAGTGTTTCTGATCCTTGTAAAGACTGTACTCATTAGGTACTTTGCCAGGAATAAAACAGAAATAGGAATAGGAAATGTACTCACTAGGTACTCTGCCAGGAATAGAATCTTTTCTGAAGACTCTCAAGATTGGAAAGATGGAACAATGAAATATGGGAAATTGAACAGAGAGGATTATAATGGGGCATAAATAGCTCAAAGGCCCATAAGATCCCTGGAAAACACAAGGTTTGGATCATATTAAAATGTAAGAGTTGGTCCACTGAATGTAACACATGGTCTTTGATTAGTCCTGGTTTGAACAAACCATCCATAAAACCATTTTAGGGGACAAATAGGAAATTTGAATATAGACTGGGTATTAGATGATACTAAGAATTACACTTCATTTTGCTGGATGCAATAATTGAACTGTGGTTTGAAAGGAAAATGTTCTTGTTTTTTAGAGCTACATACTGAAATATAAACAAAAATATAAAAATAGGTGAAAATAGCATGTTAATAATTGGTAAATGTAGGTGATGGATATAACAGGCACTTATTAGTCTCATTACTTTTCTGAAGGTTGGAATTTTTCATAATCAGTAGTAAAAAATAGTGTTATTGTTTTGGTTTGGAGATCACTATAGTAAGCAATGGCATTTCCCCTAGTGACTGGCCACCAGGATAGTTGATCCCATTTATCCCTTCTATAAGAACAGGATTACCTTAGAGAAGAATGGTGTTTTGTTTACTCTAAGCAATAGTTATCTCTATAAATTTGGACAATATCATCATGTCCACAATGAATTAAATAGATGCCACCAACTCCAAAGCACAGTGGAGGGTAAGGGTAGGTAATCCCTAGCATGTATTTGCCCAACAGGAATAACTTCAAGACATTTTGTTTTCAACAGCCATAATTTTCTCCAATTCTCAAGAACAGCTATTTAAAGAAGTTCACTTTTGATGCTGTCTAAAGAGTAAATGATGGGGGTGGTAAGCAGATAAAGGCATTACTGCCTGCCAGATCTTCAAACTTTATATACATATCACGATACTGCTCTGGTCAATAAAAGATTCTTTGGAGATTAAAAAAAAAAGAGTAAACACACAGCTGGAACTATGGAACTCAGAGCTCTAATGTATTTTCACTTATAGAGTTAAAAAAAACTCTCTGTAGAATGAACCTCAACACTCTCCCTAAAATCTAAGAAGAAACTCAAGGATAATATCTGTTGACTCAGCCAATTCTATTCAGTGGGTAGTCTAGGGAACGAACAAGTACAGTGGAGGAGACAGGGATTAAGAAGAAAGTTTCTCTGGGATGATAGTTTTAACAATGCCAGAATATTTCCTTAATCTAGTAGAACTGAGGACTCATATATAAGGGCTTAGGTATAATTTATTGTTGGGGCTTCAAAGGATATACTTCAGTACATAAGATGCCAAATTTATATCAGAATGAACAGTGCCTCTCAGCAAGAGAAGGCAGTTATATCTTGCTAAAATTAGGACTAGTGATCAAGATTTATTGGAAAGGGGCCAGGAAAAAAAAAAGTCTGATTAGAAGAAATGTGGTTTATAAGATATCAAGTCAAAGATCTGGCAATAAAGGAGATCATAGTCAGACATAGAGTAGAGATATTATTGTGTAAACCAAAGATTCTGGGAACAGAGGTGAAAAATGAGGTAGGAAAGGGTAACCAATTATTCTTGGTCACCTCATTCTTCAATGATGTGCCCCTATCTTTCCATCTTGCTAGCTCAAGTATTCCGACTACAGCTATTCCTTTTAGGATATGGATCCCTAGACTATTAATTCTTTTACTTCCTCACTATCCATTATTCCCCTTCTGTCTTTACTTCCCTCTTTATCCATTCTGATAGTCCAATGTCCTCATTTCAATTAGTCTCTTGTGAATTACCTAAACCCCTGTGCTCTTCTACCCTTTGTAGAAGCCTCAATCGTAGAATAAAGAACTAGCTACCTTCTCCATGCCTATACTCTAAAGAACACTCCTTCAGAAAAATCACCTAAATGGCATATTCATATAACAATTACCGTCCTCAACCCTATCTGGTGATTCTTGTTAGATTTTCTAGTCAGAGATTCCTCCTCTGTTTTGCAAAGACTATTTCAAACTTTCCTTCTTCAAATCTATAACTATACTTTCCTACCTCTATTCAGTATCAGTAAATGATCTTGCCTTACACATAATAGAGAAAATAGAAGCATTCAAATAGTAACTTTTCTACTTCCTGCCATTAAACCTACAAATTTACCTATAGACTCATTGTCTATTACTTCCCTGTTTTACAATAAGAGGTCCCTTTTCTTATCAAAGGTCAATCCCCTTCACTTGTGTTTTGGATTCCAGTTTCTATCCTTTCTCACCTTCTTAGGAATCTTCTAATATCCATTATAGATATGGATCCTCTCCTTAATCAGTATTTCTCTATGTATTGAGTTTTTCAACATTTAAGCAGGATCATGTCTCTCATAATAAAAAAACAAAAAACAAAAACAAAAAACAAACAACCCTCACTAGGTCCCACATCCTACTACAGTTGTGAGCCATTATGTCTCCACCCCACCCCACAAACAAACCTTTTCAGTTAACTATAGACTGTTTCTATTTCCTGACACCCCAATCATTTCTTACCCAACTCAAATTGGGTTTCTTCTGCTGCCACCATTCTCCAAGGGTTCATCAATGACATCCATACTGCTTTAAGGGACACTTCCACCTTCCCTCCAGTGTTCTTATCTTGTATACTTTCATCAGCATTTGACAACTGAAGTCTTCATCCTTCTTGAAACACTCTCTCCCCCTTGGCTTTCAAGATATATTCTTTAGATTTTTTTGTCTAATCTCTCTTCTTTCTCAGTCCTCTTTGCCAGCTTATACTCCTCTACTTGATCCTTATATGTTGGCACTACTCAAATCTGTTCTAGTTCTCCCTGTTTTTCTTCTCATCCTAAATTTTCCTTGTAGATCCTATCATCTACTCAAATTACTATCTGTACACCAATATTATACCAGTCTCAAACCATTTACCCAACATTTCCACTTGGAGAAATGCCTGAGAAGCAGCTCTAATGTTCCAAGGCTGTTCTAATGATATCTTTCTTCTCCTCCTCTCTCAGTGTCCTCTGTTTCAATGAGTACCCCATTCATCTCGTTCAAGCTCAGAACCTGGAATTCAATCTTTCTTATTTTTCATATCCTAATCACCAAATCTGGTTAATTATATCTCCTAAATGCCTGAAATCTGTCTACTCTTTATTCTTTTACCATTCCAGTCCAAGTCCCTATAATCTCTTACATGGTCTACTGCAATAGCCTCCTAACTAAATCCTCCATCTACTCTTGCCTCAAAATCCAAAGCACCATAATGTTTTGCAAGGGGCATTGAGATACATACCACTAGTGATACACTGTTTAGCCATAGAATATGATTTACTGAAAAAAACTTAGGAGGAAAAGGGCAGAATTCACACATTCCCTGAGCTCTAAATATCTTCAAGAGAGGTATGCTTAGGCCAGATGGACAAATAGTGGAAAGAGTTCCAGGAGAGGCACTCCTTCCCCAACCATGTACTGCTTTATATAGGAGAGATGGGAACACCTTGCTGACTAGTATCAGACTCCCTGGTCAGGGATACCGCCTTAATAGAAAGGGGAGCATGTGGAGCTCAGTTTTGGGAAGTTATATAATAACCACCAATGACAGCCAGAGATATTGTAGTTTCCTACTGAACTATTTAACTTCTTCTGAGCCAAATAGGAAGATCAAAAAGAACCACCAGGAGACCAAAGTTTGTTTTTCCCCTTAACTCAAAACTATAAGATCTGATGCATCTGCCTATCTCTTTAGCTTTATTTCATGCCTCTTATTTGCTATGCTTCATTCACATGAGCCTTTCAATTCCTTAAGGAGTCAAGCTCTTTCCCTCCTCATGGACTTTGCACACAATGTTCCATTTGCTTAGTTAACCCTTTTTTGGCTAATTAACTAACTCCTAGAAAACTCATTTTTCAGGTCTCAGTTTAAATGTGACCTTTCCTGACACCCCCAATTAAATTATAAGTTCTGAACTTATAACTTACTTAGCTGAGCACCCAAAACATAATACTCATTTAGCTATCTATGAAATGATTGTATAACATCTGTACTTGAAGAGATCAGGTAAAGCAAGGTGACTTAGCAATAATTCTGAGGTAAGGCGTTTTGTCCTTTGTACTTAGATTTTTGAGAAGTGTGGTTGACTCTGAGCCCATACCTGGCACCTAGCTACAATGAAGGAACAATACAAATGAACTCTTGCTATAACTAAGACAGGCGTATAAGAGCCAAGGCTTTAGGGTATCTTACATAAGGAAACCATTATTTTATACTACTTTGTGCAATTCATGGAGTAAAATGTTGAAGGAAATAAGAAGACCTAATTCCTGACTTTAATAAGCTTACTTTCAAATATTAAAATAAGATATATTTACATGGAAAGAAAATGAGTAATTGGTTACTAATCAAGAGGGCCACATAAGGATGGTGTGGCCAATAACAGCCAGAGGATGTTTAGAGCAGTGATCTTCAACCTGGGCTGCACATCAGAATTACCTAGTGAGCATTTAGAGTATGCTGATGCTCAGGCTCCACCTCCAGAGATTCTGATTTGAGTTCTGAGCATTGAGATTTTTTTTTTTTAAGTTCCCCAGGTAGTTCTACAATTTGTGTTGTGAACCACTGGTTTAAGGAGAGAAAGATTGGTCTTACTGAAGTTATTTGAAATGTTCTTAAAAGGATGGATGAAATTTGGATAGGCAAAAAGGATGAGACCTTTTCAAATAGGGATTATGGCATAAGAAGTATCAGTAAAGATGCAGAAATGAGAAAGCATAAAGTGTGTACAGGGGTGGAGGATTATCAATGAGCAGATGGGACATTTTGGCTGGAGCAAAATGTTGACAATGTTGAAAAGTATCTTGTTTTGTTTTTTGGGATTGAAAGCGTAATTTTATTTAGATGTTACTTGTTCATAATCCATTGTAAGATATACAAACAGATAAAAATTGTTTAACAGGAATTAATTTTTTCTTTTAAATACCACTTTAAATTAAATTTACAACAGCATTGGTAATACTGGAAGATGACAGATACTCTGATTCAGAAAAAAAAATTATTTGCTACTCTGGCTGATAGATTCTCATTAGTCTTTAATGGATTAAAATGTATCATGTATTTCAGCTGTATATTATTACAAAACTTTCATGCTACCTAGCCAGAAAAGACATTGAAATTCTAAAATTTTACGGAAATGAAAATGTTAATTCTTTAACAGCATTTTTACTGAAGAAAAGATAAGTGTACCAAATCTTATGGTTTGGACCTAACACTGCAAAATAATATTGCATTGCTCAACCACATCATGTGTGGGCAGCTAATGAGTGGTACCGAGAAATCATTTCATCTCCTTTGCCTAAGTCTATGCTATAAGGAAAAGGCTTATGAGAAGTTAAATTAAAATATACAAGGGGAAATAAAACTGGAGACAAGTTAATATAACCTTACTGTTTATAACTGCCCTTTCAAACATACAATAATAGATATGGAATATGCTTTTAAATGTTTTTCTCCATTTATTTTGGTAAATACTTATTGAAAATGAAAACTGAGTATTCAAGAACTTCACTTTTCTGTTTCCATGCAGTAGCACAATTTAGGAAAGGTCTGGATTTAAATTTTAGAATAAATCCAATTTGTTGAGAAAAATACTTAAAATAAATGGATTTTATTCACTTTCTACTCTTTTAAAAAGCTGCATAACACACAGGGCAAAAATTTTTCACTAGGCCTAAAATCAAGTTGAAAATAATTTGTTGATAAAACTATAGGACGGCAACTAATGATTAACAGGCTTATGAATATTTATGAATAATGTGCCAATCATTTTATTGTAATAAGATACAAATAGAAGAAATCATGACACAGATAGTAGCTTTAATATGTTCTTCCATCCTGAGAACAAAAGAACACAGAAGTATTGCTGAAAATAAATTCTAAAATGATCCAGGTAAGTCCTAAGATAAAAGTAACAATAAAGACAAAATATAATAATAAACAGAAAATAAAACTAAAAGGGGCGAAGTCCCAATAATGCCAACACAGTAGTGTTCTACATTAAGAAAAAAAGGAAGAGAGAAAAAAAAATTGTTAACTATTATATTCAAGAAAATGATGGCAAACAGCTAAATGGTGTCTAGCTCTAAGAATAGAAACTCAAGAAGCATGTGCCTAAAAAGCCAGTACAGGGAAGCGGATGTAGCTCAAGTGACTGCGCTCCCATCTACCATATAGGACGTCCGGGGTTCGATTCCCAGGGCCTCCTGGTGAAAAAAAAATAAGCTAGCTCGCACGGCAAGCTGGCCCACGCAGAGCACTGGCCTATGCAGGAGCGTTGGCCATCACGGAGAGCTGGCGCAGCAAGATGACACAACAAAAAGAGACACAGAAGAGAGACAATAAGAGATGCAGCAGACCAGGGAGCTGAGGTGGTGCAAGAGATTTAGCAGCCTCTCTCCACTCCAGAAGGTCCCAGGATCGATTCCCAGTGCACCTAAAGAGAAGACAAGCAAACACAGAAGAACACACAGACAGCAGACAATGAGCACAAAACAGTGAGGGGGTGGGGGAGAAAAAAATAAATATTTAAAAAAATAAAATGGTGAAAATAGAAAAAAAAAAAAAAAAGAAGCTAGTACAGTTAAAAAGACACCGATAAGCAGGTATAAACATGGTCTTGGAAAGGGGATGGAGACATTAGGTTTTTGGAGTTTCAAAATCTCAGTGACTACAACCCAATACCCAAGCTTTCTAAGAGGCCTGCCCACAAGCTGTGTCAGTGTCCACTCAGAGGTACACAGTCTGGATCTAGGGGGCTGGCTGAAAAAATATCTTAGTTTTATCCTACAGGCACTAGATACTACTGAACATTTTTGTTATATGATTGACATGATCATAGCAGTATTCTACTATAGAAGTCTAGGTATAAATTGAGAAAGCCCTGAACTAGGTGGCAACTGTAAAAATGGATGTGATAGACGCAAGAGATAATAAAAGGAATAAAGCATTAAGATTTTTTGGCAGAGTCATAAATGGCAGTACAAGAAGAATTTAAAGGTACACTGATAAACTTTCATAACAAACACTTATCATAAAAGCAAATTTTCATTCTTCTCAACTCCTTTAGCCCTCATATATAAACCTACAACATTAGAAGTCATCCTACTTCTATCTCTAGTTTCTCTCTCTCTTGTTTTCTTAGGAAATAATAAAAAATTCTTAATGCAATAATCTGTGAAAAAGAAGTCAACACTGAAAACAAATTTGAGGACATTTAAATTATTAATCCATTCCATCTTAATGAAGCACTTAATAATTACCTTCACATTTTGCTGATAAGGAATTTTATGCTAAAACTTTTATTTTGAAGCAAATAAGACACCTCTAAATGAATCTCCTTTGATTTAGAACAACAATTAAATAGCTATTCTATATCATACCTTGTATTTGGTCATGGTGCTAAAATGATTATTCCGAAAGAACACACAAAGTTCTCCTTCCTGAACCGTTGAAGTTAATTCACATAATCCATGGTATGTCAGTTGAGTGGCTGTGTTATTTAGAAACTGCTCAGCTACAAAGCCTATGGAACCAATGCATAATATTAGATGGAAGAATAATTTCAAAATTAAAAAGATATTATTTACATTGTGTTCCAAGTATGGTAAAAGGCCAATCAAAATAAGACTTTTCCTAATATAATATTATGGTCCCAAACTGGAGATTCTTCTTTCTAATTCTGCTATGGAAAATATGTCTATAGACATTTACATCCTAAAGAAATGGTTATATGAAATAGCTCTTAATCAGTAAATGTTTTTCCACCTATTTCTGAAAGGATTTCAGGCAGCTTTCAATAAAAGGCATAGACAATAAAACTAAAACCCATTAAAACAAATAAGAAGGCAGGAGTTGGCAATTTAAAGAAGTAGGTAGGAAAGAAAGATGTATGTCAACAGCTGCTTCTCCAATGGCTAGGTATTGAGAAATTAAATGTAGCTGTAACAAATTCAGTTGCTTAAGATTTTAACAAAGATAACAGATTTTCAAGTCTCAAGCTGCTGAATTCTTGCCTTAAGAATAAAAGTAGGCAGGAGACTGAACAGGCAGCAGTGGGATAACTGATGCCATTTTTATCTTAATTTCCTCTAGCATGTTACTCATTGTATAGGTAAATCAAATTCAGAAATAGAAATTAACTATCTGTTTTGCTTTTGAAATATAATGACTACTACTGGGTTTAGTTTAATATATAAAAATAAACCTATATATTTCTTCTTTCATTCTGTCTCCTTCCTCCTTTTGCTCCATTCCTTTAAGTAAAGAGGAAATGTCTCAGAAGCAATAGGGAGAAGGAAATGCTCTAAAAACGTTTTATTGAGCTGGGAGGTACAGAGAGAGTAAAGATGAATCTGTGTTAAGAAACTGATACCTAGCAAAAAACTGAAGGAAAAAAAAAAACTTAGTAGAAAATTTTGGATAAAAGCAGGCTAAGGGTCAGAGGCAGACCACAGTATAAATTTATTCTACTCTCTCTCCACCCCTCACCCTTAGTGTCAAGCCACAACACTTCAGCTGCAAGATGGTTACAAAAAGTTACCAGTGCATCCCATTATTCCAAAGATTTGGTTAAGGTGGGAGGGAAAGTGCAAAGAGTAACAAAGAAGAAAAGAGCTAAAAAAACTTATAACATACTTGCAACTTCTTGGGTTTATACATTTAGAAATAAGAGTCCCCCCAATTATTAATGT
The DNA here is from genome assembly GCA_026826555.1 of Tolypeutes matacus. NCBI lineage: Eukaryota > Metazoa > Chordata > Mammalia > Cingulata > Chlamyphoridae > Tolypeutes > Tolypeutes matacus. The sequence goes on from JAKSZT010054396.1 coordinate 21,890,623, forward strand.
TACTTTGTGAAGTATTAAGTTATCATTATACTGCATTCAAAAAGTAAGCAAGGAAGCAGCTGTGGCTCAATCAGTAGGGCTCCCGTTTACCATATGGGAGGCCCCGGGTTCGGTTCCCAGGGCCTCCTGGTGAAGGCAAGCCCGCCCGCACGGTGTGGTTAGCTGACCCAGCGAGCACAAGCAGCAAGGAGGGGCATAAATGAATAAATAAAAAAAATCTTTAAAAAAAAAAAAAAAGTAAGCAGTATGCCTATGCTGGGTAATAACGGTGCTGTCTGAAATATCCATGTTACTAAATAATTCCTTAAGAAAGATGTTTCTAAATGCCTCTCCCACCCTTCACACTTACAAAACAATAATCTCTACAAATCAATTTCAAACAGATAGAAAAGCTCAGTGGAGATATAACCCAATATTACTTTCATTTTACTAGTGTGAAATTCAAAATTTTAACAATAGGAGGGTCTTTCTCAACTACTTCTTTTTACAGAACAGGACATGAGCTCAGTGAAAATTACTGAATTACCCAAGGACACAAAACTAGTGTGGCAAAATGAAGACTGGAACCCAGGAGAATAAAGTTAGAGAGAGAAAAAAAAGTGCAGATTATTACAAATGCATACTTTAATTATATCTCTCCCCAAACCAAAAAATATAGCCTGAGACTTATAGAGAACAATGTTTCCTAATTCTTCTGTTATCCTTTAAAACAGGGACACTCCTGTGATTTTAGTGGAATATTCAAAAGACTAATTTATGAGGAGCAGATTTGGCTCAAGTGGTTGAGCTCCTGCTTCCCAGATGGGAGGTCCCGGGTTCCTCACGGTGCCTCCTGAAAAAACAAAAACAAACAACAAGCCAAACACATGAAAAGACCAACTCAGGGAAGCCGATATGGAGAGTCAGTTGAGCGCCAGCTTCCCACATATGAGGTCCTGGGTTCAATCCCCAGCTACCAGTACCTCAAAAAAAAAAAAAAAAAAAAAAAAAAAACCTAATCAAGATTCAACTTTTTAAAACTAATTGAACAAATTTTGATAAACAATTCTGTTATACAGAAGTTTATCTGCATTGTTTCAATTAGCCCATTGTTTTAAATAACTTTCTCACTGTGACAACTTTAAACAATGATGTTTTTCTTTTTAGTTTCATCTACCTTTGAGTTTCAGAAATCAAATACACTATATTAATATTTTCCCTCAAGAGTACAGGCAAAATAATCTTTAATATGACATAAGCCCAGAGTTTATTTGAAAATACAGGGCCTCATATGATTTGATTCCAGGGGTGCAAAAGGGAGCTCAGGACATCTTATTGTGCAGAAAAGTAAGGAAGTGCTGCAGGAATGATATGGACATCCCAAAAGAAGAGAAGAACCATCTTGAGAGCATTTCACTCACCGAATTTGGGACAATTTGAGCAAAAACAAGAATGATGATGATGGGTTATAATATACTAAATAAAAAATAATCCATGAGTCTATACTGATTTTTTAAATGGGGTAAGGGGAGGAGAAGGGAAAACCTTTTTATAGAAGAATGCCAGATAATAGGTGTTGAAAGAATAATAGAACTATTATAGCCTTCATTGTAACAACTGATTCTAACAAGAATCAGTGGATGCCATATCTACTGGGCAAAAAATTATTAGGGAACAAGATATTCACATAGTTTCAGAGCACAACATTGCAGATTACTTACAAATTACAAAGGTAGAAAGGCACCTTTACAGTAAATAGAATCTGGCAGACACCACCTTAACCAATTCTGAACATCACCAATAATGGACTAAGACATTATATGCCCCATGATTTAAGCGCTGGGAGGATACAATATCATTTATGAGGTATTCTTGCCAAAAATACATAACCTGAATCTAATTAAGAAGAAACAATCAGACAAATACAAATTAAGGAATGTCTACTGGCCTGGGCAATTTTTTAAAATATCAATGTCATAAAAGACCAAAGAAAAAAGCTAGGGATTGGTTCTAGAGTACAAGAGACTAAAGGGATATGACAATTAAATGATCCTTGACTGGAACCTAGATTGAAAAAAAAGTAAAAACTATAAGGGACATTATTGGGACAACTGGGGAATTCTTATTCTTAGTATATTAGACAATAGTATTGTCTCAAAGCCAAATTTCCTGAGATAATTGCATTGTGATTATAATTCTTAGGAGATACATGCCGAAGCATTTAGGGTTAAGTGTTATGATATTTGCAACTTATTCTCACTTGATTCAGGGGAAAGAAGAGTGTGTGTGTGTGTGTGTGAGAATAGGAATAGAGAAAGAAACCAAGTGTACAATATGTTAATTGAATTTAGGTGAAGAGCACATAAAGTGTTCATTGTGCTATTTTTCCAACTTTTCTATAGGTTGAGATTTTAAAAAAATAAAAGGTGTAGAAAGAAAAGGAAACCAATAATATTACTTAATAAAAAATAACGTGAATACAAACTATACTTATCAATGTGCATGGCACAAATAGAGGCTCAATAAATATTTGAATAAATCAATAAATATGCTGGATTTATTTTTATAGGCATATATGAAAAGGCATCTGGATTAAATGACCAGTTCTGGTAAAGTCTGGTGTTTGGTACTGTGTTATTTATTTTCTTGTTGATTTTTGCTACTATGCCACAACCTATCATTCTAATCAGATTTCAAAAGCTTAATATATATTAATACACAAAGGCAGTAGCAAATAATATGTACTCTATATAGAAGTAAAAGTTCTGTAGATTTATTTGCAAGATATTGCCATCAAAAGAAAATGAACTTTATCTGAAAAAAATTGAAATAAGACCTAATTCTATTCAACTATTAGCTAAATAACAATTTTTTCCTCAAAAAAGAATGCTAGTAAAAATATTTCTTTTATTCTGTACCTTGATGGGAGATAAAATTTTGAATTTTAGTTATCCTCTAGTAATACTTTTTAATAAAGAAGGACTATAAATAAACCAACTTTTGGACATTTTATTGATTCAAAAGGAAAGTTACAGTTGTAGATGAAACAGAAAAAGTGAACTTCAGTTCACTCAAGAGAATATGATGGGGAAAATGATGAGGGAAAACAAATTGCTATAAGGTAAGTAAAAATGTCCTTTTTCTTTACTAAATGATTTCTTAGTGCCTTAAACCACTAACCATTGGAGATAAACAATCATTTCAAACAGACTTCAGTTTGTAGCTTCTTCTGAGCAAAAACTAGTTCCGGTTTTTTTTTGTTTGTTTGTTTTTTAATAGATTCTTTTTTTTTCTTTTCTTTTTAATTTATTTTTTTAAATTTATTTATCCCCCCCTTGCTACTTGTGCTCTGTGTCCATTTTGCTGTGCGTTTTTCTGTGTCTGCTTGTCTCTCTTTTGTGTGTCATTTTGCTACGCCAGCTCAGTGCACAGCGCGGACCGTCAGCTCACCACGCCACGCGGGCCAGCTCGCCCTCACCAGGAGGCCCCAGGAATCGAACCCAGGGCCTCCCATATGGTAAATGGGAGCCCAACCACATGAGCCACAGCTGCTTCCCTAGTTCCGTTTTTAATCGTACTAAATTCCACATGGAATTATTTTGTGATATGGAAATGCTGATAAGCAGACTCTCACCATTACAGAATTTATATATCAAGGAATTAATAAATATACCCAATTATATTATCTGAAAATTCTGTACCAATAAAGAGGGTGATTTCTTCCCTGCTTTTACCAAGACATTCTTCCCAAATTATCAACATCACATGAATTAGCTACGGTTTTTCATTATTCTAGGAAATCAAAATCAGGGAAATAGTAATAATAGTTGTATAAACAGGATGAGGAAAAAGAAGTGAAGAGACTGATTTTTTTTTTTTTTGGTTCCTTTTGTTAATTTACCTAATCCTACCCTTGGAAATAGCCCGGTTTGGGAAAGATGCTGTGACAATTTCCTATAGATGCTTACTCTATAAAACCATTTACCCAAATATCACTTCTTGGCTATTATTACTTCTGTTACTACTTTTTGAATGCTGTTGTTCCTGTCATTACTACTGAATAGCATAACTCTAATAGTATATTGGAAATTACTGAAAAAGTAGGATTCTACAGATGGAAATTTTCCTTATAGCTTGCTTTTTTTTTTTTTTAAGATTTATTTATTTGTTTACTTTTTTATCCATTTTAACCCCCTCCTCCCATTTTTGCTGTTTTGTGTCCATTCGCTGGGCAATTCTCTGTGTCTGTCTCCTGCCCTCTCTTCTCGTCCTTCTCCTCCTGCCTTTCCCGGGATTCGATCCTGAAAACCTCCGATGTGGGAGGGAGGCGTTCTGCCACCTGTGCCACCTCAGTTCCTGTTTTTTCTGCGCATCTCGTATTGGCTCTCCCTTGTGTCACTCTCTTGTTACGTCATCATCTTGCTGCATGACTCGGTGGGGCCTGGCACGCCTGATCGCAGGGCCTGGTGGCCCCTGCGCCTTCTTTATTTTTCTTTATTTTACCAGGAGGTCCCGGGGCTCGAACCCAGGTCCCTCCATATGGGAGACAGACACCCAACCATGTAAGCCACATCTGACCACCTAGCTTGCTTTTTAGGAATATATCTTTGGTAATGAAAGCTTAGAGTAAAAGCTTTTTTACTTAGGGAGTAAAAAGTTCTAGTGAATGGAATTTAGTTGAGAGAAGCTCCCAGCCCCTTGCAATTTAAACTTTGCTGCCTTAGGTTGTCACAAAAATCAATGATCCATGTTTGTGTTTATTGCAAATAGAAGACCAGGATAAGCCTCAACTAAAATACTGTGTACTTGTCTCTTTTGCATACATATGATAAACTTCTGGATAATTGAGTAATTTATGGTGTTATGGGTTGACTTGTGCCTTAACCTCAAGTACTTCAGAATGTGACTTTATTTGGAAATATGGTCTCTGAAGTTGTAACTAGTTAAGTGAGCCCTAATCTAATATGACTAGTATCCTTAAAAGAAGAGGGAGGGAAGCGGCTGTGGCTCAATCAGTAGGGCTCCCGTTTACCATATGGGAGGCCCCGGGTTCGGTTCCCAGGGCCTCCTGGTGAAGGCAAGCCCGCCCGCATGGCGTGGTTAGCTGACCCAGCGAGCATAAGAAGCAAGAGAGGGATAAATGAATAAATAAATAAAATCTTTAAAAAAAAAAAAAAAAAGAAGAGGGAAATTTGGACATAGACAGGCTCGAAGAGAGAATGCCATATGACAACAGAGGCAGAGGTTGAATTGGTGCAGTCACAAGCCAGGGAACACTGGTAAACTACTAGAAGCTAAGAAGAGACAAGGAAGGATTCTGCCCACCAAGTCTCAGAGGGAGAGTGGCCTTGCCAACACTTTATGTTCTTTTTTTTTATTTTATTTTATTTTTTATTCCCAACACTTTAATTTTGGACTTCTGGCCTCCAGAACTCTAAGAGAACAGATTTCTATTGTTGTAAATCAACAAGTTTGTGGTATTGCGTTATGGCAGCCCTAGGAAACTAATCCAATTGGGTTCTGATTAATTAATATAGTATGGGATTCATGCACGTCTTCTTTTAAATGTTTCTGTATACTCCTATAGTCACCTAGTTTTAATTTTTAAAAATGTGATAACTCTAATCAACTTTTATTACATCTCATGTAAAAGAATCGTGTGTCCTAAAGAGTGATGAGGCTCATCCCCTGCTTCTAATGATTTCTCTTTCGTTTGTCCTTCAAACAAAAGAAAATAGCAGGCGGACTTCCGGGAAGATGGCCAACTAGTAAGACACGGGAATCTCTTCTCCAGAAAAATAGCTAGAGGACAAGCTGAAACAGCCCCGAAAAAGATCTTCTAGGGTTTAGGTCAGCAGGTGAAGGCTGCACACCACCCAGAGGAGAGAGGGACAGAAGAGGGAAATAGCGACTACAGAACTGTGAGTTGCAAGTAGCAGCTTCTGCTGCTGCCGGCACCCTCCCCCACATTCTTCAGAATTCTCGGCCCCTGGGCCTGTGACCACAGACAAAGGGGGCTTCAGGGATCTGCCACTCCCGGAAAGGGGAGAGAGAGGGACACAGCCTTAGGCTGACTCAGGTTCGGACCTGAAATTTGGGCTGCAGAGCCCCACGGACCCTTCCACAAGGCGGTTTGCCCTGGGAGCCTGGAAAGGACCCTTCCACAGGGAGGTTTGCCCTGGGAGCCCGGAAAGGACTGGAGAAATCCGATCCTCACAACCTCCCACTCTTCTAGCCTGGACTAATTGTTGAGGACACCACGGGAGAGGAGAGAGAGAGCCTGGGGCTGACCCTGCTTTGGACTCCCAGGTTTGGTCTGCCCTGTCCCGAGAGCCCTTCCAGGCTGGGTGGGGCTGCGCCATTGTTTGCCTTGGAGCCTGCAAGCGGCTAAAGATATACAAATCTCCCAATCTCATCCTCTACTAACAGGGACTGATGGTTGAGGATTCAGAAGGGAGTGGAAATATTTCCTAGCTGGGAAAAGGGGGGCGCTACGAGAGAAGTCTGGAGAACTGTCTCAGAAAGTTTGAATCACAGGGCTCCTAGCCCCCAAACAGGAAGCTCTATCACATTGATCTGGCCTGTGTCACAACAAATACGCTCCGACCAGGCATTGAACTGAGAGCTGTCAATGAGCGCCATCTCCTGGCAGACCAAGGAAGTACACATAAGAAAATTAATAAGTAAGAGAGTCCTTTCCTGGCCTCTATAGCCTTCCTGCCCAAGGCCCTAGGAAACGACTCTACAACCAATTACTGGGTCCAGTGCCCAGTTTTGAGCAACCAGCAGAACAATCCTAACAATCAAGGTTGAGCCAAAAATCAAAGAGCGGTGGTAACTCACAGCCTCCTGCCACTAAATCCCCATAAAACAGAAAGAGATAGAGCATCTAAGTAAAATACAAACTAACCAGATGCCTAAGCACCAACAAAAAATTACGGGCCATACTAAGAAAATAGAAGACATGGCCCAAGAAAAGGAATACAGCAAAGTCCCAGAAGAGATGCAGAATTTGAGAGAACTAATCAGTGAGATAAGCACACATTTCCAAAATCAAATTAACGAGATGAAAGACAATATAGTTAAAGAGATCAATGACATCAAGAAGTAATTGCGCAAACGTAAAGAAGAATTTGAAATCATGAACAGAAAAGTAACGGAGTTCATGGGAATGAAAGACACAATAGGTGAAGTAAAAAATACATTTGAAGCATACAAGAGCAGACTCCAAATGATAGAAGAAAGAATAAGTGATACTGAAGACAAAGCAGCTAAAATTGAAGAGAGAAAAGAACAGAGAGAAAAGAATGGAAAAAATTGAGCAGGGGCTCAGAGAGTTGAATGACAACACAAAACGCAAGAATACATGTCATTGGAGTTCCAGAAGGAGAAGAGAAAGGAAAAGGGGCACAAAGAGTATTTGAGGAAATAATAGCTGAAAATTTCCCAACTCTCACGAAAGAAATGAACTTTCATGTCCAAGAAGCACACCGTACCCCAATAAGAATAAATCCAAATAGACCTACGCCAAGACACATATTATTCAGAATGTCAAATGTAAAAGATAAAGAGAAAATGCTCAAAGCAGCAAGAGAGAAGCAAACGATCACGTACAAAGAATGTCCAGTAAGACTTTGTGCAGATTTCTCTTCAGAAACCATGGAGGTGAGAAGACAGTGGTATGATACAATTAGGAAACTGAAAGAGAAAAATTGCCAGCCGAGAATTCTTTACCCAGCAAAACTGTCCTTCAAATATGAAGGTGAATATAAAGTATTCACAAACAAACAGAAACTAAGAGAGTTTGCAAAAAAGAATCCACCTTTGCAGGAAATATTAAAGGAAGCCTTAGAACCTGAAAGAAAAAGACAGGAGAGAGAGGCTTGGAGGAGAGTCTAGAAGAAAGAAAAGCAGAAAGGATAACCAAAAGAGTAAAAAGAAAGACAAAAATAAGATGACATATGAAAACTAAAGAATAAAATGGAGGAAATAAATAGTGCGTTTTCAGTAATATCATTGAATGTGAATGGATTAAATTCCCCAATCAAAAGATACAGGCTGACAGAATGGATAAAAATACATGAGCCATCCATATGCTGCTTACAAGAAACTCATCTCAGATACAAGGATACAAGCCGGCTAAAATTAAAAGGTTGGAAAAAGATACTCCATGCGAATAGTAAATAGAAAAGAGCAGGGGTAGCTATACTAATATCAGACAAAACAGACTTCAAATGCAAAAAAGTGATAAGAGATGTGGAAGGCCATTATATATTAATAAAAGGGACGATCCTCCAGGAAGATATAACAGTCATAAATATCTACGCACCTAACCAGGGTGCCCCAAAATATATGAGACAAACTCTGGCAAAACTGAAGGGAGAAATAGACATTTCTACAATAATCGTCGGGGACTTCAACACCCCTCTCACATCATTAGATAGAACAACTAGACAGAAGATCAACAAGGAAACAGAGAACTTGAACAATATGATAAACAAGTTAGACCTAACAGATATATACAGAACAATGCATCCAAACTCAGCGGATTATACATTCTTCTCAAGTGCCCATGGATCTTTCTCCAGGATAGACCACATGTTAGGTCACAATACAGCTCTCAATAAATATAAAAAGATTGAAATTATACAAAGCACCTTCTCAGATCATAATGGACTGAAACTAGAAATCAATAACAGACAGGAAAAAAGGAAATTTGCAAATGTGTGGAGACTGAACAACACACTCCTAAATATTCAGTGGGTCAAAGAAGAAATTGCAAGTGATATCAGTAAATATATTGAGACAAATGAAAATGAGAACACAATATATCAAAACTTATGGGATACAGCGAAGGCAGTCTTGAGAGGGAAATTTATAGCCCTAAATGCCTATATTAAGAAACAAGAAAGAGCTAAACTCAAAGATTTAACTGAACAACTTGAGAAACTAGAGAAAGAACAGCAAACCAATCCCAAAGCAAAAAGAAGGAAAGAAATAATAAAGATCAGAGCAGAAATAAATGAAAATGAGAACAGAAAAGCAATAGAGAAAATCAACAAAACCAAAAGCTGGTTCTTTGAGAAGATCAATAAAATTGACAAACCCCTCGCTAGACTAACAAAGAAAAAAAGAGAGAAGATGCAAATAAATACAATCAGAAACAAAAGGGGGGAAATTACAAATGACCTCACAGAAATAAAAAGAATCATAAGAGGATATTATGAGAAACTATATGCCAACAAACTAGACAACCTGGATGAAATGGACAAATTTCTAGAAACTCATAACCAACCTACACTGACACAACAAGAAATACAAGAACTTAACAAACCAATCACAATTAAGGAGATTGAATCTGTCATCAAAAATCTCCCAGCAAAGAAAAGTCCAGGACCAGATGGCTTCACAGGTGAGTTCTACCAACCATTTCTAAAAGAATTAACACCAATCCTGTTTAAACTCTTCCAAAAAATTGAAGAGGACGGAAAATTACTCAACACATTTTATGAAGCCAACATCACCCTAATACCAAAGCCAGATAAAGATTCCACAAGAAAAGAAAATTACAGACCAATCTCTCTCATGAACATAGATGCAAAAATTCTCAACAAAATACTTGCAAATCGAATCCAACAGCATATCAAAAGACTTATACATCATGACCAAGTGGGATTTATTCCTGGTATGCAAGGCTGGTTCAACATAAGAAAATCAATCAATGTAATACACCACATTAACAAGTTGAAGGAAAAAAACCACATGATCATCTCAATAGATGCAGAAAAGGCATTCAACAAAATCCAACATCCTTTTTTGATAAAAATACTTCAAAAGATAGGAATAAAAGGAAAATTCCTCAATATGATAAAAGGCATATATAAAAAACCCACAGCCAACATCATACTCAATGGGGAAAGGTTGAAAGCTTTCCCCCTAAGATCAGGAACAAGACAAGGATGCCCACTATCACCATTTTTATTCAACATTGTACTAGAAGTTCTAGCTAGGGCAATTAGGCCAGACAAAAAAATTAAAGGCATCCAAATAGGAAAAGAGGAAGTAAAACTCTCACTGTTTGCGGATGACATGATCCTGTATTTAGAAAATCCTGAAGTATCCACAACAAAGCTACCTGAACTAATAAATGAGTTCAGCAAAGTGGCAGGATATAAGATCAACACGCAAAAAATCAGTAATGTTTTTGTACACTAGTACTGAACAATCTGAGGAGGAAATCAGGAGGAAAATTCCATTTTCAATAGCAACAAAAAGACTCAAATACCTAGGAGTTAATTTAACCAAGGAAGTACAGGACCTATATGCAGAAAACTACAAAACAATGCTAAAAGAAATTAAAAAAGACCTAAACAAATGGAAAGACATTCCGTGTTCATGGATTGGAAGAATAAATATCGTGAAGATGTCAATCTTGCCCAAACTGATTTATAGATTCAATGCAATACCAATCAAAATTCCAACAGCTTACTTTACAGAATTAGAGAAGGCAATTACCAAATTCATCTGGAAGGGTGAGTGTACCCGAATAGCCAAAAGTATTCTAAAAAAGAAGAGCAATGTGGGAGGAATTTCACTGCCTGACCTTGAAACATATTACAAAGCTACAGTGGTTAAAACAGCATGGTACTGGCATAAAGATAGACATATCGATCAGTGGAATAGAATTGAGAATCCAGAAATAAACCCTCACCTATACAGTCAACTGGTTTTTGACAAACCTACCAAGCCCACGCTGATGGGAAAAAACAGTCTCTTCAACAAATGGTGTTGGGAGAACTGGATATCTATAACCAAAAGAATGAAAGAGGACCCCTATCTCACCCCCTATACAAGAATCAACTCAAAATGGATCAAAGATCTAAATATAAAAGCCAGGACCATAAAACTACTAGAAGAAAATGTAGGGAAACATCTTCAAGACCTTGTAGTAGGTGGTGGTTTCTTGGACTTCACATCCAAAGCACGTGCAACAAAAGAAAAAGTAGATAAATGGGACCTCCTCAAAATTAAACACTTTTGCACCTCACAGGACTTTGTCAGAAGGGTGAAAAGGCAGCCGACTCAATGGGAAAAAATATTTGGAAATCACATATCTGATAAGGGTTTAATATCCAGGATATATAAAGAGATGTTACAGCTCAACAATAAAAAGACAAATGACCCAATTAAAAAATGGGCCAAAGACTTGAATAGACATTTCTCCGAAGAAGAAATACAAATGGCAAAAAATCACATGAAGAAATGCTCAACATCACTCATGATTAGGGAAATGCAAATCAAAACTACAATGAGATATCATTTCACACCTATCAGAATGGCCACTATTAAAAAGACAGAGAACTACAAGTGTTGGAGAGGATGTGGAGAGATAGGAACACTTCTTCACTGTTGGTGCGAATGCAGGATGGTACAACCACTATGGAGGACTGTTTGGCAGTTCCTAAAGAAGTTGAATATAGACTTGCCACGTGACCCTGCAATACCACTACTGGGTATATACCCAGAAGAACTGAGAGCAGTGACACGAACAGACATCTGCACACCGATGTTCATAGCCACATTATTCATCATTGCCAAAAGTTGGAAACAACCCAGGTGTCCATCAACAGATGAATGGATAAACAAACTGTGGTCTATTCACACGATGGAATATTATGCAGCAGTAAGAAGAAATGAAGTCATAAAGCATATGGCAACATGGATGAATCTGGAGGACATTATGTTGAGTGAAGCAAGCCAGACACAAAAGGACAAATACTGTGTGAATGTATTACTATGAACCAAATATATTGTGTAATATATTGTTTGACTCACACACACAAGAAAACAAAAAAACAAACAAAAAACAAAACAACAAAAAAATTTACATGTATCCATTACATTTAATTGAGAAATGTATATATTTATTCATCTGTGTTTATTTTTTAGTTTTTTATTGCTTATGTTTTCAATTATTAAATGTACAAAATAAAGTTAAAAAAAAAAAAAAGAGAATAGCAGGCTTAGAATTTAAATGTGTACTTATGAAAAAATGAAGTGGATGAGGAGAAAGGTATTATGGCTCTTCACAGCATTCTGGTTTCAAATCTTCTTTTCCCATCACTGACTGGAACACAATAAAAAAATATGAAACTGCTTCTTTGCTGATTAATTTAGGGCTTTCAATTAGGCAAGCACTAGGAAAACTGATGAGAGGTATACTATGACACAGAATGTGGGTTTAATATATTATATTGTACTGAAATGTAAGATAGACCTTTACTACAATAGAACATATGGGTGCCATAATACTCATCTCAGTCAGCTAAGGTCTTCAGAATGAATTAAAAAGTTCACTTAGTACTCCCAAATAGTAAGATCCTTTTTTTTTTTTTTAATTAAAAAAAAAAGAGTATCAATAAACCCTGGGTAAATGACCAAACTAAGGCGAGTAAGTCATTCTGAAGACTTTCATTTAGAATCCAGGCATGATTATACAAGTGAGATGAAAACTCTAGGAAAAACCTTTTTTTGTTACCTTTATGAATGACTACTTCTTTTAAATCCCACAAGTAGCATCAGTTGTATTTTTTAGAAGCACCACTTCAGAAGTTTAAAATACATTAAATTACAAGACATTTTTCCAAGAATAAAAGAGTCAGGTAATAGCAACACTCACCTACCTTCACTAACCAGTTCACTACTGTCTGACTGCTTACAGGAGATGATTTTCTCCACCAGTTGGTTATAGCTGCAGTTACCAACAGCTTTTACGATGTCATCAATCTAGAAAACAAATGACTGACTAATTAATCATGATAAGATTAAAAGCAATAACAAAAGAAGCCCATTTTACTCTTTAGGATTTTACTCTAATACAGTACAAAATATAAAAGTATCAATTATGAAAAAGAAAACCAGCATTAAAATCAACACACAATTTCCAATTTTGTTTATATCTAACTACAATGCATAACCAAAAACACTGCTTAGTTATATTTCAATTATGCAAAAAAGGATGAAATGGTATTGCTACATAACTTTATTTCTCAATAAGATTATAAAGATGTATTTAAGTAACTACAATAAAATGTAACCTAATTCAAGAGGAAAAATAAGAATATCTTATTATCTTTTACTCAAAAACAAATGTTTCACATTTAAAGCAACAAATCTAAAGATGTTAATTTATAAGATTAACTGAATATTTCCAATTTATTTAGTTCCTAGCAAAGTATAATGGCTTTGCATCATGATTCTTACTTATCTTTATCTTTGGAGGTATAGAATTAAAATAAATTCAAACTTTTAAACTATAGGAAAATAAGCTTTTTTGGAGGAAATTCCAGGGAAGATGGACTCAGTCCTTCCACCAAAACAACTATTAATCAGGCAGGAATTGTCTGAGACAACTGTTTTGAAACTCCAGAAGCCAGAAGAACACTGTATAGCATCTAGGGAAGAGCAGGAAGAAGAGGCTGATAAATTACAATAAAGAACTATAAATTATTCTCTCCATGTGGTGACTTACTGGTGCCCATCCCCCATTCTCACAGCAGACCGCTGTGGGGTCCAGTCCCTGGCTAACAGCTGGTGACAGCAAGGGGCATAAAAATCCACTTCCCAAAGAACAGGGGTGGACATGTCCAATCACTGATCATGGCTTTTGATTAGCAAGTTTAGAACACGGGGCCCCAGCTCTGAGGAGAGCTATTATTTTAACCCATCCTGGACAAAGGTGATGGGAGCCATGTTTCAGTACTCCCCAGATGGAGGAAAAGGCTATGGAGATTAAAAGACACAGTGCTTCCTCCTCAGGGCTTTAGGGGACAGTTAGCTAAAGGGCTATAATTGCTGGGAAGGTCAAGAAAGCTCAGATATGGGAACCTGTGGAAGAAGTTCCTGGTGTCCTTTCTGATCCCCTCCCCAGGGCATGTTGGAGCCAGTCTGTGACCCCTTCATGGGTCCCTGGCCCTATTTTGACTGGAAGAGACCAAATTGGGAAACTCCTCTCTGGTGTGACCCTCCTCCCAGAACTTGCCCTCCAGGCAAAAGCAGCATGAGAAAACAAAAGGAGTGTAAAAAACTATAGAGGTGGATAGTATGGGACATAGGCTTTCTGGCTTCAAATACCTGGGAGAGAGAGAGATCTGTCTCCTGGGAAATAGAGGGGACAGCCAAACTCCTGTAAACAGGGGAACTCCAAAACAACTAACAAGCAAAAGCATAGAACAAGAAAGGCCCAGAAAGATAGGGAAAACCCTGCATACTATAACTGCCTTGCACAGACCTTCCTAATGGCAGGGCTGAAGCTCAAGAAAATCTCTCCCTTCAACACTAGCTAGTTACAAAATCAAGAATCAGACATCGCGGGGAGTAACAAAAGCATAGAAGACAAACAAAGAAATAGGAAATCATGGCCCATTCAAAAGAAGAGGAAAAACATACAGAAAACACCAATGAACATGACAAGAATGTGGACATACCAAACAAACCTTTTTTAAAAATGATCTTAAAAGTGCTCAAGAAGTACTGTTTTAAGCTTAATTCTCTGTACCTTTATTTGGTATCATTTTCAGTGTATGTGTGTTTGTGTGTATGTGGTTAAACATCGTTAATAAATGATAAAAGGCTTTTGCTATCCCCTTAATGTCCAGATTATGTAGATAACCTTGAACTATTTTAAGTAATTAAATTTGTATTGAAAAAAGTATAGCAGTCATGGTTTGGAACCCCAATTGGAAAATTTAAAAAAACAACAACACTTATTTCAAATAAAATTGCTTTATAAGGCTTAAAAAAAAAAAAGTGGGAAGCGGCTGTGGCTCAATCAGTAGGGCTCCCGTTTACCATATGGGAGGTCCCGGGTTCGGTTCCCGGGGCCTCCTGGTGAAGGCAAGCCCGCCCGCATGGCGTGGTTAGCTGACCCAGCGAGCACAAGCAGCAAGGGGGGGGGGATAAATGAATAAATAAATAAAATCTTAAAAAAAAAAAAAAAAAAAGTGCTCAAGAAGATGAAGGTACAGAGAAAGAACTAAAGGCTATCAGGAAAACAATGAATGAACAATATGAGAGTCTAAGTAAAGAGACAAAAACTTTATAAAGGAACCAAACAGAACTATAGAGTAGAAGAACACAATAAGTGAAATGAAAAATACCCAGAAGGATTTCAAGAACAGAATGAAACTGGCAGAAGAAAGAATCAGAGACACTTGAAATGAGTCAGGCTGAGTAAAATAAAAAAGAAATGGGGAGTGGATGTGGTGCAAGAAGTTGGGCACCTGCCTCCCACGGGAGGTCCTGGGATCGGTTCCCAGTACCTCCTAAAGAAGAAGAGCAGATGCAGTGAGCTGATGCAATGAGCTGAGGCAATGAGCAGGGAGCAGATGTAGCTCAAGTGGTTGGGCACCTTCCTCCCACATGGGAGGTCCCAGGTTCAGTTCCTGGTGCTTCTTAAAGAAGACAAGATACAATGAGCAGACACAACGAGCAGACAATGAACAGACAGGTGAGAGAGGCATGGGGGGCGGGGGAAGAAATACTAAAAAAGAAAATAGCCTAAGACACCTCTGGGACACCATCAAATGCACCAATATACACGTTTTGGAAGTCCCAGAAGAAAGAGAGAAAGGGGCAGAAGGACTACTCAAAGAAATAATGACAGAGAACTTCCCAAACTCAGCAAAGATGTGACTATGCATATCCAAGAAGCTCAGAGAGCACCAAACAAGGTAAACATGAAGAAAAAACAAACCCTGTCATGTTAATTACACTATCAAATGCAAAGGACTCTTCTTGTCTTTCAGAGAGCTCTGAAAGCTGTATGAGAAAAGCAACATGTAACATACAAGGGAGTCCCAATTAGCTTGAGCACTGATTTCTCATCAGAAACATAAAGAAGGCAATAGGTTGAAATACTTAAAAGTGCTGAAGGAAAGAAACTGCCAGCCAAAACTTTTATATCCAGCAAGACTCTCTTTAAAAAATGAGGAGATTAAAACATTTTCAGATAAACAAAAGCTGAGAGAGTTCATCATCACTACACCTTCCATATAAAAATTGCTAAAGGGACTTCTTCAGACTGAAGGAAAGGACACTAGACAGTGATTCAAAGCAGCATAAAAATAAAGACCTGTAGTAAAGGTAACCATATGGGTAATTATAAATGCCAGTATTATAGTATTGTACTGTTTGATATGTAATTTCACTTCTTATTTCCTACAGGTGCTAAAATGCAAATGCAAAAAAAGTAATTAGGGGGAGCAGGTGTAGCTCAGTGGTTGAGCGTCTTCTTCCCACGAATGAAGCCCCAGGTTCAATCTCCTAAAAAAATTAAAAAAAAAAAAAAAAAAAAAAGTGGGAAGCAGCTGTGGCTCAATCAGTAGGGCTCCCGTTTACCATATGGGAGGCCCCGGGGTTCGGTTCCCAGGGCCTCCTGGTGAAGGCAAGCCCGCCCGCATGGCGTGGTTAGCTGACCCAGTGAGCACAAGCAGCAAGGGGGGGGGGATAAATGAATAAATAAATAAAATCTTAAAAAAAAAAAAAAAAAGTAAAAAAAAATTAAAAGTTATGATAAATCTAGGTTTTTGTACATAAATTATACATAGATGGGGAGACAGAGGGGTATAGGAAAAGTATACGTGCATGCTATTGAAGTTGGTATCAAACTGAATATAATTATTATTGCTATATACTTAGGATGTTAAATTTTAACCTCATGGTAACCAAAGGGAAATATGTGAAAAATATATCCAGAGAGAAATGAGAAGGGACTCAATATGGCACAAGAGAAACAAATAAATATAAAAGTAGGTTTTAAAGGAAGTGAGGGGCAAAAAACATGTAAGACTTACAAAGGCTAACTAGCAAAATGGCAGAAGAAAGTCCTCCATTATCAGTAGTGACTATAAATGTAAAAGGATTAACTCTCTAGTAAAAAGACAGAAAATGGCAGAATGGATAAAAAAGCATGACCAAACAATATGCTGTCTGTAAGAGACTCACCTTGAATTCAAAGATAAAAAGATACAAATGAAAGGACAGAAAAAATATAACATGCAAGTAGTAACCCAAAGAGCATATTCTCTGACCACAACGAAATGAATCTAGAAATCAATAACAGAAGGAAAAGGGGGAAATTCACAAATATATGGAAATTAAACAACATAATCTTAAATAACCAATGGGTTAAAGAGGAAATTAGAAGGGAAATTAGGAAATATATATATATATATATTTTAAATGGGTTGGTCTTTTTTTTTTTCAAAGACTCTACCCATTTATTCATTTATTCCCCCCTTGCTGCCCGTGCTCGCCGGGTCAGCCAACCACGCCGCGTGGGCGGGCCGCCCTCACCAGGTGGCCCTGGGAACCGAACCCGGGGCCTCCCACATGGTAAACGGGAGCCCCACTGATTGAGTCACAGCCGCCTCCCTAGGAAATATTTTGAAGCAAATGAAAATGAAAATACAACATACTAAAACTTATGGGATGGGAAGCAGCTGTGGCTCAATCAGTAGGGCTCCCGTTTACCATATGGGAGGCCCCGGGTTCAGTTCCCAGGGCCTCCTGGTGAAGGCAAGCCCGCCCGCATGGCGTGGTTAGCTGACCCAGCGAGCACAAGCAGCAAGGGGGGGATAAATGAATAAATAAATAAAATCTTTAAAAATAAAAAAAAAATAAATAAAAAAAACTTATGGGATGCAGTGAAGGCAGTGCTGATAGGGAAATTTATAGCTCTAAATGCTTATATTAAAAAAGAAGAAAGACTTCAAATCAGAGATCTAACCTCAAAATAGGAAGACCTAGAAAAAGAAGAGCAAACTAAATCCAAAGGGAGCAGAAGAAAGGAAATAACAAAGGCTAGAGTGAGATAAACGAAATAGGAAAAAAAAAAAAAATAGAATCAACAAAACCAAAAGTTGGTTCTTTGAAAATATCAACAGAATTGACAAACCTTTATCTAGACAGCCAAAGGAGGAAAAAAAAGAGAGGATTCAAATAAAAAAAATCAGAAATGACTAGAGGGACATTACTACAGAACTCACTGAAATAAAAGACTATAAGTGGATACTATGAACAACTGTATGCCAATAAGTAAGATAACCTAGATGAAATGGACAAATTCTTGGAAACACACAAATTACCTACATTACCTCAAGAAAAAAATAGAAGATCTCAGTAAACTAGTTACTAGTATAGAGTTTGAATCAGTAATCAAAAACCTCCAACAAAGAAAAGCCCAGGACCAGATGGCTTCACAGGGGAATTCTACCAAACATTCCAAGAAGACTTACCTGCAATTCTGCTTAAACTCTTCAAAAAAATTGAAGAGGAGGGAACACAGCTAACTCATTCTACAAGGCCAAAATCATCCTCATACCAACGCCAGAAAAAGAAATCTACAGAACAACATCTTTTATGAATATAGATATAAATATCCTAAACAAAATACTAGCAAACTGAATCGAACAGAATATTAAAAGAATTATAACTATGTTCAAGTGGGACTTATTCCTGGTATGAAAGGTTGGTTCAACATAAGAAAATCAATAAACCTAACACACAACATTAACAGAATGGAGGAAAAAACCCACATGATTATCTCAACTGATGCTGAAAAGGCATTTGAGAAATATCTTTCTTGATTTAAAATAAAAACAACAACTGGGAAGCGGCTGTGGCTCAATCAGTGGGGCTCCCGTTTGCCATGTGGGAGGCCCCGGGTTCGGTTCCCGGGGCCTCCTGGTGAAGGCGGGCCCGCCCCCACGGCGTGGTTGGCTGACCCGGCGAGCACGGGCAGCAAGGGGGGGATAAATGAATAAATAAATAAAATCTTAAAAAGAAAAAAAAAGTTTAAAAAAAAAAAATAAATAAATAAAATAAAATAAAATAAAAACAACAAAAAACACGTAGAATACTAGGAATAGAAGGAAACATCCTCAACATGATAAAGGTCATATATGAAAAGCCCACAGCTAACATCCTACTTAATGGTGAAAGACTAAAAGCTATCCCTCTAAAATCAAGAACAAGACAAGGATGCCTACTGCCACTACTGTTATTCAACGTCGTACTGCCACTACTGTTATTCAACGTCGTACTGGAAGTTCTTGCCAGAGCAGAAAAAGAAATAAAAGCCATCCAAAACTTACCCTATTTGCAGATGATATGGTCCTATATACAGAAAATCCTGGAAAAATCCATAACAAATGATCTAATAAATGAATTCAGCAAAGTGGTGGGATACAAGATCAACACACAAAAAATGAGTAATATTCCTATGAACAAGCAACAGATAATCAGAAGAAATCAAGAAAAAAAAAAATTCCATTCACAAGAAAATCTAAAAGAAACAAATGTCTAGGAATAAAGCTAACCTGGGAAGCGGCTGTGGCTCAATCAGTGGGGCTCCCGTTTGCCATGTGGGAGGCCCGGGGTTCGGTTCCCGGGGCCTCCTGGTGAGGGCAAGCCCGCCCGCGCGGCGTGGTTGGCTGACCCGGCGAGCGCAAGCAGCAAGGGGGTGATAAATGAATAAATAAATAAAATCTTTAAAAAAATAAAAATAAAAAAAATAAAGCTAACCAAGGATGTAAATGACTTCTACACAGAAAACTACAAAACACTGCAAAAAGAAATTGAAGATCTAAATAAATAAAGAATATTCTATATTCATGGGTTGGAAGAATAAGTATCATGAAAATGTCAATAATACCCAAAGCAATTTAGTGATTCAATGCAATCCCAATCAAAATTCCAACAACCTTCTTTGCAGAAATGGAAAAAACAATCATCAAATTTATATGGAACTGACAACAAACTAGACAACCTAGATGAAATGGACAAATTCCTAGAAATGCACAAACAACCTACACTGACTCTACAAGAAATACAAGAACTTAACAAAACATTTACATTTAAAGAGATTGAATCTGTTATCAAAATACTCCCAACAAAGCCCCGGGTTCGATTCCTGGAGCCTCCTGGTGAGGGCAAGATGGCCTGCACAGCGCAGTGAGTTGGCACAGCAAGATGACCCAACAGAGGGAGACAAGCAGACACAGAAAAATGCAGAGCAAATGGACAAAGAGAGCACAAGCTGGACAAAGAGAGCACAAGCTGGGGGGGGGGGAGGTGGGGACAGGGAATAAACAAACAAATAAATACAAATAAATCTTAAAAAAAAAAAAAAAATACTCCCAACAGGCAAGCAGATGTGGCTCAAGCAATTGGGCTCCCATCTACCATATGGGAGGTCCAGGGTTCGATTCCTGGAGCCTTCTCGTGAAAAGTAGGCTGGCCTGCATGGTGAGCTGGCCCAAGTGGAGAGGTGGCCCACGTGGAGTGCTGGTCTGTGTGGAGTGCTGGCCCACGCGGAGAGCATGCACAGCAAGATGACACAACAAAAAAAGAGACACAGAAGCAGCAGACCAGGGAGCTGAGGTGGTGCAAGAGACTGAGTGCCTCTCTCCACTCTGGAAAGTCCCAGGATCGGTTCCTGGTGCCACCTAAAGAGAAGACAAGCAGACAGAAGAACACACAGAGAGCAGACAGTGAGCGCAAAACAATGGGGGGATAAATAAGTAAATCTTAAAAAAAAATACTCCCAACAAAGAATATTTCAGGAGAGATAGCTTCACAGGTAAATTCTACCAAGCATTTCAAGAAGAATTAAGACCAATTGGGTTTAAACTTTTCTAAAAATTGAAGAGGGAAAATTATCCAACACATTTTATGAAGCCAACGTCCCCTAATACCAAAGCCAAATAAAGATACTACCAGAAAAGAAAATTACAGACAATCTCTCTAATAACCATAGATATAAAAATTCTCAACAAATAGAATCTAAACAGCATACTAGAATTATACACCATGACAAAGTAGAATTTATTCCTGGTATGCAAGCGTGGTTCAACATAACAAAATCAATTAATGTAATACACCACATAAACAAATTGAAGGGAAAAAAACATATAATCCACTTAATGCAGAAAAGGCATTTGGAAAAATCCAGCATCCTTTCTTGATAAAAACACTTCAAAATACAAGAATAGAAGGAAAATGCCTAAATATGATAAAGGGCATATATGAAAAACCCACTGCCAGCATCATACTCAATGGAAAGAGGTTGAAAACTTTCCATCTAAGATCAGGAACAAAACAAGGATGCCCACTGTCACCACTGTTATTCAATATTGTGCTAGAAGTTCTAGCTAGAGCAATTAGACAAGGGAAAAAAAAAACATCCAAATAGGAAAAGAGGAAGTAAAACTAACACTATTCATGGAAGACATGATCTTATATTTAGAAAATTCTGAAATGTCTATAAGAAAGCTAGTTGAGCTCATAAACAAGTTCAGCAAAGTGGCAGGATACAAGATCAACATGCAAAAATGAGTAATGTTTCTGTACGCTAACTTTGAAAAATCTGAGGAGGAAAATCAGGAAAAAAATTCCATTTACAATAGCAACAAAAGCACTCAAATACCTAAGAATCAATTTAACCAAAGCAGTACAGGACCTATATTCAGAAAACTACAAAATACTGCTAAAAGAAATCATTGAAGACCTAAACAAATGGAATGACATTCTGTGTTCATGGACTGGAAGACTAAATATTGTGAAGATATTAATCCTACCCAAACTGATTTATAGATTCAATGAAATACCAATCAAATTTCCAACAGCCTACTATACAGAAATAAAAAGGCAATTACCAAATTTATTTGGAAGGGAAAGTGCACCCAAATAGCCAAAAGCATTCTAAAAAAGAAGAGTAATGTAGGAGGACTTTCACTGCCTGATATTGAAACATAGTACAAAGTTACAGTGGTCAAAACAGCATGATATTGGTATGAAGATAGACATATTGATCACTGGAATAGAATTGAGAGTCCAGAAATAAACTCTTACCTTTAAAAAAAAAAAAAAGTTGACTGTAAAGATTTATTTTTATTTATATCTCCCCCTTGTTTGCACTCACTGTATCTGTTCATTGTGTGCTTACCTTCCTTTTTTTTTTTTTTTAGGAGGCACCAGGAACCGAACCTGAGACCTCCCATGTGGGAGTGAGGCACCTATCGCTTGAGCCACCTCCATTCCCTGCTTTTTTATATCTCTCATTATGTTTTCTTCCTTGTATTCTTGTTGTGCCATCTTGTTGCATCAGCTCACTGCGCCAGCCTGCCGAATCAGCTCACTATCTTGCTTGTGTTCTTTAGGAGGCACTGGGAACCAAACCTGGGACCTCCCATGTGGTAGGCGGCATCTCAATTGATTGAGCCACATCCGCTTCCCCAGTCAACTAGTTTTTGACAAATCTACCATGTCCATGTTAATGGGACAAAAACAGTCTCTTCAACAAATGGTGCTGGGAGAACTGGATATCCATAACCAAAAGAATGAAAGAGGACCCTTATCTCACTCCATATACAAGAATCAACTCAAAATGGATCAAAAACCTAAATATGAAACTATTAAGAAAAAATGTAGGGAAACCTCTTAAAGATCTTGTTGTGGTAGATGGTGGTTTCATGCAAAAACAAACAAACAAACAAACAAAAATACATGAAAAAGTGTGCAACATCACTGGCTATTGGGAAAATGCAAATCAAAGCTATAATGATATCATTTCACATCTACTAGAATGGCCACTATTAAGAAAATAGAAAACAACAAGTGTTGGAGAGGATGTGGAGAGACAGAAACGCTTACTCACTGTTGGTGGAAATATAGAATGGTACACCCAATAGTAGTCTGTTTGGCAGTTCCTAAGGAAGTTAGATATAGATCTACCATCTGACCCAGCAATACTGCTACTAGGTATATACCCAGAACTGAGAGCTGAGACATGAAGAGACATCTGCACATTGATATTCATAGTGACATTATTCACAATTGCCAAAAGATGTAAACAACCCAGGTGTCCATCAACTGATGAATGAATAAACAAACTGTGGCATATACACATGATAGAATATTATTCAGCTGTAAAAAGAAATGAAGTTGTGAAGCATATGAAAACATGGATGAACCTGGAGGACATTATGTTGAGCGAAGCAAGCCAGGCACAAAAGGTCAGATATTGTATGATTTCACTCTTATGAACTAAATATAATGAGCACATTCATGGAGTAATATTTAGAATATAAGTTAACAGGAAAAAGAATGTGGTTAGCGAATGGGAATATCATGGAGTAATATCTAGAATATAAGTTATCAGGGAAAAGAATGTGGTTAGCGAATGGAAAGCTGAGGTTTAATCTGTGTAAATTTAATAAAAAGTTGTTTATAAATGTTTGGAAATGAATAGAAATGTTGAAAGTACATCATTGGATCTGTAATTAGTAGCACTAGCATATTGTTATGATAGTGGTTTGTTTGTCTTTTTCTTTTTTTTTTGGAGTAATGAAAATGCTGTAATATTGATTGTAGTGATGAATGCACAATTTGGTGATTATACCAAATGCCATTGATTGTATACTTCAGATAAATTGTATGGTGAATGATCAAAAAATAATAGGGTGGATTGGGGGAAAAATACACCAAATGTAAGATATTGACTAAAGTTAGTAGTAATACTTTGATGATGCTTTTTCATAATTTGTTACAAATGTTTTACAGCAATGCAAGGTATTTGTGGTGGGGTCACATGTGGGAGACCTGTAGGATGTTATGCATGTTTGTTTTGTAAGTTCACAACTTTTATCATATACTTATTGTTTATGTATGTTCATATATGAATGATATACTTCAGTAATTTTTTAAATAAAAAAACAACAGTAACTTGGAATGATAACAAAAAATTATATTCAAGGATAAGAAGCCCTGAATGGCTAAAGCCATCTTGAAAAAGAAGAATAGAGTTGAAGGACTCACACTTCTCAATCTCAAAACTTATTACATGGGACTTCCAGGAATATGACATCGGATAGGTAGGCAGGGCTCAACTCTCTCATAAAAACAATGAGGAATGACAAAAAGCTGTCTGAGGGAACTGCATGGGGGCTCTGCAGATAAGGAGAGTGCTGTACACCCCTCAGGAGGGTGAGAGACAGAGACATGAAGAAGCCAAAGTGAAAAACTATGCATTGCTAGCCCCAGCAGCCAGGAATAGCACCCATTCCCCACCTTCAAGGCCCATAGCTCACTGCTGCCAACTGAGAGGGGGAACAGACCGTCTTCCTCCTCCAGATGAGGGAGGGTGCAGTAGAGGGCGGAAAGTGGTTTCTCTTCAGTGAATTTGGCCAGCAGAGCCCGCTTTGAATCTTGGCTCTGGCCAGACCAGAATCACAAGCAAGTGGAAGTTGAAAGACTCACCTCTGTGGAAAGATTGACCAATTAGTGCCTTTGGCTGGCTGGCTGGGAAACTGCAAGGGGAAAAACTGCTTTTAGGAATCTCTAGTCTGAAAGTCCTGGGGGCAGAATTGCACCCTATTAGTGAGTCCCTGGCCCCATTTTTATGACTTAATCTGGGCAATTTTAAAGACAGAATAAGCTGAACCAAAAATAAAAGAAGAGAGATAACCAGCAAGATGGCAGCAGAGTAAGGGGGTCGAGTCAGCTTGTGCTACAGTACAGTTAGTAATCTCTCAGAGCTATATAAAGCACCTGTTTGGGGGCCCCAGGACACCAGAAGAGCATCCTGCAACATCCTTGAAAGAAGGGAAGGAGGAGACTGCCCATCTACAGGGAAGATTCGTGAGTAAAGTACTCCACACCATGAAGGCCAGTGCCCATCCTCCACTGGAGGCACAAGCTGCCTCGGAAAGCTATTCTGTGGCTGGAATTGGAAGCTCCACTTCCCAAAAACAGGGTAAGAAGAGACAGCTGGGCACCAACTTCAGCTACTAATTAGTGAATTTAGTGGGCTAAAATATAATCCTAAGAACAGTTAAAGTTTGAACCTGTCCAAATCCGAAAGAAGCTGGTAGTCACCATTTTGACTCTGCCCCTGGCATGAGGGGAAGCCAGGCTGATTGCAAAACACAGTGATGGTAGGGACCTTCTTCTTTTCACCTAGATAGGACTGCAGCCCTACCTCTAACAAGGAGGAAGCTGGCGGGACCTGCAGCAGCCTCTCCTGGGTAACTACAGGTACATTCAGCTGGCAGTTGAATTTTCGGAAACTCAGAGTTTTCAGAAGTCTACCAGGGCAACTATGGTCAATTTGGACCCACACAGAACAGACTGCTGCCCACACCTGCAGCTCCATCCCCACCCCAGGGAGGAGAGGAAGGAACTTGAAGCTTCATCAGTCTCTCTGGGAAACTACAGTCTAGGTTTGCACAAATTGTATTATTACACACGGCTGTGGCTCTGTCCCTACCCTGGCAGAGGGGAAAAGCGGAAGAAGCTTCATTGATTGGTCTTTGGGGCAATGTGGGCAGCTTGAGCCTCCACAGCTTACAGCACCAACTACATCCTCGGCTCTTACTACACAACAAGCGAGGGAAAAAGGGCAAGAAAGCCCTAAACTAAAGAGAGAAACTGTACCCAGAATAAATATATCTAGTAAGTCAGATGCCAAGACACCAACAAAAAATTACAATCCACACCAAGAAACAGGAAGATATGGCCCAGTTAAAGGAAAAAGGTAAGTCTCCAGATGACATAAAGGAGTTGCAACAACTAATCATAGATATTTAAACAAATCTTAATAAATTCAATGATATGGCTAAAGAGATTAAGGACATTAAGAAGACATTGGGTGCGCACAAAGAAGAATTTGAAAACATACATAGAAAAATAGCAGATCTTACAGGAATGAAAGGTGCAATAAATGAAATTAAAAATCCACTGGAATCATATAACAGCAGATTTGAAGAGGCAAAGAAAGGATTGGTGAGCTTGAAAAAATGGCCTCCAAAAGCAAACATACAAAAGAACAGATGAAGAAAAGAAAAGAAAAAATTAAAAAAAGTCTCAGAGTACTAAACGATAGCAAGAGACATGCAAACATACGTGTCGTGGGTGTCCCAGAAGGAGAAGAGAAGGGAAAAGGGGCAGAAGGAATATTTGAAGAAATAATGGCAGAAAATTTCCCAACCCTATTTTTTTTTAAGATTTTTTATTTTTATTTATTCCCCCTTCCCCCTCAACGCCTGGGCTTGCTGTCTGCTCTGTGTCCATTTGCTGTGCATTGTTCTGTGTCTGCTTGTCTTCTCTTCTCATCTTCTCTTTAGGAGGCACTGGGAACTGATGTGGGAGAGAAGCACCCAAACGCTTGAGTCACCTCAGCTCCTTGGTTCATTGTGTCTCTCATCTCACTGTCTTTCCTCTGTGTCTGTTTTTTGTTGCATCATCTTGTTGCATCAGTTCAGGGTGCAGGCCAGCTCTCCGTGGCGTGGGCCAGCTTCTCTGCAGTGTGAGCCAGCTTCACCTTCACCACGAGGCCCTGGGATCTAAACCCGGGACCCCCGATATGGTAGATGGGAGCCCAATCACTTGAGCCACATCCGCTTCCCTCCCAACCCTATTGAAGGACATAGATATCCATGTCCAAGAAGCACAGTGCACTCCCATTCTAATAAATCCAAATAGACCAATACTGAGACATATACTAATCAGAATGTCAAATGCCAAAGACAAAGAGAGAATTCTGAGAGCAGCAAGAGAAAAGCAATGCATAACACATAAGGGATATCCAATGAGATTAAGTTCTGATTTCTTATCAGAAACCATGGAGGCAAGAAGACAGTGGTATGTATATTTAAGATATTGCAAGAGAAAAACTTCCAGCCAAGAATCTTTCATCTGGCAAGACTGTCTCAAAAATGAGGGCAAGTTTAGAACATTCACAGATAAACAGAAACTGAGGGAGTTTGTAACCAAAAGACCTGCTTTGCAGGGAATACTAAAGGGTAAGCTACAATCTGAAAAGAAAAGACAGGAGAAAATGGGTGAAATAAGAACTGCCTTTAAAGTAATAACATTAAATGTTAATGGATTAAACTCCCCAATCAAAAGACACAGAATGGTGGAATGGATAAGAAAATATGAGCCACCTATATGCTGTCTGCAAGAGACTCACCTTAGTCCCACAGATACCAATAGATTAAAAGTGAAAGGTTGGAAAAAGATATTCCACACAAGCAGTAACAAAAAAAGCTGGAGCAGCTATACTTATATCAGATGAAACAGACTTTAAAAGACACTTATAATGCGCAAACTGAGGAAGAAGTCAGGATAAAAAAAATTCCATTTACAATAGCAACTAAAAGAATCAAATATTTAGGAAGAAACTTAAGCAGTGATGTAAAGCATTTGTATTCAGAAAACTACAATGCATTGTTAAAAAATATATAAAAAGAAGAACATTCCATGCTCGCGGATTGGGAGATTAAATATCATTAAGATGTGAACTCTACCCAAATTGATATACAGATTTCAATGCTATGCCAATAAAAATTCCACCACCATTTTTAAAAATAAATGGAATACATGATTATCAAATCTATTTGGAAGAGTAAGGGGCCCCAAATAGATAGAAACATCTTAAAAAGGATTAAGCAAAATTGGAGGACTTTAACTTCCAGATTTTAAATCATATTACCAAGCTATAATTGTAAAAACACCATAGTACTGATATAAAGACAGACACATAGACCAATGGAACCAAACTGATGGTTCAGAAACATACCCTCACATCTATAGTCAAGTGATTTTTGACAAGTCTGTCAAACCTACCCAGCTCAGGCAGAACAGTCCATTCAAGAAATAGTGCTGAGAAAACTGGATTTCCATAGCCAAGAGAAAGAAAGAGGGCCCCTATCTCACACCTTATACAAAAATTAACTCAAAATGGATAAAAAACCTAAATATAAAAGCAAGAACCACAATGCTTCTAGAAGAAAATATAGGAAAACATGGTTAAGACCCGGTGGCAGGTGGTGGATTCTTAAAGGAGATAAGAGGAGGACTGAGATGGACTGCTGATGCTAAATGTATGTAGAAGTTTTAATTAACTTGACTGTAAAAGTGTGGAAATGCATAGAGTTGATGGTAAGACATTATAGTGAGTAATCACTGGTTTATAAATGCGAATGTGGCTGGAAAAGGTAGTCTAGGGATATAAATGTCAATTAAAAGAAAGCTAGAGAATAATCTAGGGACTGAATAACACAGTAAACCCAGAGGTGGATGAGAATTGTGGTTAATGGTACAGATGCAAGAGTGTCCTTTGTGAGCTACAGCAGATGTACATCACTATTGCAGGGTGGTGGGAATATGGAGAAGCATGGGAAAACTACAATTAGTGTGACCTATAGATTGTGGTTAACAGCAGTACTATAATATTCATGCATCTATGCCAAACATGTACTGTGTTGATAATGGGGGAGTATGGAAAAAGTGTGCCAAATGTACACTAAGTACCATGATTAGTGGTAATAGTCTGATGATATTATCTCATAATCTGTAACAAATGTTCCACCACAGTGTGGTGTGTTGATAGAGGGATGTTGTATGGGAATTCTGCACATGTGCATGATTGTTTTGTAAGTTCACAACTTCTGTAATAAAAATATATTTTAAAAATAATAATAGGGTGGGTTAGGGGGGAAATATACCAAATGTAAGATATAGACTATAGTTAGTAGTAAGATTTTGACGATATTCTTTCATAATTTGTAACAAATGTCTCACAACAATGCAAGGTGTTGGTAGTGGTTTGATGTATGGGACCCCGGTATGATGTTATGTAAGTTTGCTCTGTAAGATCCCAATTTTTACTACATACTTGTTGTTTATGTATGTTCATGCATAAACAATATAATAATAATAACAACAGGGTGGGTTGGGGGGAAAATATACCAGATGTAAGATACTTTGGTTAGTAGTAATATATTGAGGATGCTCTTTAAACATTAGTTAAAAATGTTTCACAATAATGCAAGGTATTGGTGGTAGGATGAGGTATGAAAGCCCTGTATGATGTTATGTATGTTTATTTTATAAGTTCACAACTATTACTATACACTTATTGTTTGTATACGTTTATGTATGAGTGACATACTTCAATAAAGTTTTTTAAAATAGGAAAAAAATTAACTCTATTGTTTTCATTAAATGAAACATGCTTATTATAAGTGAAGTCAAATAGTACCCTAAAATACAAAGAAAGTAAAAATCCCCCAAATTCCATCTCCTAGAGATATCAATCAACAGATTACATTTTGGTGAACATACTTCCAGGAAATGTCTAGAATTTATAGCTCTGTATTCTTTGTTATTTCTGGTTTGTAAACTCCAGTCCTTTTTGTAGTATAGCATTCATCATGTTGTATTGTGATTGTCTAGATTTTTTGTTTACTCCTCAAGTTTATTAAGTTAGGGACTGTGTTCAACTTTGTTTCTTCTCTTTGCAGTGCTTGGCTTGTTTACAAACAAATAAATAAAATATATGATGGGAAGAAAAAAAATAAAAGAAGAGCCATGTAACAAAACCAAGAGAGAAACTGACCATCAGAGTAAATTCACAAAGGAATTCAGATGTCTAGATATCAGCAAAAAATTACAAGTCATACTAAGAAACAGGAAGAGATGGCCCAGCTAAAGGAACAAACCAAAAATTCTGACAAGACACATGATTTAAGACAATAAATCAGTGATAATCACACAAATCTCCTAAATCAATTCAAGGAGTTCAAGGAAAATATGACTAAAGAGAAAGGATATTAAGAAGATACTTTAAAATGTATTTTGATGACAGCTCAGTTGAATATGGATTAAAAAAAAGAAGATACTAGACTGGAGCTGCAGCAAAACATGGACCATAAGGACAATGCTGAGCATGTGGCAATGTCGGGCTAAAATCTCCCGAATGTCCTTTTTGGAAAAGCTGTCATTTAGTCTCAGATAGTATAAAAACCTTGTCTGTAAAATAGGAAAGGATAATGGATGAGGTTTTTTTTTTTTAATTAGAAAAATAATGTGAACATGATAAAGTATTTGAATAGTATAAGAGTATAATATGAAAAAAAGAAGTCTGATGTGGGAAATAAAATGATAATCACTTTGGAAAACCATTTGTCATTATGTGCCAAAGTGAATATACACATTCCCCAAGACCCAGCGATTTCATTCTGAGATATAGACCCAACAAAAATACATTCACCAAAATTCACATTCATCAGCCAAAGGGGTGCTGATGCAAAATACAAGAAATCTGTTGGCTTTTATAAAACAGTATTTATTGGAGTAGACGCTTACAGTTACCAGGCCATAAAGCATAAGTTACTTCCCTCACCAAAGTCTGTTGTTCAGCTGCCTTCTTCTTCCTCTTAGGGTTCTGTCATCCCAGCTTCTTCTAATCTCAGCTGTCAGCTGGGCTAAGTCTTGTATGTCTCCTGGGGCTTGTCTCTCTCCAGGCTCAGCTGCTCTGTTCTCTCCACAAGGTCAGCTGTAGACAATCACGCTCTCTCTCTCCCCGGGGCCTCTGCCATGTCTATGGAGCTGTCTCTATTCCTCTGCGTTCTTCTGTGTGTTTACTTCCCAGGGCTTTAGCATCAAAACTCCTACTAACTCCTCTGCCATGTCATTTTACTGTGAGTCCCCGCCCACCAAGGGGGCAGAGACCCAATGTCCTACTGATGTGACCCAATCAAAGCCTTAATCATTATTTAATCAAATAAAATTGAAACCTCTGAATTTAATACAATCTAATACACCCGGAAGAACAGACCAGTTTATAAACATAATCCAATATCTATTTTTAGAATTCATAAACAATATCAAACTGCTACAATGTTCATTGCAGCACTATTCATAATAGCTTAAAAACTGGAAACAAGCCGAAAGTCCATCAAGGTAGAATGGATAGAAACATTGTGGTATATTCACACAATGAAATGAATCAATTACAAATACATGCAACAACATAAAAGAATCTTACAAACATAAGGTTGAATTGCAGAGGCAAGATACAAGAGAAGACATAGGTATGAATCCATTGACATGAAGTTCAAAAACAGGCAAAACTTATCTGGTGAAAGAAACAAAGACATTGACCACCTTTGGGGGAGAGTGGTTAGTAACTACAAGGAGGCAGAAGGGTTCTGTGATGCTGGTAATGTTCTATTTCTCAATTTGGGTGCTGGTTTATACAAGTTGTCCTCTGTGAAAATGTACCAAGGTGTACACTTATGATGTGTACATTTATGTATGAGATACTTTGGTTTTCATTTAATGAAAATTTCTGTATTAGCATATACAGATCTACCTACGATTTTTGAAGGGCTCCAAATAAAGACATGTTGATTTAACCATTGGGGAAAAAAAAAAAAAAAGAAGACACTGGGGAGCAGATGTGACTCAAGCAGTTGAACACCTGCTTCCCACATGGGAGGTTCCGGGTTCAGTTCTCGGTGCCTCCTAAAAACAGAAAAACAAACAACAAGCAAACAAACAAAAAATCCAACTCAGGGAAGCCAATGTGGCTCAGTAGTGGTTGAGCGCTGGTTTCCCACATATGAGATCCTGGGTTCAATCCCTGACTCCAGTACCTTAAAAAAAAGAAAAAAGAAAAAAGACTCTGGGTGCACATGAAGAATTTGAAAGCTTGCAAAGATAAATCAGAAAGAGAAGAGAATGGAAAAAGTGGAGCAGGGTCTCAGGGAATTGAATGACAACACAAAATGCTACAAACATACATGTTATCGGTGTCCCAGAAGGAGAAGAGAATAAAAAGAGGCTTAAAGAATATTTAAGGAAATAATGACCAAGAACTTCCTAACCCTTTCAAAAGACATAAATATCAATGTCCAAGAAGCGCAACACACCCCAAATAGAATAAATCTGAATAGATATACTCCAAGACACCTACTATTCAGAATGATGAATACAAGAGATAGAGGATTCTGAAAGCAACAAAAGGAAAGCAATGCATCACATACAAGGGAACCTCAATAAGACTAAGTGCTGATCTCTCATCAAAAAACAAGGAAGCAAGAAGAAAAGGTATGATGTATTTAAGGTACTAAAAGAGAAAAACTGCCAACCAAGAATTCTTTATCTGGCAAAACTGTCCTTCAAAAATGAGGGTAAGTTTAAGGTTTTCACAGACAAACAAAAACTGAAAGTATGTTACCAAAAGACCAGATTTACAAGAGATACTAAAGGGAATGCTACAGCCTGAAAGGAAAAACCTAAGGGCAAAAGACTTGGAGAAGAGAGTAGAAATGAAGATTATTACTGCAGGTAACTTAAAGGGTAAAAAAAACAGACAATAGGGAAGCGGCTGTGGCTCAATCAGTAGGGCTCCCGTTTACCATTTGGGAGGCCCCGGGTTCGGTTCCCAAGGCCTCCTGGTGAAGGCAAGCCCGCCCGCCGGCGTGGTTAGCTGACCCAGCGAGCTCAAGCAGCAAGGGGGAGATAAATGAATAAATAAATAAAATCTTAAAAAAAAAAAAAACAGACAATAATAAGATATGACATGGAAAGCTAAATGATAAAATGGACAAAGTAAGTAATGCCTTTACTGTATTAACACTGAATATTAATAGATTGAATTCCCAATCAAAAGACATAGACTGATAGAACGGATAAAAAATATGAGCCATCTGTATGCTGTCTACAAGAGACTTACTTCAGCTGTAAGGACACAACCAGGTTAAAAGAGAAAGTTTGGAAAAAGAAGGAAAATCCACAAATATATGGAGATTAAACAACACACTCATCAAAACCAAAGGTTAGTTCTTCAAGATCAACAAAATCAGCAAACCCTTAGCTAGACTGACAAAGAGAAAAAGAGAGAAGAGGTAAATAAATAAAATCAGAAATGAGAGGAGGGATATTACCATTGACCACAAAGAAATAAGAGGGATCATAAAAAGATACTATGTCAAGGAGAAGCCCCAGATACCTTCAAAAATCCTCACCATTGGCTCCCAGAGAGCTAACAGGTGGGACAACCAAGCAGAACAGCAAACAGCTGGGACCCCGCCCCAACATATTTGAAGGGGGAGGAGGAAAGACTTTGAAAAGCCCTGACCTGGGGTCACACATGTGTGTCTCACTCTGCAGCATGCCTGTGGTGCATGCCTCGAACTGTGTACTTTTCTCATTTTCTTGTTTCTTAATAAACTCTTTACTCCCGTGGAAAAAAAAAAAAAAGATACTATGAAAAACTGTACACCAA
Source organism: Tolypeutes matacus (assembly GCA_026826555.1). Taxonomy (NCBI): domain Eukaryota; kingdom Metazoa; phylum Chordata; class Mammalia; order Cingulata; family Chlamyphoridae; genus Tolypeutes; species Tolypeutes matacus. The sequence goes on from JAKSZT010054396.1 coordinate 21,923,738, forward strand.
CAAATTAGACAACATAGATAAAATGGCCAAATTCCTAGAAACATATGAACAACCTTAGAAGAAATAGAAGACCTCAACAAACCAATAACAAATAAATAAAGAGATTGAAACGGTCATCAAAAACCTCATAAAGATAAAAAGCCCAGGACAAATAGCTTCACAAGTGAATTCTACAAATCATTCAAATATGATCTAATACCAATCTAGCGCAAGCTCTTCCAAAAAACTGAACAAGAAGGAACGCTCCCAAACTCATTCTATGAAGCCAACATCACCCTAGTACCAAAACCAAATAAAGATACTATGTAAAAGAAAATTACAGACCAATTTTTCTAATAAACATAGATGCAAAAATCCTCAACAAAATACCTGCAAACAGAATCCAAAAGCACATTAAAAGCATTATATAACATGATCAAGTAGGTTATATCCCAGATATGCAAGGGTGGTTCAACACAAGAAAATCAATTAGTGTAATAAATCACATTAATAAATTGAAGAAAAGTCACATCATCTAATTGACTGATGCAGAAAAGGTATTTGACAAAATGCAGCATCCTTTCTTGATAAAAACACTCCAAAAGACAGGAATAGAAGGAAGCTTTCCCAACATGGGAAAGTGCATATATGAAAAACCCACAGCTAGTACTATACTCAATGGTGAAAGACTGAAAGCTTTTCCACAGAGATCAGGAACAAAACAAGGATGCCCACTGTCACCACTGTTATTCGATATTTTGCTAGAACTTCTAGCTAGAACAATTAGGTAAGATAAATAAAAGGCACCCAAATAACTAAGGAAGAAGCAAAACTGTTGCTATTCACTGATGATATGAATATATATCTAGAAAATCCTGAAAAACCACAACAAAGCTACTAGAACTAATAGACAAAGTGACAGGATACAAGATTAATATGCAAAACTCAGAAGCATTTCTATACACTAGTGATGAGCAATCTGAGGAGGAAAACAGAAAAAAATTCATTTATAATAGCGACTAAAAGAGTCAAATATTCAGGAATAAACTTAACCACGGACATAAAGCATGAGCAATGAAATTAAAAAAATAGATAAATGGGACCTTGTCAAAATTAAATGCTTTTGTTCTTCAAAAAACTTCTTCATCAAGAAAGTAAAGCTCTCACTCTCTTCTCCATCATGGCTTCCACTCTCATGCTCTCTGTTCCTTCCTCTGTCCTTCTCATTTTGTCCATTTCACTGTTTTCACTTCCTCCTCTTCCCTTTGTCTATTTCTCATTGTCTACCTTTTCTCTCTCTCTCCCGCTGTCCCTTTGCTCCCTCTGTCTCTCACTCATCTCCCTCTATGCCTTTCCCATTCCCTCTCTCCTTTTATGCTGTCTCTTTTCGACTCCACTTTTCTCTGCCTTTCACTCTCTTCCTGCCTCCACCTTTCTGTTTTCTTACTCATGGTCTCCATTTCTCTCTATGTCTTGCCCACTCTCTCTCTCTCTCTCTCTCTCTCCATGTTTTATGTCTCTCTTTTGAGACTCTCCCCCCTCCACCTCTGCCCTACCTCCCTGCCCTTCTCTCTCCTCTTTCTCCCCTTTTCCCCTCTCCCAGCAATTACCAGGTCTGGCTGGGCAGACACAACCTGTTTGAGGACGAGACCACGGCCCAGTTCTTCTTGGTCAGCAAGAGCTTCCCTCACCCGCTCTTCAACTTGAGCCTCCTGAATAGCCACAGCTGCCTCCCAGGGGAGGACTACAGCCATGACCTCATGCTGCTCCACCTGGAGGAGCCGGCCATGGTCACCGACACCGTGAAGGTCATAGACCTGCCCACCCAGGAGCCCGAGTTGGGAAGCTCCTGCCTGGCCTCGGGCTGGGGCAGCATCACACCGGAGCAGTTCTCATACCCAGACGAACTGCACTGTGTGGACATGGAACTCCTGCCCAACGACGTGTGTGCCAGGGCCCACGACCAGAAGGTGACGGATTTCATGCTGTGTGCGGGCCACCTGGATGGCGGCAAGGACATCTGCGTGGGTGACTCGGGGGGCCCACTGGTGTGCGATGGCATGCTTCAAGGCATCACATCATGGGGCCACATCCCCTGCGGCAGCCCCCAAAAGCCGGCCGTCTGCACCAAGCTGACCCCGCACCTGGAGTGGATCTACGAAACCATGGAGGCTAACCCCTGAGGGCCGGCTCCCCACCCCAGTAAAACTGAATGCGCATCCAAAAAAAAAAAAAAAAGAAAGTAAAAAGCCTACTGAAAGGGAGAAAATATTTGGAAACCACATATCTGATAAGGGTTTGATATCCGTGTTATATAAAGAGATCATACAATTCAAAAATAACAAGAGAATATCTAGGAATAAATGTAACCAAGGATATGAAGGACTTATAAACAGAAAACTATAAAACTTTGCTAAAAGAAATTAAAGAAGATCTAAGTAAATAGAAGGACATTCCACGCTTATAGAATAGAGGACTACATATTCTTAAGATGTCAATTCTACCCAAAATGACTTACAAATTCAATGTAACCCCAATCAAAATTCTAACAACCTGGGGGGGGGGGATGTGGCTCAAATAGTTGGGCACCCATCTGCCATATGGAGGAACCTGGGTTCGATCCCAAAGACCTTCTGGTAAAAAAAATAATAATAATTAAAATTAAAAAGAAAATCCTAACAACCTACTTTGCAGAAATGGAAAAGCCAATTATCAAATTTATATGGAAGGGGGGTCGGATGTGGCTCAACTGGTTGGGCGTCCGTCTCCCACATGGAGGGACCCGGGTTCAATCCCCGGGACCTCCCGGTAAAAAAAAAAAAAAAAAAAAAAATTTACATGGAAGGGTAAGAGACACCAATAGCTAAAACCATCTTGAAAAAGAAGAATGAAGTTGGAGGACTCATACTTCCTATCTTTAAAGCATAAGCACAAGGTACAGTAGTAAAAACAACCTTGTACTTGCACAAGGATAGAAATATAGACCAATGGAATTGAATTAAGCATTCTGAAACAGACCCTTACATCTATAGCCAATTGACTTTTGACAAGGCTGCCAAGTACACTCAATTGGGAAAGAATAGTCTCTTTAACAAATAATGCTGGGAGAACAGGATAACATTATACAAAGAATGAAGGAGACCCCCATCTCACACCACATACAAAAATTAACTCAAAATGGTATAAAAGACCTAAATGTAAGAGCTAGAACCATCAAACTCCTAGAAGAAAACACAGGAAAACATCTTCAGGACCTTGTGTTAGGCAATGGTTTCTTAGACTTCACACCCAAAGCACATGCAACAAAAGAGAAAAAAAAAAAAAAAAAAGATAAATGAGACCTCCTAAAGATAAAAACCTTTTGTGCCTCAAAGCACTTTATCATGAAAGTAAAATGACAACGTATACAATGGGAGAAAATATTTGGAGATCATATATCTGATAAAGGATTAATATCTACAATATATAAAGAAATCCTTCAACTTAACAACAAAGACAAACAACCTAATTAAAAAATGGCTAAAAGGGAAGCGGCTGTGGCTCAATCAGTAGGGCTCCCGTTTACCATACGGGAGGCCCGGGTTCGGTTCCCAGGGCCTCCTGGTGAAGGCAAGCAAGCCCGCCCGCATGGCATGGTTAGCTGACCCAGCGAGCACAAGCAGCAAGGGGGCGATAAATGAATAAATAAATAAAATCTTTAAAAAAAAAAAAAATGGCTAAAAGACTTGAACAGACATGTCTCCAAGGAAAATATACAAATGGCCAGAAAGCACATGAAAAGATACTCAACATCATTAGCTATTAGGGAAATGCAAATCAAAACCACAATGAACATGTATGATCAACTGATTTTTGACAAGGCTGCCAAGTCCACTCAGCTGTGTCAGAATAGTCTATTCAACAAATAATGCTGGGAGAACTGGATATCTATATCCAAAAGAAAGAGGACTGTCTTAGTTTACTAAAAGGCTGCTGATGTGAAGTACCAGAAATGGGTCGGCTTTTATAATGGAAAATTTATTACGGATAAAAGTTTACAGTTCTGAGACCATAAAATGTCCAAATCAAGGTACCATCAGAGATGCTCTCTCACCAAAGTTATTTGCCACGTGATAAAACAAGATGATCAGTGATCTCTGCCTAGGTCTCTGCCTTCCCCTCCTTGCTTACCACCTTTTGGAGCCCAGCTCCTGGAATTCAGCTGTGAGCAACTAGGCATAGGGCTTGTCTCTTTCCGGCCTCCTCTCAATCTCAGCTGTTCTGCTTTCTTCCCAAGTTTAGCATTGAACTATCAGGCACACGGCAGGGCTCATCTCCTGAGCCTTAAGCTGCTCCGTGGGCCCAGTGCCTCAGGGACCTCTTTCTGTGACTCTGTGCTATACTGGTTCCAGACTCCAGGACACTTCTCAGCCCTTGGGACTTCTCTGTTTTCCTGTCCCCTTTCTCACATGACAGGATCAATATGGTGCCTTCCTTTTCCTCTGTTTGTCTCCCTCTCTCTGTGTCTCTGTATATATCAGATCCAGCAAGAGGGTGGAGCCCAAGTTGGCTCATGCCTCATTGATGTAGTCCAATTAAATCCAATATAATCAAGTGATCTAAAGTGAATCTATGAAGCAGAGTGGCTCAAGTGATTGAGCTCTCACCTACCACATGGGAAGTCCCGGGTTTGGTTCCCGGTGCCTCCTGGAAAAGAAGAGCAAGACAGCAAGCTGGTGTGACAGGCAGGTGCAACAAGCTGATGCAACAAGATGACACAACAAGGAGATACAAAGAGAAAAGACAACGAGAGACACAACAAAGCAGGGAACTGAGGTAGTTCAAGCAAGTAAGCACCTCTCTCCCACATGGGAGGTCCTAGATTCAGTTCCTGTTATCTCCTAAAGAGAAGATGAGCAGACACAGAGAGCACACAGGAAATGGACACAGAGAGCAGACAGCATGTGCAAACAACAATTGGGGAGGGGGGTAAATAAATAAAATAAATCTTTAAGAAAAATAAAATAAAGTAATTCTAATGTAATGAAAGTGTACCACACCCACAGGAATAGATTAAGAATATAATCCTTTTGGATTCATAAAATTCAAACTGTCACAAGGACCCCTATCTCTCACCTTATACTAATATTAACTCAAAATGGATCAAAGACCTAAATTTAAAAGCTAGATCCATAAAACTCCTAGAAGAAAATGTAGGGAAACATCTTCAAGATCTTGTAGTAGAAGGTAGTTTCTTAAACCTTACATGCAAAGCACAAGCAACAAAAGAAAAAATAGATTAAACACTTTTGTACTTCAAATGACTTTGTCAAGAAGGTAAAAAGGCAGCCTACTCAATGGGGAAAAATATTTCATAACCACATATCCAACAAGGTTTAATTTCCAGGATATATAAAGAGATTATACAATTCAATGATAAAAAGATAGGCAACCCAATTAAAAAATAGCCAACACACTTGAATAGACATCTTTTCCAAAGAGGAAAATACAAATGGCTAAAAAGCACATGAAAAAATGTTCAATATCACTAGCTATTAGAGAAATGCAAATCAAGACTACAATGAAATATCGTTTCACACCTGATAGGATGGCCACTATTAAAAAACAGAAAATTACAAGTATTGGAGAGGATGTGAAGAAACAGGAACACTACTTCTCTGTTGGTTGGAATGTAGAATGGTGCAGTCTTTGTAGAAGACAGTTTGGCAGTTCCTTAGGAAGCTAAATATAGAACTGCCATATGACCTGGCAATCCCACTATTAGGACTATATTCAGAAGAATTGAAAGCAGGGATGTGAACATACATTTGCATAATAAGAGCATAAATTAATAAAATAGAATACCAAGATAAAAAAATACCACAATGAGATACCCTTTCACACCCACTAGAACAGCTACTATTAAAGAAAACAAACAAAATTACAGGTATTGGAGAGGATGTGGAGAAATAGGAAGTCATTCATTGCTGATATGAATGTAAAATGGTATAGCCACTAGGAAAGACAGTTTTGCAGTTAGAAATACCTGGCAAGTCCTCTACTAGGTATATTCCCAAAGGAATTGAAAGCAGGGATGCAAAGACATTTTCACACCCATGTTCATATTGGCATTATTCACAATTGTCAAAGGTGGATGCAATCTGTGTGCATCAACAGGTGAATGGATAAACAAACTGTGGTATTTACACATAATAGAATATTATTTAGCTGTAAAAAGGAATGAAGTGTTGAACATGCAACATTATAGATGAACCCTGAAGACATCACATTATGAGAAATAATCCATACACAAAAGGACAAATATTTTAGGATCTCACCAATATGAAGAAGCAAACTCATAAGAGTCAGAATTGAGTATATAGGTCACAGGGCATGGGGCAGGTATAGGAAGTGAGGAGGTAAGGCTTAAAATTTACAGCATTCCTAGCTGGGACAAAGGAAGAGTTTTGGTAATGATTGGTGGTGATGGTAGCACAACACTGTGAATGTAACTAACAGCACTGAATTATATATTTGAATGTGGTTAAAAGAGGAAATTTTATTTACTAAAATAAAAATTAAAAAGCAAAAAACAGTAAACAAGTTAAACCATGGGCTATAGTTAATAGTACAATCATAAAAATGTGCTTTCTATAAACTCATGGAGTTAATAACTAGAATATGGGTCACCAGAAAATAGAATGAGGTTAGAGAATGAAAAGCTGAGGGTTAATTTGTGCAGAATTGGTAAAAGGGATGTGTATTAATCTTTGGAAATGAATAGAAAAGGTGAAAGCACAACATAGTGTTTGTAACTAGCAGTGCTATTAAATGAGTATGAAGTAGTTGAAAGGGAAAGTCTAAGGACATGTATATTACTAGAAGGAAAGCTAAAAAATGTAACATGGAAATGTATAACATAGTAAAACTTCATGTGAAATATGAATATGGGTAATATTGCATATATAAGACTTTTTCTTTGAAATTGAACAAATGTATGTTAATGTTAGAAGATGTTAATATCAAGCAAAAAAAATTATGTTAAGTGAAAGAAACCAGACACAAAGTACTATATATTGTATGATTCCATTTATATAAAATGTAGATATAAATCAATTTATAAAGATGGAATTAGATTAGTGGTTTTGTAAGGGCTGGGGAAGGATAGAGGGATTGAGAGATAACTGCTAAGGGGTGTGGAGTTTTTCTTTTTGGAGTAACAAAATTGTTCTAAATTTTTTTGTGGTGATGAATGCACAATACTGTGATTATGCTAAAAACCGTTGATTGTACACTTTGGATAGATTGTATGGTATGCGAATATATATCAATAAACTACTTTAAAAAAATGTGCTTTTGGGGAGCAGATGTGGCTCAAACAGTTGAGCACCTGCCTCCCTCATGGGAGGTTTTTTTTTTTTTTTTTTTAAGATTTTATTTATTTATTCATTTATCCCCCCCTTGCTGCTTGTGCTCGCTGGGTCAGCCAACCACGCCGTGCGGGCGGGCCTGCCTTCACCAGGAGGCCCCGGGAACCGAACCCGGGGCCTCCCATATGGTAAACGGGAGCCCTACTGATTGAGCCACAGCCGCTTCCCATCATGGGAGGTCTTGGGTTTGGTTCCCAGTGCTTCCTAAAGAAGACAAACAAACAAAGAGCAGGCATCGAACAGACAACAAGCAAACAACAAGCAGAAAATAAGCAAACAACGAGCAAAAACAAACAAGCGGGGAGTGGATGTGGCTCAAGCAGTTAAGCACCCGCCTCCCACATGGGAGGTCCTGGGTTCGGTTCCTGGTGCTTCCTAAAGGAAAAACAAGCAGACAACGAGCAGACAATGAATGCAAACAATGAGCAAAAACAACAAGCAAAAACAATGAGCATAAACAATGAGCAAACAGATGAAGGAGCCATCGGGGGGGGGGGATGTGCTTTCATAGTTGTACCAAATGCACCACACCAATGCAAGGCATTATTAATAGAGAGATATATGTAAATCCTTTATTTTGTGCATGACTATTCTGTAAACCCACACTTCTCTAATTAAAAAAAAAAGTATAAAGATTACCCACAGAATGGGAGAAAATATTTTCAAGTCACATATTTGATGAGGGATTTGTATGTGGAATATATAAGGAACTCTTACAATCACTCAAGTGATTGGGCTCCTGGCTACCATATAAGAGGACCAGGGTTTGATTCTCGGGGCCTCCTGGTAAAAGGCAAGCTGGCCTGTGCGGAGATCTGGCCCATGCAGGAGTGCTGGCCCGCACAGGAGTGCTGGCCGTGTGGAGAGCTGGTACAGGAAGATGACACAACAAAAAGAGACACAGAAGAGAGACGCTAAGAGACACAGCAGACCAGGGAGGTGTGGTGGCACAAGAGATTGAGTGCCTCTCTCTACTCCTGAAGGTCCCAGGATCGATTCCCAGTGCCGCCTAAAGAGAAAACAAGCAGCCACAGAAGAACATACAGGTGCAGACAGTGAGCACAGACACAAAAAGACAAATAGCCCAATTTATAAATGGGCAAAGGATCTGAATATTTTCCAAAGATATATAAATGGCCAATGAGCACATGAAAACAAGCTCAACATCATTAATTATCAGGCAAATACAAATCCAAATCACAATCTCACTAGGATGATTAGGATAAAAAAGGCAGATAACGTGTTGGTCAAGGTGTGGAGAAGTTGAAACCCTCCAAAACTGGTGATAAAAATGTAAAATAATATATCTGCTTTTGAATACAGTTTGGCACACACTCAATAGGTTAAACAGAATTACCATATTACTCAGGAATTCCATTCCTAGGCATTCAAGAGAAATTAAAATATATTTCCACTCAAAAACATGTAATGAATGTTCATAGCAGCACAATTCATAATAGTCAAAAAGTGGAAACAACCCAATTGTTCATCAATTGATGAACAGATAAATAAAATGTTATTTTCATATAATGGAATATTGTTCAGCCATGACAAGGAATGTAATGGTCATACATGCTACCACATGGATGAACCTTGAAATCATTAGGCAAAGTGAAGAATGCCAGTCACAACAGACATTATACGATTCCACTTATATGAAATGTCTAGAACACAAACTGGTGGTTATCTAGGGATGGGTAAATTAGAGGTAAATGGAGAGTGACTACTAAGGGATATAAGATTTGTTTATGGGGTAATAAAGATGTTCTAAAATTGAGGTTAGGTGCACAACTGTAATTAAACTAAAAACCACCAAATTAAACAATTTGAAAGGGTGAATTTTATGGTTTATAAAATATTTCTTAATAAAGCTGTTATTTTAGAAAAACAAAAGGGCACAGGAACCAGCTTGAAAGGACTTTACCATGGGAAGCGGCTGTGGCTCAATCAGTAGGGCTCCCGTTTACCATATGGGAGGCCCCGGGTTCGGTTCCCAGGGCCTCCTGGTGAAGGCAGGCCCGCCCGCACAGCGTGGTTGGCTGACCCAGCGAGCACAAGCAGCAAGGGGGGGATAAATGAATAAATAAATAAAATCTTTAAAAAAAAAAAAAAAAAAAAAAAGAAAGGACTTTACCAGCCAAATCTGGACAATTTGAGCAACAAAATAGAAAAGTATAGTAATGGAGTATAACCTATAAAATAAGAATCCATGAATTTAAGCTGATGGAAGGAAGTAAATTTTTGTCTTTGAAAGAAACTGTTAAAAGAAGGAAAACAGGGGGACGGATGTAGCTCAAACAGTTGGGCATCCGTCTCCCATATGGAGGGACCTGGGTTCGATCCCTGGGACCTCCCGGTAAAAAAAAAAAAAAAAAAAAAAAGAAGGAAAACATAAGCCACAGATTGAGAGAAAATATTTGCGAATTACTTATCCAACAAAGGATGTTCAGAATATAACAAAGAGGGAAGCGGCTGTGGCTCAGTCAGTGGGGCTCCCGTTTACCATATGGGAGGCCCCGGGTTCAGTTTCCGGGGCCTCCTGGTGGGGGCAGGCCCGCCCGCACGGCGTGGTTGGCTGACCCAGCGAGCACAGGCAGCAAGGGGGGGAATAAATGAATAAATAAATAAAATCTTTAAAAAAAAAAAAAGAATATACAAAGAACTCCCATAATCTAACAATAAGAAAACATAATCAACCAACCAAAGACAAAAGTCTCAATAGATATTTTCACAAAGAAGATATACAGATGGTTAATAAACATGGAAGAGCTCAACATCATTGATGATTAGAAAAATGCAAATTAAAACATGAGATAGGGAAGCGGATGTGGCTCAAGCGATTGGGCTCTTGCCTACCACATGTGAGGTCCGTGGTTTGGTTCCCAGTGCCTCCTAAAGAGGACAGCAAGCTGGTGCAACAGGCAGGCGCTGCAAGCTGACACAACAAGATGATGCAACAAGAGACACAAGAAGAAAAACATAATGAGAGATACAACAAAGCAGGGAGCAGAGGTTCCTGGTGCCTCCTAAAGAGGACAAGCAGGACGGCAAGCTGGCGCGACAAGATAATGCAAAAGAGACACAAGAGGAAGAACATAAAGAGACACAACAAAGCAGGGAACTGAGGTGGCTTCAGTGATTAGGCGCCTCCCTCCCACATCAGAAGTTCCAGGTTTGGTTCCCGATGCCTCCTAAAGAAACAAGACAAAAGACACAGCAACTGCAAATAACGAGGGGGTGGAAAGAGATAAATAAAATAAATCTTTAAAAAAAACCCAAAAACATGAGAAAGCACTATATACCTACTGGGAGTGCATAAAACAACAACGCAAAGCCCTAATAATGTCAAGCGCTGGTGAAGACAGAGTTCTAATAACTAGAACTTCATACATTGCTAGTTAGAATGTAAAATGGCACAACTTCTTTGGAAGACAGTTTGCTATTTTCATTTATTTGTTTGTTTGTTTGTTTATTGGCTTTGGGAACATTTTCTTAATTTAATATAGAATGGAATTCAATGATTAGCAACAGCACTAAACACTGACCCCGTTTCTTGTCATTAGTCTGCTGACACCTGATGTATATCAACAGTCCAGTGTCCAACTCGGGAGAGGGTACAGGGCTTCAATACTAAGAGGAATCTCCAACTCCCATCCCTGTGGGCGCTGCACAAAAACGCAAAAGGCTTTCCTGGCACAAAGTGATGGCAGTGCCTCGCTTGGGTCTGCTCCTGGGGGAAGAGGGGCTCATCCTTCTCCTCAATCACTTTATCTGCAAGCACTCAGTGAACTCAACTAGACAGACATCCTAACTTTATAACCTAAGGGTTGGGCCTGCATGTGGATTGCTTTTGTGGGGAGCCTTCTAGGTGCCAAATGTGTGTTTCTGTGGCATTGATGGTGATGTCCATGTGGATTCAGCCATATATTTCTGACAAGCTGGGGGAAGAAGCAATGATAATTTTGGCTTTTCTGGTTTTATCTTCAGAAAATAAAAAGCTTTTGTAAAACAGCTAAGAGTCAATATGATTTCCACAGCTTCAATCTCCTTTAAAAATAAAATTCTTAAAGGTCCAAAAACAAAGGAGGGGGCCAAATGAAAGAAAGAGAGAGAGAGAGAGAGAGAACCAAACCAAAAAAGGAAAAAAAAATTGCTGATATTGCCACAAAATATTAGAAATCTCCTGACATGCTGAAACTAAATGGCCCTAAGTTCAAAACCAATCAGCTACTTGTTTTTAATTTTTTGTGCTTTCCTTTTTGTGATTTGCTCTTTCTGCCCCTTTGCCATCCAATTGGTAATGTTATTCAAACAGGACAGAATCCCCACTAAGTGCAGAAGGGACCCTGCTGCCTCCATCTCCTCGTTCTCACCTTCGGGTGACTTTTCTGTGTGTCTCTTTTTGAGGGACTGCATGTCGCTGGGGTGCCTCTTGTGCTGGGAGGCATACCTGCTGACCCCCAGAGCATCCTTGGCCTCTTTCCGGCTGCGTTTCCTGTTGTCCACTGTTGCGCTCTCATGGCTTGGGAAGCTCCCATTTGTTGGGCCCCCTTCATGGCAAACTCGTAGTGGTCATTGGTCAAGGAGGAGTTGGTGGTGGGGCAGGTGCTGTGAGTGGCAGTAGGTTTGGCTCTGGCTGTAGTTGTGATCCTCCTTGAGGTTGCTGCTGACCACCGAGGAGCCACATAAGGGCTCACTCTCAGTCCGCATCCCACAGCCAGAGATGCTGTTTCTCAAGGTTGCCATCCTACCAATGGAGTGACTGGCAATGACCAGATGCTGGGAAACATCCTTTGGCTCAGAACCTGTTCTCCATTTTGTATCACTCCTGGAGGAACTGCTTGTATCTCAGGGGGAGTATTCAAAAGCATCATGGCAGTGGCAGCATCAATGTCAGGATCTTGCAGAAGGGCTTCATTTCTCTTCAAGAAGGTACTGCCTGGCCAGATAGGTGGACCTGATGTGCTTTGATATGCCTGAGGAGACGTGGGAGGTGTGTTGAACACACTTGGGTATGGGTGATAACACGTCTTTTTCAGAGCCTGAATTATATTTTGTCTATATTCTGGGACTATGCACCATAACCACACTTTCCCAATACTATGACTCCTCTCTTGGTCCACTTTCTTAAAACATTTATGAATGACAAATTATATCTCATTGAGTTTTTCTACCCAGTAGATGCATTTACAAAATATGGAAAATGTTCCAAGGTCCAATTGTTGATAACCTTTACAGGCAGGTGCTTCGTTGGAGGGTCCTCAGTGGCCATTAATATGAGACAGCTAAAGGAATGGGGGCCGGGTTGCAGCTGGGGTTCTGCCTGGCATCATAGGGCAAGTCCGAGTGGGTGGGAACAAAGAGTGTCATCATCCAGGTCCTGGATGGGGCTGACACTCCCGAGGACCGACTCCTCAAAGCTCTTTGGCAAGTTCTTACTCTTGTGCAGCCATTTCAGGTTGGTCAGCTCTTTCTTTCATGGCCCAGTCTTCTAATCTGATATCAGGCAGAGAGAAGTTGAGGTCATCATCTCCCTGAAGAGCCTTGGAGAAACCGCTGCCCTGGTAACACTGACTCAGTCTACTGGAAACACTAATTCCTGAGCTTTCTGGCTTCTTACTGGGAGGCATGACTGTACCAATTTACATGAAGGCACCTAGCTGGAGTGGGTCGCGGGAGTGCCATTGCCGATCAGCAGAGCCAACAAATTTTCCCAGGCCCTTTTGCAGGCAGAAGATGCACAGGCAGAGCGTTGGGTGGTGGGCAGCAGGGGCTGGTGGTCAAGGTGCAGTGTGCCATTGCTAGTTTCTTAAAGCATACATCTACCATATGACCTAGCAATCACATACCTAGCTATTTACTCAAGAGAAATTAAACTTATATTCACCCCAAAATCTTCATGTGAATGTTTGGAGAAGCATCATTTATAATCACCAAAAAATGATAACCCAAATGTCTTCCAAGCAGCAAATGGATAAACAAATTGTGATATATCCGTACAATGGAATGCTGCTCAACAATAAAAAGGAATAAACTATTGATACAAACTATAGTATGGACAAATCAATGAGCTGCAAATGCATTATCCTAAGTGAAAGAAGCAAGATTCGAAGGGTTATATAGTATGATTTCACTTAGATGACATTCTAGAAAAATCAAAACTACAGGGATGGAAAACAGATTGGTGGTTAGCAAGAGTTGGAGGTGGTGGAAGGGGTTGACTAAAAAGTGGCAGCATGAGGAAATTTTGGAGCATGATGGAATTTCTTAGTTACATTTGTCAAAACCCATAGAACTGTAGCCCCAGGAGTAAATTTACTATATGCAAATCAATCAATAAATAAAAGAAAAATAATTTTGATAGCTGTTTTAGAAATGGAACACAGCAGGACAAAAGTAGTAAAATGGAGACCAGCTACAAATCTATTGCAATAGTCCACAAGAGAGGTGATATGGCTTGAGCTATAGTAAGAATAGTGGTTGGATTCAGGACATATTTTGGGGGAAAAGCTGGTAGGATTGGCTGATAGGAATAAACGTGGGAGTTAAGAGGGGGATGTATCAAGGAAGACTCCTAGGTTTTTTACTGTCAACTAAGTAGATGATATTATTAATTGATAAGACTGAAAAGACAGGTTTGGCTGGAGGGAGGAAGTAGGAATAGAATTCTGTTTTAGGTATATGCAGTTTGAGGTACCTATTAGAAATCCAATGGAGATGTCAGGTTAGCAGCTGAGTCTGTAAGTCTGACGTTCTGGGAAGAAGTCAAGGCTGAAGATACAAATTGGGGAATCATCAGGTTATATAGGTGGTATTTACAGCATGGGACTGGATGGGATTACCTAAGGAGAGAAAGTTAATAAAGAATAGAATAGAACAGACCATCCCTTAACACATTTTTAAAGAATTTATAACAAAAGTAACTAATTTTCCCTTTCAAATTCCAGTCTTATCTCACTGAAGCTAGACATTAGTCTCCTTGATTAGTATACTAGTCCCAAATTTTCTTAGCTACACAGAAAAGTCCATCTTCTAAGGAAAATTGTTTTCATGATTTACATCTGATTCAGCCCAGTTTTATAATCTGAGATAGAAAACGAATACTTATTAAACACACTGTTTAAAGTACTGTAATAAGTTCTTCACATACATTATTTCATTTAATCCTCATGGTAGCAGATAAGGTATTATCATCACTCATTTTACAGATAAAAAAATGAGGCTTAGAAGGACAAGTAATTTGCCTATAGTGACAAAGGAAGTAGTAAAACTAGGATTTAATCTGGCTCTCTGATTCTCCATTTCATGTTATGGGGCTATTTTATTTCTGGGGATGCCTTACTTTTCCTCCCTATATACTAATCATATATAACTTCCTAACATTATAGGGTAATCAGAGATGAAAAAACATTTGGTCTCTGTTAGGAGCTCACTAATAAAAGAGTGTAAAAGCAGAACTTTTAAGTATAATCACTCTTAAAAGAAACTTATTGGGAAACGGATGTGGCTCAAGAAGTTCGGCGTCCGTCTACCATATGGAGAGACCGGGGTTCGATCCCCGGGACCTCCCGGTTAAAAAAAAAAAAGAAACTTATTAAAGAAAAAGAACTAGGTAAGTAAATGAGAAATTATTCTCTATATAAATAGAATAGAGGAGTGTGTGTTTCTGTGTGTATGTGCACTCATGTGCGCACAAGCACATGAACTGGGGGAGAGGTGAAGGTGAGGAGGAGAAGGGAGAGGAATACAGGTGTTATTCCAGTTTGAGAGTCTGGAAACTTAGGCCAAGATTGATAAGTGTATCTCCATGGTATTTACAAAATAGGGCTGTATGAGATCATCAAAGGAGAGAAGGTTAATATAAAAAAAGAATACAGGCACAGAGAAGCAATTAAAGGATAAGGTTTTTAAATGTTGTTTAAAATTCATTTGGAATGAGGAATGAGGAAAAACTGTCTGAAGGACAGTGTCTGTGGGTATTCTATTTAAAAATGAACTTGAGAAGGAGGCTATATGCTAAGGTTTGAGGGAATGGGAAGACAAGATTCTAAGCAATTATCCATACCAGTATTTCAAAAATGTTGGTCCTAAAACTTCAAAGATAAAGAGACCAGAAATACTTTTTTTCCAGGTAGAATGGAATAAATTCAAAGACCTTGTTCAACTCTATATTTAAAATGATACTTTCTATACTTCAGCATAAAATATGAGCTATAATAAGTAATGATTCATGCTGCACGAAGGAAAAAAGATGCTAATTTCACCCCATTATATTTTGTTCCAATTATATTTTATAGAGGAAGATAGGACACACAGAAAAATTTTGAAAGCGATTCAAAACTTTTGTATAATGTGAAAATGACTCTTGCAAACTGACAGACTCGGGACTAAACAAAAAACCATGGATATATGGAATACATTAAAATTTCATCATTTTTATATGAAAAATTCTACAGAAATTATTCTGAAAAAATATCAAAACTTAACAAATTCAGTCTAAATTAAGGAAAGTAATGCTTCAAAAAAAAGAACAGGGGGCAGATGTGGCTCAAATGGTTGGGCGTCCGTCTGCCATATGGAGGGACGTGGGTTCGATCCCCAGGAACTCCCGGTAAAATTTAAATATATATATATATATATAGAAGGTGCATGGGCTGCCAGGCTGTGTGTGCCGGTGAGCCGCCAGGCCCCGGGAGCCATGCAGCAAGATGATGACGTAACAGGAGAGAGACACAGGGGAGAGACAAGACAAGATGCTCCGAAAGCTCTGAAAACCAGGAACTGAGGTGGCGCAGGTGGCAGAACACCTCTCTCCTACATTGGAGGTCTCCAGGATCGAATCCTGCTGAAGACCAGAGGAGGAAGATGAGAAGTGATGGCAGGAAACAGATACAGAGAATTGCCCAGCAAATGGACACAAAACAGCAAATGGGGAAGGGGGGCTTAAAATGGATAAAGTAAATAAATAAATCTTGAAAAAAAATAAAGAACAAATTATATGTTTCATTGGCTGGCATTTTGTTAGCATTTAGTAAGGAAACCATATGCCATATAGCCTATGACCCAGTAATTCTACTCCTAGTACAGCATGAAAAGAAATGTTTTCCCAAATTCCCAATGTGACATGTATAAGAGTGTTTACTGCAGCATCACTGGTTGTAAGGAAGAAAGCAGAGACAATCTAAACATTCATCAAAGATTTTAAAAAATGGGTATATATTCACAAAATGGAACACTATATAGCAGTTAAAATGAATGAACTAGTCTTAAATATATCAACAAGTAAAATTTCAAAAATATTTTACTTGTTGGAGAGAAAAAAGTTGTAGAAAGATAAAAATATATTTGTAAACTTTAAAAACATGCAATATTATATATATTTTTTTCTTTTTTAACTTTATTTTGTATATTTAATAATTGGAATTATAAACAATAATTTAAAAAGAAAAAGAAAATACTGTTGAATAAAACATACATTTCTCAAATAGATGTCCTGGATAAATATAAATTTTTTGAATCATACAATATATTACACAATTTATTTGGTTCATAGTAACACAATCATACAGTATTTGTCCTTTTGTATCTGGCTTGCTTTGCTCAACATAATGTCCTCCAGGTACATCCATGTCGTCATATGCTTTATGACTTCATTTCTTCTTACAGCTGCATACTATTCCATTGTGTGAATACACCACAGTTTGTTTATCCAATCATCTGTTGATAGACACCTGGGTTGTTTCCAACTTTTGGCAATCATGAATAATGTTGCTATGAACATCGAGGTACAGATGTCTGTTCGTGTCATTACTCTCTGGGTATATGCCACAGTGGTATTGCAGGGTCATGTGACAAGTCTACATTCAACTTCTTTAGGAACTGCCAAACAGTCCTCCACAGTGGCTATAGCATTCTGCATTCCCACCAACAGTGAATAAATGTTCCTATCTCTCCACATCCTCTCCAACACTTGCAGTTCTCTGTCTTTTTAATAGTGACCATTCTGATCGGTGTGAAATGATATCTCATTTTAATTTTGATTTGCATTTCCCTAATCATTAGTGATATTGAGCATTTCTTCATATGGTTTTTGCCATTTGTATTTCTTCTTTGGACAAATGTCTATTTAAGTCTTTTGCCCATTTTTAAATTGGGTCGTTTGTCTTTTTATTGTTGAGTTGTAACATCTTATATATCCTGGATATTAAACCATTATCAGATATGTGATTTCCAAGTATTTTCTCCCATTGAGTTGGCTGCCTTTTCACCCTTTTGACAAAGTTCTGTGAGGTGCAAAAGTGTTTAATTTTGAGGCAGTTCCATCCACCTATTTTCTCTTCCGTGGCATGTGCCCTGGGTATAAGGTCCAAGAAACCATGACCTTTCACAAGGTCTTGGAGATGTTTCCCTACATTTTCTTCCAGTAGTTTTATGGTCTGGGCTTTTATATTTAGGTCTTTGATCCATTTTGAGTTGATACTTGTATAGGGAGTGAGATAGGGGTCCTCTTTTATTCTTTTGATTATAGACATCCAGTTGTCCCAGAACCATTTGTTGAAGAGACTGTCCTGTCCTATAACATTAACTTGGTAGATATGTCAAAAACTAGTTGACTGTGTAGGTGAGGGTTTATTTCTGGATTCTCAATTCTATTCCACTGATTAATGTGTCTATCTTTATGGCAGCACCAGGCTGTTTTGACCACTGTAGCTTTGTAAAATGTTTCAAGGTCATACATATTGTTTATAAATACATATACATGTAATAAACTACAAAAGCAAGAAAAACAATAAAGAACAACCTCTAATTCAGTTAGTAGCTACCTCTGGGGAGAGATGAAGACCAGTGGGTTTGGGAAGAAGAACTCAGGGTGCTTTAACTACATTTGTTTGCTTATATGTTTTAAATATAAAACAAATATGGCAAATGTTATAGTTTGATCAATTTGGATGTTTGCTATGTAACTCTCTATTTTTCTTTTTTTTTTTACCGGGAGGTCCCGGGGATCGAACCCGGGTCCCTCCATACGGGAGACAGACGCCCAACCAGTTGAGCCACATCCGACCCCTCTATTTTTCAATGTTTGAAATATTTCACAGCCAAAGTTAAAGTTCAGAGTTTATTGCTCACATTTGTTATACAATATTGAATATCGGCCAATAAAAATCTAATATACTAAAGTATCCATCACAATACTAAACCTAGAAATTAAAGAATTCTTGGTTCCTCAGTTTTACCAAGAAATGTAAAAATGTAGATTAAAGTAAACAGCTGACTTTGTTTTTTAATCCAGTCTAATAAATTCTGCCTTTTGAGTGTTTTGTCAATTCACATTTAATATAATTATTGATATACTTAGATATACATCTGCCATTTTGCTACTTGTTTTCTATACCTCTTGTCTTTTTCTTCGCATTAATTTTTTTATCATAGTGTTTTATTTCCTATGTTGATTTTTTAAATTTACATTTTTATTGGTTGGTCTAGGGATGGCAATATACATCTTTAATTTATCACAAACTCCTTCAGGTTAATAATGACTTGAACACAGTAAAAAATATCTTTGCACCAGTATATTCCAGTTCATCCCTCTTCTTTTGTGCTATTATTGTCATATATATTACATCTACATGTGTAATGAGCCCATAATATAGTTATTATTATAGCTTTAAATAATCTTCTAGGTTTTTTTTTTTTTAATTAAGTGTAATAAATATGGTATTAAGTAAATAAATTGCTACCTACATTAACATTATTGAGAGCGACGCCCTTTCCAAGAAGTAACAGGGACTTTCTAAAGAGTTAAAAATAACAGTGGGGGGCTTTCTGAAAAATGAACATACCCTGCAAAAGTTGTATTCTAAATAAAAATTGGAAATAAGCTAGTTTCTTTTTTTTTTTTTTTCTTTTTTTTTTTTTAAAGATTTTATTTATTTATTCATTTATCCCCCCCTTGCTGCTTGTGCTCGCTGGGTCAGCTAACCACGCCGTGCAGGCGGGCTTTGCCTTCACCAGGAGGTGAAGCCACAGCCGCTTCCCAGCTAGTTTCAATCCAATAGATACAACCTATCAAAAGTAAATACATGGGGGAAGCGGCTGTGGCTCAATCAGTGGGGCTCCCGTTTACCATGTGGGAGGCCCCGGGTTCGGTTCCCGGGGCCTCCTGGTGAAGGCGGGCCTGCCCGCATGGCGTGGTTAGCTGACCCAGCGAGCACAAGCAGCAAGGGGGGGATAAATGAATAAATAAATAAAATCTTTAAAAAAAAAAAAATACACTATAATAACAAATTCATGATCATTCCCTGTTTTGTAAGATACTCCTTTATAATAAGGAACAAAAATGTCAGCCAATTATTGTAGTTTCCTCTTTGGAAATCCCCTAATTGCTTTTATAAGCCAAGGCAACTAGCTAACTATTTTGAGACTCTCCTTGCTCGAAGAGTTTCTCTTTTAAAAATTATTATATTGAAATGATTACTGGTGATTCAGTTTCTTTTGACAGCTTCTGGCATTAGAAGTGGGATCCAAAGAAGGCTCTTGACCATTCCCATAGTTGATGAATGACCAGGTATTGGTACCCACAGGACCCTTCATTACCACTACTCTCTGCCACCTGCAGAGTGCAGGGGACAAGTTTCTTCTGGATATGAACTCCGCTTTTTTTGTGTTAAGCTCTTTGGGTTTATTGTTGGACTTGATTTTGGTATGGTCCAGATGGATCCTTGGTGAGTACCCTGTTTTGTCTCTGTGGAGAGGGCAGAGATTCTGATACACTTTAAGAAAGTTGCTTTTTTTGTTTGCAAGACCCCTATATAATTTTGGTTTTGGAACCTTTAACCAAACATGGGCTCTTCTCAATTTAAACTTAGATCTCTTTCTTCTTTGGCAAAGACACCTGTTAACTTACATGTTTTCACACTCTGGGCCTAGTTCATGTTTGCTTTTGAAAAATGGGTAAATCTCATCGGGAATGACTTGAGTTTGCAGTGGCCACTTTGAGGAACATTTTTGCTAGTTAAAATAGTATACTTGAGAGGTGTACTTGAAAAGAAAGGTTCCCAGACTCCACAAAAGGAGTGGGGAACATTTTTTGATTGGTATTCAGAAGCTTCTAAAAGACAAAATGACTCTAAAATAGCCTCTTTTAAAGATTCCTTAAAGCATGCAAAAGAAAAGTTAAAAAAATCTTAATACTAATCCTACTCCTCCCCCTTATAGTCCCCCACACCCCTTTCACCCACTCCCCTTTCCAGCTAATCCACCAGAGCCTGTAAATCAGTTGCCTCTTAAAATCAGGCCATCTGCTGAGCCTGATACACTAGACAATGGCTGAACTTCATTCCATTATAAAAGATTTCCTGAACTCCAAGAAAAATCAGACTAACTGCAAAAGAAATTATATCAACTAATTTAGATGTCCTTTTGCCCACTACTCAAACCTCTCTTCTTATCACAAGAATAGTGCCACAATATAGAATTACATATCTGATCACACAGTACCTATATGTATGGTACAAGCCCAATTAGATTTCCCTTCTAGCGACACATGAAAAACTGGCCTTATTAAAAATACAAATTGACCTTTCCAGACCTTTACCTAAATTATCCCCAGTCAAAGCATTTTTGAGACATGCTGGCTACTGCTGCCAGTGAGTCACATCAAACTTCTCACAATCAGTGATTCTCTTTATAAATTAACCAAAACCTCAATTCCTGAACACCCAATCAAAGGAGGGTTTAATGCAACCAAACCTCAGGCTGCCCAAACTATAATTTACCTTTGTGATCTCTCACTCAGAAGCCTAGAGGTCCACCAACCAGAGACTCGCCAATTGTCAAGGCAAAGACAAAAGCCATCACTTTAATAAGATTTATTTATTTATTTTTTTTTTTTTTAAGATTTTTATTCATTTATTCATCCATCCCCCCCCTGCTGCCTGCGTTCGCCCGGTCAGCCAACCGCGCCACGCGGGCGGCCCGCCCCCACCAGGAGGCCCCAGGAACCGAACCCGGGGCCCCCCACATGGCAAACGGGAGCCCCACCGATTGAGCCACAGCTGCCTCCCACTTTAATATGATTTAATGTGTTTTGTTTTTCTGTGTTTTTGTCTTTTCATGTTTTTAACAGTCAAATTATTTGACTCATGGTTAAAAGTTGGAATTATAAATTTGTACTGGTTGTCTAAATATTTACATCTATCTCTCCAAAACAACTCGTAAAAAAAAAAACAAATAAAAAACAAAACAAGCAAAAAAAAAACATATAAAATTTCTTAAAGAAACTTTATTCAAATTGACTTCAGGATAAACAAGTGCTTATATAAATAAGTCCTAAAACCTAGGAACTAAAAAAAACAAACTTTTAATGCTCCAAATGTTCTAAAAGCTAACCCAAATGGTATTTTTTCAATCCAAGTTTACATAACCTGGATCTTTAGAAAATGAGACTATCTTGTTGGTTAAATTTGAGTTATCAGTCTTAGATAAAATACAAGCATATTTTTAAAACTTGGGTATATTCTTCCAAAATTTATAAAGTTTAAGGTTTACCAGTCAAATAAGCTTACATCACATTTACCAAATGTTTAAGGTGACAAGGATTGTTAAGTTTGCATTAACCAAATTAAGTCATTATTTTTACAAAAGTTTATTTTAACAATAATTGTGTCTTATAGGATATCAGCTTAAGGACAATTTTTAGAATCTTTTTGGTTACTTAAGCATGTAAGGTATATAGAATGTGGTTTTCTTGTTTTTGTTTTTTAGAATGTGTTTTTATCAAGGAAAAAGAGGAATTAGTTTTGTTCTAAAGTTAAAGGACTGGTTGTTGGGAGTGGATGTGGCTTAAGTAATTGGGCGCCCACCTCCTACATGGGAGGTCTCGGGTTCAGTTCCAGTGCCTCCTAAGGAAGACAAGCAGACAACAAGCAGACAGACAAGAGAGCCACCTCAGGGATTGGGGGGTGGGGGATGGCAGGGATTAAAAAAGAAAAAGAAAAAAAAAGGACTCTGTTGCAAAATAAAAAGAAGAAAATATATGAAAAACCTGAATGGAAGTTATAGAAGATTTGGGGAAGAGGAGTTTCATTCATGTGGTCAAAGTTGGGTCAGATTTGATGGATATATTTATAAGATTTTAAAGAGATTTCATTTTAAAAAGTATACTGATTTGGGTTTCCTTTTGTCATGAGAAGTTATAAGTTTAACTGTGAATAATCATGCCACCTTCCATAATAACTTCTCTAGTTTTTATAAATACTTTGGTTAAATAGGGAAACAAGTGTTGTTTCACAATGCCTCATGATCTTGCTTAACCAAGTGTTTAAAGCCTTGGCAGCTTTAACCATTTTGCTTCCCTAAAAATCAAATCCTAGATAACGTCTTTTTTTTTTTTTTTAAGATTTATTTATTTATTTACTTTTATCCATTTTTACCCCACCCCCGTTTTTTTGCTGTTTTTGTGTCCATTTGCTGGACAATTCTGTCTGTTTCTTGCCCTCTCTTCTCATCCTTCTCCTCCTGTCTTTACCGGGATTCAAGCCTGGGAACCTCTGATGTGGGAGAGAGGCACTCAATTCAATTGCTTGAATCACCTCATCTCCCGAGTCTGCTGCGTCTCTCACTGTCTCTCCTCCACGTCTCCCTTTGTTGCGTCATCTTGCTTTGCCAGCTCAGCTATCCACGGGGCGTGGGCCAGCTTGCTTCACCAGAAGGCCCTGGGAATTGAACCCGGGGCCTCCCATATGGTAAACGGGAGCCCAATCACTTGAGCCACATCCGCTTCCCTACTACTTTTTGGTTTTTATTTTGTTGACCTCTTTGCCAGTTATTCTTAGTGCCAAATGAAATCTTTAGTTATAATAACACTTTTATTCATCCTAAGTATTTTAAATTTTTATCATCCTTTAACTCCAGTAATACAAAACATCTTTGATATATAGCTTGCCTAACCAAGTGCTGACTTTGCACAAAATTGCTATCTGAAAAAAAGACCAGAAATTTATAGAAATCCAGCCCTTGCAGCTGCACTTAGAATGGTCTTAGCACCAAAAAAGGATAGGAAATACAAACAACTATAGAATGCCAAAACATTCACAGACTACACTCTCTCCCATGTTAATGAAAATGTCCTATGTCACAGCAAATTTTGCTATTTGTTTAGAATACACAAATGAAAAACACCACTTAGGAGAAATTCCTTCTGGCTTTGGGATCAAGTCTTATTGTTTAATCATGAATATCTTAAATGGCTCCCTTATAATAATACTGGCCTTAAAATAAATGGTACCATATTAGTCATCACTAATTCAACCTTTGCACAGAGTTGCAAAATATTCAAAATTTACTCACAATTCACTTGGCTGCTGAAATATGTCTGTTATTCCCTTACATAATACCAATAAGTTTGATGCTCTCTAGGGTGATCAATACTCTAGACAGGGGGCGGATGTGGCTCAAATGGTTGGGCGTCCGTCTGCCATATGGAGGGACCTGGGTTCGATCCCCGGGACCTCCCGGTAAAATAAAAAAATATATATATATAGAAGGCGCATGGGCTGCCAGGCTGTGTGTGCTGCTGAGCCGTCGGGCCCGGGAGCCATGCAGCAGGATGATGACGTAACAGGGGAGAGACAAGATGAGATGCTCCGAAAGCTGTAGAAGCCAGGAGCCGTGGTGGCGCAGGCAGCAGAATAACTGTCTCCTGCATCGGGAGTCTCCAGGATCGAATCCTGGTGAAGACTGGAGGATGAGAAGAGATGGCAGGAAACAGACACAGAGAATTGCTCAGCGAATGGACACAAAACAGCAAATAGGGAAGGTGGTGTTGGTTAAAGTGGATAAAATAAATAAATCTTAAAAAAAAAAAAAAAAAACTCTAGACAAACTTAAAGAGGAAACTACACATACATGACTAGATTTGCCTTTTGTGTGTGTGTGTGGGGGGGTCCTTACCAGAAATACTATTTGTTTTTCTAATTTAACTAAATTCCATTTATTAGTGTTATAAAGACTATCATTTGAGGTAGATCTACTTTACACATAAAATTACCTGATGCAATGTTTTTTATTTCTTGTGAAAAAAGATTATATAAAGCATTTCCCTATGATTGGTCAGGAAGACATGGAATAGAATACCTTGCTCCAACTGTGACTAAATTGTCTACACTAAATGCTAGTCAAATGGTTTATTTAGGCTCCTTTTTACATCAAGTCTCAACCTGACAAAAAAGGGATAATACTCCTAACCCCTTAACATACTGTAATATGGGGGTTTCAGTCTTTCATGTGCACCATCATACCTTTCCTGGGGATGTATGATCTGGAGTAAGCAATTATAAATATATCTAAGGTTATGGGAAAAAGCTTTAAAACTACCCTAAAAACTCTTTAGCAAAATAGATAAGCCTTAGATATTTTGACTGCCTAGCAGCGGAGTCACTTGCATCTTGATAACATTAATAATGTTGCTTTTATGTTAATAAATCTGGCACTTTAGTAAGCAAATTAAAATTTTTAAAAGATCAAATTAGAGTATTTCATTATATTGGTCAGACACAAACATTTCTATGGACAGATTTATTTCTCAACCTTGATTCTTGGTTCAGTAAAATTTGGGGGTGAATAACACACTTTAAATTCATACTCTTAATAATAATTGTTAGAAAATATATTTTTATTTTTTGTTGTGCTAATTCTGTTTCAAAAGCTTGTTTAAATTTCATGTCACCCACAAGACAAATGATTGCTCTTAAAACATTCAGTTAAAAAAATAATACTGAGGGAAGTGGATATGGCTCAAGCGATTGAGCTTCCATCTACCACATGGGAAGTCCTACATTGGGTTCCTGGTACCTCCTGGAGAAGATGAGCAAGACAGCAAGTTGGCGCAATGGAGCTGATGCAACAAGATGATGCAACAGAGACACAAAGAGGAAACACAATGAGAGAGACAACAAAGCAGGGAACTAAGGTGGCTTAAGCGATTGAGTGCCTCTCTCCCCACATGAGAGGTCCCAGGTTCAGTTCCTGGTGCCTCCTAAAGACAAGCAGACAGTGAATGGACACAGAGAGTAGAGAGCAAGCACAAACAAGAAGAAGGGGAGAATAAATAAATAAAATAAATCTTAAAAAAAAAAAGACAATGAATTAGAAATGGGACTGTCTATGGTGGATGAAAACTAAAATTAAACATAAATTTAATAATAGGCTCCCTGACTCAAAAAAGGCGCCGTAACCATAATCCATTCAAACAAGTAGTAACCTCACTTCAAGTTTAAACAGTCCCCAATTATACCCACTACAATCCAGAAAGAAAAACTAGTGCAAAAATCTGCTCTCCCTGTTCAAGCAGTTTCTCTTTCAATGAACCCATTATCTGGATTACTATTGCTGATTCTGTTTCTTTTGAAAATGTGTATGTACAGTTATATATTTAACTACATAGCTACCATTTCCGGAGCTCTCCATTTTTTTGTAGATCTTAATTACCATTTGGTGTCACTATCCTTCGGTCTGGAGCACTTCCTTTTAGTATTTCTTATAGCACAGTTGTAATAGCAATGAATTCTCTTTTTGTTATGATGGCTTTTGAAGAATAGTTTCACTAGATATAGAAATCTTGGTTGACAGATTTTTCCTTTCAAAACTTGGAACATATCATTCCACTGCCTTTGACCTCTTTTATTTCTGATGAGACGTCAGCTATTAATTGAATCTTTGGTCCCTTATACACAATGAGTCGATTTCCCTTGTTGCTTTCAAGATTTTCTTTCAGCCGCTGAATATCAACTGTCTACCTATAGTTCTCTTTGTATATATCCTACTTGGGGATTGTTGAACTTCTTGGATCTGTAAGTTAATGTTTTCCTCAAATTTGGGAAGTTTTCAGAATTCCCTTCAAATATTTTTCTGACCCATTCTCTTTATCTTTTCCATCTAGGACTTCCATTTCATGTTATGTTGGAATGTGTAGCATTCTTTCACCAGTCTCTGAGGTTCTGCTCAATTTTCCTCAGTCTTTTTTCTCTCTGTTCCTTGAATGGGATAATTTCTTTTCATTTACCTGAAGCTCACTGATTTTCTTCTGCTATCTCAAATCTGCTTTTCAGCCCACCTACTTAATATTTCATTTCATATATTATATTTTTATTATAGTATTTTTATTTTATTTTTTGCTGCTAAAAGCTTTATTATTTACACTTCGTTCAGGGCTTGTTAGAGGGCTACAAGGTGGTGGTTAAAAAGATGCCTTCTGGAGAAATGGATGTAGCTCAAGTGATTGGGCTCCCATCTACCATATAGGAGGTTCAGGGTTCAATTCCCGGGGCCTCTTGGTGAAAAGCAAGCTGGCCCGAGTGAAATGCTGGCCCATGCAGGGTGCTGGCCCACGCAGGAGTGCTGGTTCATGCAGGAGTGCTGGCCTGTGCAGAAGAGCTGACGCAGCAAGATGACTCAAGAAAAAGACACAGAAGAAAGACAATGAGAGATGCAGGAAATCAGGGACCTGAGGTGGTGCAAGACATTGAGCAGCCTCTCTCCACTCTGGAAGGTCCTGGAATTGATACCCAGTGCTGCCTAAAGAGAAGACAAGCAGACACAGAAGAACACACAGAGAGCAAACAGCGTGCGCAGGACAATGGGGGGGGGGGGGGGA
>JAKSZT010054396.1:21950879-21975726 GCA_026826555.1 Tolypeutes matacus
GGGGGGGGGGCGGGAATAAATAACTAAATCTTTAAATAAAAAAAAAAAAAAAAAAAGATGCCTTCTGGCTGGAGGGGCTCAGGCAGAAGCCTTGAAGCTGGGAGAATAGAAGGGAGCCCTTCCCCAATAGCCTCTGAACTCTGAAGGCTCCTAGTCGCGCTTGAGGGTGAGCCTTTCAAAGATACTCGCCCAGCCTGGCCTGCAGGCCAACCAGCCTGCAGAGGTTAGTCAGGTGGTTGCCTATCTTCTTGATCAGTTTCACCTCGTCGTCTAAGAAATGGTTCTCCAAGAGTCACAGAGATGGGGGTCTGTGTTGGTAGGTCCCAGGACATGCAGATCCCAAAGAGCCTGGTTCAGGCTCTTCTCCAGGACCAGGGCAGCTTCCATGGCATCCAGGGTTTTACCCCACTCATCTCTGGATGGATTCTGCACGTTCTGGAAGAGGGTGCAGCTGCCACTCTGGTTTTGCATCTTCAAGAGATGCTCAGCACCCTTGCACTTCTCCTTTGCCAGTTTGCAAGAGTGATCCACACCATTTAGGGCCGTATCATCATGGTTGAAATAGTAACCCAGAGAGAGGCAGGTGTAGGAGGCCTGTAGATAGAGGCTGACCAGATAGTTAACAGAGGCCTCCACTTCGGCAGAATAATTCTGATGGATCTGTTAGCTCATGGTTGGTCGACAATGAGGAACTAACCACAGAAAACAGTGTTAGCTAGTCCTGGAAGCAAGGGATAGCCGAGAAGTTGGTCCCAGAGGTTACAAGTGGAGAAGCAGACGAAAAATGGTTGACACTGAAGAGGTGGGGGCGGGGGGATAGTCCCCAGGTCTGTTCTGTTCAAACAGTTTTGAAGCAAGAGACAGATTCACGGGACCGCCGGGTATACTGTCTACTATAGTATTTTTAGACCTTGCATTTCAATGTGGCTCTTTTTCATGATTTCTATTTCTCTATAAAAGTCCCTATTTGTTGACTTGTCAGCATATTTTCCTTAAATGAGCATAGTGTCCTCTGATTCTCTGACCTTACCTTTAATTGATGCTTTATCTGTTAAATCCAACATCTGAACCCACATAGAATCAGTTTCTATTGCCTTTTTTCCTGTCACAATTTCCTGTTTCTTTGTGTCTTTAGTAATTTTGGTTGAAACCTGGAGAGTTTTGAGATTACAATGTAATAATTCATAATTCTGTTTCATTTTGTGTTATTTTGTACAACTTTTAGTACCAGCTAAGTCAGAAGGTTTAAATAAGAACAAGAGTCTCATATCATAATATCCCAATTGTCCAGATTTCAACAGAAAATCACTCATCATAACAGGAACCAGGAAGATCTCAAATAGAATGAAAAAAGGCAATTAATAGATTCAAACACCAAGATGACAGAGATGTTAGAAATATCTGATAACTGTTTCAAAACAATCATCATAATAATGCTTCAACAAGCAATTACAAACACACTTAGAACAAATTAAAAAATAGAAAGCCTCAGAAAAGAAAGTCTGAGCAAATAAATAAAAGATAGTAAGAAGGGAAGCGGCTGTGGCTCAATCAGTAGGGCTCCCGTTTACCATATGGGAGGCCCCGGGTTCGGTTCCCCGAACCGAAGGCAAGCCCGCCCGCATGGCGTGGTTAGCTGACCCAGCGAGCACAAGCAGCAAGGGGGGGATAAATGAATAAATAAATAAAATCTTAAAAAAAAAAAAAAAGATAGTAAGAAGAACCAAATGGAAATTTTAGAACTGTAAAACACAAAAACTGAAACAAAGAGCTCATTAGCTCAACACCAGATTAGAGGAGAGAGAAGAAAGAATCAGTGAACAGAAAAAGGGAACAATAAAAACTACCCAATTTGAACAGAGAAAAATAGGCTGGGGGGGGGGGAAAGCTTCAGAGACCTAGAACTGTGTTGCTGGACTCTCAGAATGAGGGAAGAAGGAAGGCAAGGTTGAAAAAGTATACAAGAAATAATGGCTGAAAAATCACCAAATTTGGCAAAGGACAGAAACCTATAGAGTCAAGAATCTGGGGAGGCGGCTGTGGCTCAATCAGTGGGGCTCCCGTTTACCATATGGGAGGCCCCGGGTTCGGTTCCCGGGGCCTCCTGGTGAGGGCGGGCCCGCCCGCATGGCGTGGTTGGCTGACCCAGCGAGCTTGAGCAGCAAGGGGGAGATAAATGAATAAATAAATAAATAAAATCTTTAAAAAAAAAAAAAAAAAAAAAAAAAGAATCTGCATGAACCTCACACAGGAAAAACTTAAAGAAAACAGTAACAAGATATATCATAGTTAAACTTCTGAAAAAAAAAGAACAAAGAAATAATCTTGAAAGCAGTGAGAGAGAATCAATTACCTTACCTATCGGAAAAACAATTCAAATGACAGCAGATTATTCACTAAAACGATGGAGGCCAGAAAAAAATATGGCACATTATTTTCAAGTACTGAAAGAAAAGAAGTGTCAACCCAAAACTGTAAATCAAGAGAAAATATTCTTCAGAAATAAGGGAAAATCAAGCCATTTCTGGTGAAGAAAAACTAAGAACATTTGTTACCAGCAGAGCTACCCTAAAGGAATGGTTCAAGGAAGTTCTCTAAATAGAAAGGAGGGGAGTGGATGTGGCTCAAGCAGTTGGGCGTCTGCCTTCCACACGGGAGGTCCTGGATTCAGTTCCTGGTGCCTCTTAAAGAAGATGAGCAAGACAGCAAGCTGATGTGAAGGGCTGGTGCAGCGAGCTGATGCAATGAAATGTCGCAAGAAGATGACACAACAAGGAGACACAACAAGCAGGGAGTAGCTCAAGCAACTGGGCACCTCCCTCCCACGAGGGAGGTCCCGGGTTTGGTTCCCGGTGCCTCCTAAAAGAAGTTGAGCAGACACAGAGAACACACAGCAAATGGACACAGAGAGCAGACAGTGAGCACAAACAATGGGCGGGGAGGGGGTGGAAATAGGAGGAAATAAATTAATTAATTAAAAAAAAAATAAACAGAAAGGAAATAATAAAAGGAATCCTGAAACATCAGTAAAGAAGAAACACCATGATAAGCAAAAGTATTGGTAAAAACAATGGTCTTCCTTTTGCTCTTAAGTTTCTTTTTTTTTTTAAAGATTTATTTTTATTCATTTATTCCCCCCCGCCCACTGTTTGCGCTTGCTGTCTGCTTTCTGTGTCCAGTTGTTGTGTGCTCTCTGTGTCTGCTCATATTCTCTTTAGGAGGCACTGGGAACTGAAACCAGGGACCTTCCATGTGGGAGAGAGGCGATCAATCACTTGAGCCACTTCAGCTCCCTGCTCTGTTGTGTCTCTCATCGCCTTTCCTCCTATGTCTCTTTGTTACATCATCTTGTTGCATCAGCTCGCTGTGCCTGCCCATCACGCCAGCTCGCTGTCTTGCTCTTCTTTTCTAGGAGGCACCAGGAACTGAACTCGGGATCTCCCATGTGGTAGGCAGAAGCCCAATCACTTGAGTCACATCTGCTTCCTTAAGTTTCTAAATTATATTTGAATTATATTTTTCTTTTATCAAAGAAAAAAGATAATACTATCTGATGTGGTTCTAAGTGTATGTAGAAGAAATATTTAAGACAATTCCATTACAAATACGGGCGGGTAAATGGACATAAAGGAGGTAAGGTTTCTGTACATCACTCAGACTTGTACAATGACAACACCAGTAGAACGTGCTAAGTTTTGTAGATAGAATGCAACACTTAAAACAATCACTTTACATCTATACAAAGAGATACACTCAAAAACACTATAGGTAAATCATAATGAATTTTTAAAATATGTTCAAGTAACCCACAGGAAGGCAGGAAAAATAAAATAGAGAAACAAAAAATAAGAGGGCAGACTTAAGACTTAACATATCAATAATTTCAATAAGTGTAAATGGCCTAAATATACCAAATAAAAGGCAGCGAGTGACAGAGTGGTTTCAAAATCATTACCAAATTATATGCTGTCTACAAGAAACTCACTAAAATTATAACAATATAGGCAGATTGAAAGTAAAAGAATGGAAAATACTTATTTTTATTTATAAATAAATAGATGCAAACATAAATTGAAGGAAAGCAGGAATAGCTATATTAATATTTGACAAAAAAGACTTCAGAGCAAAGAAAATACCAGAGACAGAGAAACAACATATAATGATAAAAGAGTCACTCCAGGGGAGTGGGTGTAGCTCAGTGGATGAGCTCCTGCTTCCCATGTACAAGGTCCTGGGTTCAATCCCCAGTATCGCCTTAAAAAAAAAAAAAAAAAAAAAGATATCTCCAGGCCCACATGGTTTCACTGGAGAATTCTATCAAACTTTAAAAAGAAGAATTAACACCAATTGTATACAACCTCTTTCAGAAAATAAAAGAGAAAGTAACATTTCCTAATTTATTTTATGAAGCTAGTATTTCCTAGATATTAAAATCAGTCAACAACAGTATAAAAACATAAGAATATAGACCAGAATATAGACCCTCATGATTATAGAAGCAAAAATCCTGAAAATAGTAACAGAGTTCAGCAATATATAAAAATATTTATACATCATGACCAAGTGGGGTTTATTCTAGGGATAAAATCTGACTCAATATTTGAAAATCAATCAGTGTAATCCACCATATTAAAAGACTAAAGAATAAAAATCACATCATCATTAAAAACAGTAAAAACATTTGAAAAAAATCAAATCCCATTCTGGTGATGGTAGTATATTATTGTGAATATAAATAACAGCACTGAATTACATATGTGAAATGGTTAAAGAATAAAATTTAAAAGATGAAACCCTACTGTAAACAACAGACTATAGTTAATAGTACAAGTATAAAATGTTCTTTCATGAAATATAACAAATGTATCACCCTAATACAAGATGTTAATAATAGGGTGGTATATGGGGAGAAAATACACCTAAGGTAAACTATGGACTATAGTTAGCATAATTTTAATATTCTTTCATCAATTATAGCAAAGGTAACACACTAATACAAAGTGTCAACAATAGGAGGAACACTGTAATCTTTACATGATTTTTCTGTAAACGTAAAAGTCCTCTAATTAAAAAAAACATTAAAAAAAAAATTCAACTCCCATTCATAATAAAAACACTCAACAAAGGAGGAAGAGAGGAGAACTTCCTCAACCTGATAAAGGTTATCTCTGAAAAACCTACAGCTATTACACTTAAGGATGAAAGACTGACTGCTTTTCCAGGAAAGATCAGGATCATTCCTGATCAGGAACAAGGCAAGAATGTCTGTTCCAACCACTCTTATTCATTGTAATACTAGAGGTTCTAGCCAGCTCAATAAGGCAAGAAAAGGAAATAAAATACATACAGATCAGAAAAGAAGAAATAAAGTGCCCACATTTGCAGAGGACATGATTAGCTACATAGAAAATCCTAAACAAGCTACAAAACAACAAACTTCTAGTAAATGCAGTAAGGTCACAGAATATAAGTTAACATACAAAATTCAACTTATTTCTATATATTATGAATGAACACATGGAAACAGAAATTAAAAATACAATACTGTTTATAATCACTCAAAAAAAAGCAATATCATGGATGAACCTGGAGGACATTATGTTGAGCGAAGCAAGCCAGACACAAAAGGACAAATACTGTATGATTACGTTACTATGAACCAAATATATTGTGTAATATATTGTTTGATTAAAAAAAAAATTTAGGGGGGTGGATGTGGCTCAAATGGTTGGGCGTCCGTCTCCCATATGAGGGACCTGGGTTTGATCCCCAGGACCTCCCGGTAAAATAAAATAAAAATTAAAAAAAAAAAAAAAAAAAAAAAAAAAAATTATATGTATCTATCACATTTAATTGAGAAATGTATATATTTATTCATCTGTGTTTACTTTTTAGTGTTTACTGTTTATATTTTCAATTATTAAATGTACAAAATAAAGTTTAAAAATGTTAAAAAAAAAAAAAAAAAGCAAAATACTTACTTAGGTATAAATCTAACATAACACATATAAGACTTGTATGCCGAAAACCACAAAATGTGGGTGAAAGAAATCAAAGATCTAAGTAAATGGAGACCTGGTGTTGTGGGGTGCCTAAGAGTTGCCTCCTGAGAGCCTCCTTGTTGCTCAAATGTGGCCTCTCTCTAAGCCAAACCCAGCGTGGGACTCTCTCGACATGACTCCAGGAGATGAGCCTCCCTGACACTGAGGGATTACTACCAAGTACCAACTAGCAATGCAACTGGAAAAAGACCTCAAATAAAAGGGGGAGAATGTAAAGACAAATGAGTTTATATGGCTAAGAGACTTCAAAGTGGGTCAGGAGGTCATCCCAGAGGTAACGCTTATGCATATCTCAGCAGGATCTCATAGACTGCCAAAGTCGATACTACCCCCAAATAGTGGGGCTCCTGAGGACTCTGGAGATACCCAGGTCCTATGGTCAGGGCAGATAGCTCCGGAGTTTGGTGCCTTGCCAATGGGCCATACTTTGGAGTTTGTGCTCCTGAGAGTGACAGAGTTGGACTCAGTTATGGCTTCCCTACACATGGCTCATCTGTCCCTTCTATTTGAACCTATACTTGGTGCTGAAATTGGTAGGTATACGTCCAAGAGACTTGAATCTTTGGGTTGTCCATGTGCCAGCTGGGCCCTGAGCCTCAGTAGAATTGCGACACCTACTCTCCAGTTCATTGGTCTCACCCAGGACAACTAACAAGGAGGTGAGGATTGACAACCATCATACCAAGGAAATGAGAGAGCCAACAACTGCAAGCAAGAGGGTCCCATCCATCAGCTGTATGGGATCAAAGCCCCCTCTCAATTAGAGGTGGAGTGGACATCACCATCTTAGAATCCTCAGGATTGGGGAATGAACTGTGGACTAGAGTGTACTTACTGGTATTCTACTTTAGACTTGTTGTGATTCCAGCAATGGAAGAGATTACAGCACTGATGTGGAGGCAGTGGCCACTGGAGGCTCTGGAGGCAGGGGGAGGGAAAGACAGGTGTAATGCGGGGGCTTTTTCAGGACTTGGGAATCATCCTGAATGGCATTTCAACAACAGATATAGGCCATTATATATCTTCCCATAGCCTGCAGAATTGTGTGGGAGAGAGTGTAAACTACAACGTGAACTATAGTCCATGCTCAATGGCAATGCCCCAGGATGTGTTTATCAACTGCAACGAATGTGCTACACTGATGATGTTGTTTATGTGGGAGAGTGTGGGAAGTGTGGGAAGTGGGGCATATGGGAATCCCTATATTTTTTGTGTAGCATTTGTATAATCTAAGTATCTTTAAAAAAATAAATTAATTAATTTAAAAAATAAAAAATAAAAATAAATAAATAAATGGAGAGGCATAACCATGTTCACATATTGGACAGTTCAATATAGCAAAGACACCAATTCTTCCCAAATTGGTATGCAGGTTTATCAAAATTCCTATTAAATCCCAGAAAGAATTCTTTGTAAATGTGGATGAGATTATTCTAAGATTTATATAGGAAGGGAAAAGAACAGGAATACCATAGTGGTTTGTAGCTGTATGTCCTTAAATTTAACCCATTCCTATAGGTGTGAATGCATTGTGAGTAGTACCTTTCCATGACTACTTCCACTAAAGGGTGACTCACCTCAATCAGGCACTGGTCTTAATCCTATTATTGGTGTCCTTTATAAACAGAATGAATTTAAACATGAGGGACAGAAAGCCACAGAAGCAAGAAGCTGAAATCAAGGAAACCCAGAAGAGAAGGGAGAGACAAGTAGATGCTGTCATGTGCCTTGCCATGTGGAGCCAAGGATCACCAGCAGCCAGTCTTCGGGAAGAAAGCATCACCTTGATAATGCCTTGATTTGGACATTTTCCTGGCCTCAAAACTGTGAACGAATGAATTCCCATTGTTAAACCTGACCCATTTCACGATATTTGTTTAAGCAGCCTAGTAAAACTAAAATAAATGGCTAAAACAATTTTAAACAAGAAGAATAAAGAAGGAAAAATCAGTCTACCTGATTTCAAGATTTATCATATGGTTACACTAATCAAGACTGTGTAGTATTGACAGAGGGAGAGACACATAGATCAATGGAACAAACTAGAGAACGCAGAAATAGGATATCCCAGAAACAAAAATATGCCTGCCTGATTTCTGACAAAGGTGCAAATATAATTCAATGAAGGGAAGATAGCTTTTTCAACAAATGGCACAGGGGCAAGTGGACATCCATAGGTAAAAAGAAATGAAACTTGACCCATGTCTCACATCTTATATGAAAATTAACTCAAAATGAATCATGGACTTTAATGTAAAATATAAAACTGTAAAATATTCAGAAAAAAACATAGGAGAGAATCTTCAGAACCCAGAACTAAGAAAAAAGTTCTCAGAATTGATAGCAAAAGCACTATGCATAAAGGGAAAACTTATCAATAAGACTACATCAAAATTAAAAACTTTTGCTCTGCAAAAGACCCTGCTAAGAGGATAAAAAGAACAAGTTAGAGACAGAGAAAATATTTGCACACCACATATTGAACAAGGGATTAGTATCTAGAATATATGAAGAATCCTTAAAACTCAGAACAAAAACAAACAATCTAATTAGAAAATGGGCAAAATACATGGAGACATTTCACCGAAGCAGATATACAAATGGCAAATAAGCACATGAAAAAAATGTTTAACATCATTAGCCATTAGAGAAATGCAAATTAAAATCGCAGTTTCAAAAACTGGAAATAACCCAGATTTCCTTCAGTGGATGAATGACTAAACAAACTGTGGTATACCACACCATGGAACAAATTACTGATACATCAACAACCCGAATACATCTCCAGAGAATTATGAGTGAAAAAAGCTAATTACAATAGGTTACATACTACATGGTTTCATTTATATAACATTCTTATATGACAAAATTATAGAAATGGAGAACAGATTAATGGTTGCCAGAGATAAAGGAGGAGTGAGGGTGGAAGGAAAGTGCATGTAGATAGAAAAGGACAGCACAAGGGAATCCTTGTGGTGATAGAAATATTCTGCATCTTGCCTGTAGCAATGTCAGTATCCTGGTTGTGACATTATACTACAGTTTTGTGACATGTTACCATAGGGAGAAACTGGGTAAAAGGTACAAGAGCTTGCTCTGTATTATTTCTT
The DNA here is from genome assembly GCA_026826555.1 of Tolypeutes matacus. NCBI lineage: Eukaryota > Metazoa > Chordata > Mammalia > Cingulata > Chlamyphoridae > Tolypeutes > Tolypeutes matacus. Next base: position 21,960,052 of record JAKSZT010054396.1, read on the forward strand.
ACAACTAACTGTATTTGAACGTACAATTATCTTAAAATAAAAATCCTAATCTCACAGCATAAAACAAAATTTTAGAGCCATTAGCTGTTTTTTTGTTTGTTTGTTTTACTTTTAAAGTTCACAACAAATCATATTTTGAAATTTTTACCTTATTTTATGTTATAGCTTATAAATAAGCAATAATATTAATATAGTAATTAATATAGTATAGGGACAGACAAAAGACAGATCAATGGAACAGAGAAGCCTCTGCATAAGAACTTTGACTGGAGGAATTATGTCTTCCTTTTCCCCTTTCAGATCCACTCTCCACTCATCCCTACCCTACTCCATGCTCCAATAGGTTGATCTCTATGGACTGCAGCAGCTGGAATCCTTGCCTTCTAGTTTTAGTTGGATTTGGCTAAGGGGAGAAACTGACAGGAGATCAGAAAGTGGGAAGAGAGAAAAGTCAATCTTTATTACCTCCATTTCTTCCCTGTTGGGCTACAGTTTGGTAGTAACTACAGTCCTCTACTAAAGGCCATAGTTTCTGTCCAGCAGCCCTATCCTTTAGCAATCAGTCTTGCTGGGTTCTGTTAACTATTCCCTATTCTTACCTATTCAGGGTTAGGAGGTGGTAATAGCTTTCTGCTGTTGCTAATTGTAGGATGCTTTACCATCCCTCACTTGTTTCCTTTAACTTTGCCCACACCTTTGTTAATAGGGTCTTCCTTAAACTTTCTCCAGTTATCCTTGGGTATGTCATCTACCTCTTGCTAGGATGTACTTGCCAAGAGGCAAAATCTGTAACGTGAGAGTAGGGTATATGTATACAGTCACTGTTCCTATAGAAAAGTACAGTTAGAGTGATAGGAATATGGAAGAGGGACATTTTTGTAAATGTTGGGGTGATATAAAATCTCTTTTCAAAGCAAAGAAATATAAATATCAGAAAATATAAATCTAGATTAATTTGCCAAATTAATCAATATTTACTGAAATTGCATTAGTATTATTTCAGTCTTTCTACTTACCTGAGGGTCCACTAACCACCCATGGTACAAAGGAATATCAAGAAGATCAAATACTATGCATTCCGGTGTATATTCAAACACACGGACACCAGTGAACTTTACATTTACATCCAGGCCTGTCTGTAGTTTGTGCAAAATTGCCATAGCATCACTCATATTCTGAAAATAGAAAAGGTAAGGAGATAGATTAAAAAGAAAAATCAAATCTACAACAAAGGCGATTTTTAAATGCAGACATATTTACTTCTAGCTTTCTATTTTACCCAATTTATCCATTTCTTCACCAAAATTTTATTAAGTACTTACATATGTGTCAGTCTCTAAACTGAGTTCCAAGTATATAAAAGAGAATAAAACAAAGTCCCTGCTCTCATAGAACTTACATGCTACTGGAAGAGACAAACATATGATAATATAATGTCAAGTATTAGTAAGAAAAATTGAGCAGGATGAGAACATACAGAGTGACAAGGATCAGGGACCGATTTTAGAGCAGGAATCTAAAATCAAAAGCCTACAGTCAGAACTCAAACTGATATTTAAACACCAATGTTCATAGCAGCATTATTCACAATAGCCAGAAGGTAGAAATAACCTAAGTATCCATCTATGGATGAATGGATAAACAAAATGTGGAATACACATACAATGAAATATTATTCACACATAAAAAAGGAATGAAGTTATGATACATCCTACACCATGGATGAACCTTGAAGACATCATGTAAGCCAGACACAAAAGGACAAATAATATATGATCTCACATATGAAATAACTAGAATATGCAAATTCATAGATAAAAAAGTAGATTACAGGTTTACAGGGGAAAGAATGGGGCATCAGGGAAATGGGGAGTTATTGATTAACAGATACAGAGTTTGGGAACATTTTGTTAATAGTTGGAAGTGGTGATGGCAGCACAACGTTTGAATGTAATTAATATCACTGAATTGTATATTTTTAAAAAGTGGCTAAAGTGGGAAATTTTATGTTATATATATGTTATCACAATAAAAATTTTTTTTTGAGTCTAAAATCAAAGAGGAAGCAAAACACAGCATTGGAAAGCTCTGGGAAAAGAGCATTCCAGACAAAACTGATACCAGTGCAATTCTGATACAGAAATAAGTTCATGGAACAACAAGGAGCACGGCTACAGGACAGAAAATAAAGCATAAAGTGGTAGAAGATGACGTGTGAGAGACAGGCAGAGGCTGGATCACAAACACTTGGTCAAATTAAGAAGTCACTCTATCAACGTCAGTTTTCTCATAAAATGTGATCATATAAATCTGTAATGAAGACTATTTTAAAACATTTTTTCTAGAAGTTTTAACACATTAAATATGAATGTATTTATATCCAATATATTTGATGGAAAAGTAAAAACCAATATATAAAAAGAATAAACTTAAACTGAATCCCTATTTATCAGACGCTGATAGATACTAATTTAGATTACAGCTTATTGAAGGGGCTTATAGTAGAAAGAATATAAATTCTCTTATATCAAAACTAGGGAATTCACTCTGAAATTTAAGAAAGACAAATTTAGGTCAAATAAACAAAGTTCTATTTTACCAAATAAATTATTATAAGATTCCATTTTAAGAGGTATATATACAGACTGAAAACAGAAATTATTCAAATGTTATTAATTCATGAATTATGGATTTATACTAGGGTTCCACTAAAAGAAGCTGATTCTTTCTTGCCTTCTATTGCCAAGCAAAGGAAGAATACTAAAGAAAATGAAGCTCTGCTTGCTTTCTTCCAGCTCCTATAATTGTGGGTCTAGTGATCCTGCTATATTACAGATCAGGTTCTCTAAAAAACATGCCAAGAAATATGGACACATTGAAACTAGGAAACAGCAGAATTTGTCATAATGATATACCACAGACTCATTTGCTCAACTTTCTCCTAAACATAATTATAAAATACAGATAAAATGAGGAAAGAAAAGACAATGTCAAATTCACTTGAAAGTAGTTTTTCAAGGGAAACAACAGATTATATTATTAGATCTGTAGAATGATACCTATGTGTCATTTTTTTTTTTTTTAGAGAGAAAACATTTATTCATGCTGATAAATTTGATTCATATGGATATCAATATACATATATGTTTATTGTAGGTTTTATAAGGATGCATTATCATTACTTGTAGAATAATAGTGATTATTAAGCAGAAAAGCATTTATGGTAATGTGGTTTAAAAAGGTAAATACTTGGTAAAATTCAAAGATCCAAGGATGTTGTTTATCCTCTTACATAAAAAACCTATGTGTCATTCTAAATGGCATATATGTTCATACAGACCAGGGATCAGCAAAGTATGGCTATGGGCCAAATCCATCCTATGAACAAAGGATGATATTTATATTTTTAAAGGGTTGTAAAAATTTAAATAAAGAATATGCAACAGAGACCATGTGTGGCCAGCAAAGTCTAAAATATTTACTATATGTCCCTTTATAGAAAAAGTTTGTCAACCACTGAGAGACAAATGACTGTATCTACAAGATAATCATTACATATTTTAATATTACAACAATTGTATTTATTACCTGCTCATAGTTTAAACGCTGAATTTCTGAAATTTCTTTTGGCTTTGTATCAAGCATGTAATCTCCTGTAAAAAAATAGTGAAATTGCCTTTTTTAAAAATTACTTTTTTTCAGATAATAAAAGTAATAGCTTTTAGGGAAGCGGCTGTGGCTCAATCAGTAGGGCTCCCGTTTACCATATGGGAGGCCCCGGGTTCGGTTCCCGGGGCCTCCTGGTGAAGGCAAGCCCGCCCGCACGGCGTGGTTAGCTGACCCAGCGAGCACAAGCAGCAAGGGGGGGATAAATTAATAAATAAATAAAAAATCTTTAAAAAAAAAAAAAAAAAAAGTAATAGCTTTTAATTGTAAATGTTTAAACGTTGCAACAGTAGACGGCATATAAAGCTAACGCCCCAAATTCCACCCAGAAAAAAAATCAATGTTAACTGCTATAGTCTCACATATTTTATCATGCATATACTATAATGCTTTTGCAACTTTCTTTTTCTTCTACTTTACAGTATATTTGAGCATCTTTTCACATTATTACATATAAAGCTTTCTCATTCCTTTTCATGGCTATATAGTATTCCATATATTGTATAGATGTGCCAAATTATTCAACTAGTGTCCCATAAATAACTTTGTAAGATATATAATGTTGTAACTAATATCCTTATACTCATCTCTTTGCAGATTTGTGAAGTATTTCTGGAGAGTAAATTCATACTACCTGATGGTCCTACAGAAAGGTTGCACCAAATTTCATTGCTACCAACAATACAGCTGTTACCCCATCTAAACCAACAATGGGTGTTATCAGTCTTTTAAACGAATCTTCTGCCTCACATCACTCTTGCTCACTTCTCTTCCCCTCTCATTAGGATCATATTACTTTATGCTGTACCTACTAGCTAAGTCCTCTCACCTGGGATTCCCAAACCTCTTTGGCTACCCCAAATCTAGATTATTTCTTCACCTTTTTCTTTTTCCCTAGCAAAATTATCTATACTATATCATGCTTCCTCAAGGCTTTGCTAGGTAACAGATAAATTTAATATACCAAGATGTGCTGAATATTTTTTATATTACTTTCACCAAGAAAGATACTATGCTATTATTTTCCTAGTGGAGTACACATCTGCAGTCACTTGGCTGCATTGTTGATCACTCCAAATAATTTGCCAACAGTATTAGCTCAGTAAATATTTGCACAAGGGAGAGAGGAAAGGTGGGAAGGAAGGACAAATAGTGGGAATTCCAGGCACTGTATCAAAAATATTTTGGCGGTGAGGGTGGAGGCAAGGAAGGATATACTTTTGAGGATAAGAATCTTTTGTCATTCTTTAAATCACATAGGAAGTTACCAAGATGGAGAGAGCAAGTCATTTATCTTTTATGAGCTTTGGTTTACACTCCTGGTTTTTCTCCTGTGTTTTCTCCGTATTTCCCTGTCCTCTAACCCATGCATTTCAAAGGGGGCAATGTTGTCTTGGGGGACAAAAAAATCTTAGATACTACAATGATTTGTGGTCCTCAAAGGGCCACAGTACATAAAAAGATATACAGTGTATCTGTAGTATTGCTTATCATTCGGAGGGTTTGTTTTGCTCCGAGGTCAAAATTTCCCAGGTTAGGTGATTGGGAAAAAAAAACTACAAAGACTCCTTAGTGGGGACTGTAATGAAAAAAAGGTTAAGAAACACTGCTCTGGGAAGCAGCTGTGGCTCAATCAGTAGGGCTCCCATTTACCATATGGGAGGCCCCGGGTTTGGTTCCCGGGGCCTCCTGGTGAAGGCAAGCCCGCCCGCGTGGTTAGCTGACCCAGCGAGCACAAGCAGCAAGGGGGGTGATAAATGAATAAATAAATAAAATCTTTAAAAAAAAAAAAAAAGAAACACTGCTCTACCCAATTTCTACATGCTGAGAAATTTCAGGGGACAATCCTAGACCCTCTTCTCTCTTTCTTCTCTTTCTCTCTTTTTTTTTTTTTTTTTTTTTTTTAAAGATTTTATTTATTTATTAATTTATCCCCCCCTTGCTGCTTGTGCTCGCTGGGTCAGCCAACCACGCCGTGCAGGCGGGCCCGCCCTCACCAGGAGGCCCCGGGAACCGAACCGGGGCCTCCCACATGGTAAACGGGAGCCCTACTGATTGAGCCACAGCCGCTTCCCCTCTTTCTCTCTTAATGAGCTCATCAATTTTCATAGAACAAGAAGTGGAACAGGTATCTACTTATTCCTTACTGCTGTTCTCTTTCCCCCTTGTTCCTAAAAATCCTGTTTTAAAACTCATGCCATCAGATATTACAATCCATTATCTACCCACACCATTGCAGTCATACACCAACATCGAGTTTAATACCACATTCCTAGCCCACTGTCTCTCTCCCACAAACCCTGCCATAATTTTTGATAATATAATAATCATGGAGATGATCCTTCCAATATTCTGACCTCTGTTCCTTGATCTCACCTCTACAAAAATCTTGTCTTTGGTCTTTTTTCAGAAACTCATTCTCCATGGTCATAGAGCTTTGTCATTACCAGGCCCAAAAATTCTTCAGCTCCATCAGGACCTACAATCCATTAATCCTATCACATTTTCCTTCAACACACTTATATCTTCATTTCCTTTTTATGCAGCTTAAAATTTTACAGCCCATCATTATAATCACTCTCTACACACACTTCAATTTCCTATACTCTTTCTTTCTTCAATATTCTCACCTTGCAAACATTCAACTCTGGTTAATCTTTGCTCTCCAACTATTTAGTCCTGCACTCATGTAGCTGAATGTTACTGGAGAAACGTTAACACCATGCTGGCTGGTCTCACTAACCTTAGAGCTAGTGCCCAGCAATCATACCATATCTCCCCAACACATTCACCCTCCCATACTTCTAGGCAACATTTTATATGTTCCCTGTTAAACCACCAACTTTTCCTCTCTCATCCTCAGTCTTAGCTGATGACCTTGCTTATTTCACTGAGAAAACAGACACACTTAAGAGATCTTCTATAAGCTACCACAACCATATCTACCTACCTAGCTGTATCTATTTTTATACATTTTGTCTTCCCGCCTATTGCTGTGGATGACCTGTTTGTACTAAAACCAATCCTTCTGTTTATCTAAAGTACTCTTCCCAATTCCTTTTCTCCAATTTTCCCTTTTTTAAAACAGCTTTATTAAGATATAATTCATATTATATGTCAGCCACCTAAAGTATATAATTAAATATTTTTAGTATATTCACAATATTAAATCATCACCACAATCTAATTTTAAAACAACTTTCACCCCCATTTTTGTACCCATTAGCAGTCAAGCTCCATTCTTCCTTAACCCACCCCACCCCAGTCCTAAGCAACCATGAATCTACTTTCAAAATCAGATCATGTCAGTTCTTTATCCAAAACCCTCTAATGGCTTCTCATTTCATCTCACAACAAAAGTCAAAGTAGCTATAGTAACCTACTGGGTTTATGATCTGATCCATATTACCTCTCTGATCTCATATCCTACAACCTCTCCCTTGCACACTACTTGGCAGTCATACTGGCTATTCCTCAAAAACTCCAAGCATATTCTAGGCATTCCCATGTAACAATTTAAGAATGACTATGTTTATTAATCACTAAGCTAAACTAAAAGAGGGATAAAAAAAGAAAGTTTGTTTGTAGATATCTAGTCGTTCAAATTAATCTACTGGTAACTATGAAGTCCCAAGCCAATGAATGAGGATTAAATAATATTAATCACAAAAATTAATTACAAAAGCTGCAATTCTAATTACTTTACTATATTTCACAAGGAAATCAGCCAGTTGACTGGACTGGTGTAGGCAAACTAATCAGCTGACAAGATTTTTTTAAAATAAAAAGTTAAGTACTATAAAGCTGTAATGTAAGAATATGGATTAATATTGCCTATTTGGTAATAGTACAAATATATAAATTCTTATCTGCTAAATTGTAAAAGACCATAGTGTGATGTACAACTATCTGCTCTCTAACCAGTTCTACACAATGAAAATTTTGTTATGAAAAAAGTTTCAGCTCAATTAAAACAGTGTTCTTATTAATACAAATGATTTATATTCTGGTATTGACCCTTATCTCACTGTAGACTACTAATTAACATTTCATAGACCACCATAAGTCAATATATATTTTGGGTAGCACTTCTCTAGATCACCTCCTGGTTTCTTTAATTCAAATCTACCCAATATCTTTTTTTGTTTTTGTTTTTTTGAATATTCTTTTTTTAATTTATTTATTTTTATTTATTTTTTTTATTTTACCGGGAAGTCCCAGGCATCGAACCCAGGTCCCTCCATATGGGAGATGGAGGCCCAACCATTTGAGCCACATCCACCCCCTCTACCCAATATCTTTGAGCACCTTCTACATGCATGGCAGAATTTCTGTGCCACCTCCATTCTGCAATTTATTGACATTAACATGTATCTTGCTGCTTTCTAGCTATCACTCAGTATCCTTTTATATATTGCAGCATTATAATGCTAGTCAGAAAGAAGGCTGTAACATCCAAGAATAGTAATATATTGATATAAAATTTTAATTGAGATTCAATTAATTTAAAAATAGATTATATAAAAGCACTTAAGAAAGGTGAGCTTTGTTTATATATTAGCTTTGAAAACTTTGATTTATTTTGAAAGAGATGTAAAATCATCCATTTTTCAACACTAACCTAAATATTCCATCAGCTGTTCAGCAGTTATGATTTCCATCATCGGTGGAAGTTTCACCTGGAAAACAAAGTATTATTTCTATAAAAATCAAATGCTTTAGGTGAGACTAAAGTGTTTCCTGCAGTCAGAAACACAGGCATGTGTATGTATATATGTATTTATGTATGTACATATAAAATTATCCATTTACTATATGTATAACTTAACATTCACATATCTTAAAATCTTTATTAAATAACTCATCTTTATAAAATACCAAAAAGACAATCTTATATCATTAAATTTACAGGGTGACATAAGATCTTACAGAGGCATTGAGAAATCTGTTTTCAAAGCCAAGTACTATGCCTCTCACCACCAACCATGATTGACATTAGGTACCTGCAACAGTGACTTACATGGTAGAAAAGGGCAGGAAGAGGCACCAAACATTTTGGAACAAGGTGCCCATGGGAGCAGTTTTACAGAAGCCAGGCTTGAACACTGCTTAATAGTCCATTACTTTTAGTCTACCTTGGCCAATTTTATTGTTGAATGGCTAAAATGAATACAGTGCTAAAATATTACTCACACATTAAATAATTCATCCTGTTTGCTTCCATTTATAATGTGAAGTTCAAAAACAGAAAAAATTAAACTACATTGTTTAGAGCTGCACAGTTAGGTACTAAAACTATAAAGAAAAGTAAGAAAGTGAATAATGTGAAAATCAGGATTCTGGTTACCCCTAGGAGTGAGGGAAGGAGTTTTAGGTTGGGAAGAGGCACATAAGAGCTTCTGGGTTGCTGGCAATACCGTATTTCTTGAACTGCTTGGTAGTTCCATTGATGTTTGCTTGAAAATAACTTGTTAAATTGGACATCGCTCTTTTACGCACTTTTCTGTATGTGTTATACTTTACAATAAAAAAGGTTAAAAGTAAATATATACATTATAATATGTTTAATTTGAAAATTCTAGACAAGCCATTAAAGTTAATTTAGCTGCAACAATACAGCAATCTAAATTAACTTTTGGGAAGCGGCTGTGGCTCAATCAGTGGGGCTCCCGTTTACCATGTGGGAGGCCCCGGGTTCGGTTCCCGGGGCCTCCTGGTGAGGGCGGGCCCGCCCGCGCGGCGTGGTTGGCTGACCCAGCGAGCGCAAGCAGCAGGGGGGGGATAAATGAATAAATAAATAAAATCTTAAAAAAAAAAAAAATAAATTAACTTTTCAGGGGAAGCGGCTGTGGCTCAATCAGTGGGGCTCCCGTTTACCATATGGGAGGCCCCGGGTTCGGTTCCCGGGGCCTCCTGGTGAAGGCAAGCCCGCCCGCACGGCGTGGTTAGCTGACCCAGCGAGCACAAGCAGCAAGGGGGGGATAAATGAATAAATAAATAAAATCTTTTTTTAAAATAATTAATTAATTAATTAACTTTTCAAATGAGTTGTCATGAGTTACATGAATATTATAGTCAATGATTATATAGAATAGGAGAAAAAAATACAGTATTATAGAAACTCAGAATAATTAATATATCAATGATAGGAGAATAGCTACATAATTTAAAAATCTTCAGGGTTTATTTTCTATTCAATCAAGTAATTCATTTGGATCAACATTTTCTCTAACAATTGGCCCAAGTGTTGAGGAAGGTGTTCTAGGGTTTATGTTATCCAATACTAAAGGTATGCTACAACTATTTTTGGTTTTAATCTATAAACAAAAGTTTTTAAAAATCCCAGTAAAACAGAACAGTTTGAGACACTCTGAAAGCATATAAGATGCTTATTAATTTAGTCATCCAGTGGATTTATCACCCAGATGAAAAACAAGAGATGCCATGAAGATTTGGATCATTACTTGATTCTCAATTTTTTTGTTTTCCTATACATATAGAGATTTATAGATATATACACAAATATGTACATACATATATTACATACAGAGACTCTGAAGGCCCATCTTCACACCTCCCTACTCTCCCCATGCCCCAAAAAACATACAAAACTCATATTCTCCCAAGAGGTGCTTTATCTCTGCCAACAAAGATGGCCCAGATTCTCAATTATTTTTATTCTCTGTAACATATTTTTTATTGAAACCCATAATGAGCTTCAGATTGACAAAGAAAACATAAGGAATACTGATTTAGTAAAGAATATAAAAATAATTCTGAAAAAGTTCTACTAAACAATACTCTTCCTATATCAGGCATTGGCAAATTACATTCTACCATCTGTTTTTCTAAATAAAATTTTATTGGAACACAGTCACTCTCATTCAGTTATGCATTGTCTTTGCCTGCTTTTGCACTACAATAGTAGAACTGAGTATTTGTAACAGAGACCACATGGCCCATAAAGCCTAAAATATTTAGTATTTCTTTTTTACAGAAAAAGTTTGATGGGGAGTGGATGTGGGTCAAGTGATTGAGCCCTGCTTCCCACATGGGAGGTCCTGGGTTTGGTCCCTGGTGCCTCCTAAAAACAAAAAGAAACAAGGAAACAAACAAACAAAAAAACAACTCGGGAAGCGGCTGTGGCTCAATCAGTAGGGCTCCTGTTTACCATATGGGAGGCCCCGGGTTCGGTTCCCGGGGCCTCCTGGTGAAGGTAAGCCCGCCCGCACGGCGTGGTTAGCTGACCCAGCGAGCACAAGCAGCAAGGGGGGGATAAATGAATAAATAAATAAAATCTTAAAAAAAAAAAAAAAAAAAAAAAAAACTCAAGAAAGCCCATGTGGCTCAGTGGTTGAGTGCCAGCTTCCCATATAGGTGGTCCCAAGCTCATTCACCTCCCCTCTCCTTCCCAAATTTTGACAACTTCTGCTTCAGATGATTTTAACTGTTTTTATGTAATAGTCTTTCAAGGTGTTTCAATAAGATTTTTTTAATGTCTAATTATTATATTAAAAAATTTAAACCAGTAAAGTTTACATTCTAAAAATGAACAATTGTCAGACCAATCAGGAAATTCTATTTACAACTAAAAATGTTTCTTAAATAATAAATTAAGACCTGTACATTCTCTTATTCCAGAGAGATTTATTACTGAAACGTATTCACCACAAATATCTTATCCTTCAGTGAACATAGTAATCCCACTAAAAAGTTGTCAGAATAAGACACCAAAGCACTAAAGCTTATTTATATTTGGCAGATGCATTCTACAATCCTAGATTTCTATAAACATTATGATTTCAGGGTTTAGTTTTGAAATTTTCAATATCAACTGCTTACCATGCCTTGTTTCAAACATTTGAAATAGGAAATGACAACTACTATGCTGATTTTAGAAATGGGAAAACAAATATGCAAATACTTTAAAGAATTTATTCACAAGCACATTCAGTGGTATATTCATTTTCTGAAACTTAGCCAATAAAATACTCTGGATGTTCATTAAAACTATGGACAAAAGAGTATAATGATAAAGAAATGTCTGCCTCCTACCAATACTTTAGCACAATCAACAGATCTGCTGAGTAATCAACAAATCTCAATTTTTTAATCACACAATGAAGATCTTCCTGAAAGCTTGTTTTTCTTTTTGTTTTCCTCTACCACCAACACCTCAAAAGCAAGTGCCCAGGTTTCATTAATGTTCCTACAACTTTAATCCCTTAATCTCTTTAGATTTTATTGAAGAATAAACAGGTTATGGATCAGCTGGCTAATGGTATGAAATTCACAACCATGGCAGTCTGTCTGAATCTCTAAGTTTTAAATTTTACAATGAATAAAAATGACCAGTCAAGCACAACATAGATTTTTAGGTGGTACACTTTTAATGATAATCTATAAGAAACATATTGTTTATAAGTAAATGAGTATTTTACTGTACACAGGGTTCTTGGAAGGTAGTCTCTTAAGTAGTTTAAATATTCTTTACAAAATAGATGCAAAGGGGAATGGATATGGCTCAAGCAGTTGAGTGCCTGCTTCCCACATGGGAGGTTCCAGGTTCGGTTCCTGGTGCCTCCTAAAAACAAAAAAACAAAACAAAAAAACAAAACAGATGAAAAAACAACACAAAACAACACTGGAACTGATGTGGCTCAGTGGTTGAGCACTGGCTTTCCAATCCCCAGCCTTTGTATCTCAAAACAAACAAACAATAACAAAAAGTGAAGCGAAGCCGCTCAGTATATATTAACACATAGTTCCAAATTAACAGAATTCAAATAAAATGAATCTTTTATTATCTAGAGAAATAAAAATCAAGTCCTATCCTATAAATAGGATTTTATTTGCATTAACTAGATTTGCTGAGTAAATTAATAATATAAGTGACACAGCAAGAATATTTAATTTAATAAAAGGAAATAGCTGCTCCAACTCCAAATATTCCATTATGTGGTAAAACCTCATGAATTCAGCCCAATTATTCTATAATTTTTCATTATTTAAAGAGTGAAGTGTTTTGAGAATAGGCTCAAGGGGGGCCAAAAATAAAAACAAAAGGTTCTGCTTAAAGTGTTAAAATCTTAAACAAGGGCGTAGATGTGGCTCAAGCAATTGAGCTCCCACCTACCACATGGGAGGTCCCAGGTTCGGTACCAGTGCCTCCAAAACAAACAAACAAACAAATGAAAAACAAACAAAACAAACAAACAACAACAATTCAGGGAAGCCCATGTGGCTCAGTGATTGAGCACCAGCTTCCCACATACAAGGTCCCAAGTTCAATCTCTGGCCCCCACTACCTTAAAAAAAAAAAAAAAAAAAAATCTTAAACAAGAATATAAAACTTCCCAAAAGTGATATATCAAAATGTTGATTCAGAAGGAAGGGGGAGAGATGCCAGAGACCCAGCAATAATTAAGAAATGAGAAGCAGCTTAAATAAAGTGGTAGTAAGTAGAAAAATGATTAAAAAAATCTTATTGAAGGTTTAATTAGAATACCAATTAATAGGTACACAAGAAATATACAATTTGAGGTTTATCACCTCTATAAAATTGTGGATACATGAGGAAATATAGAGTATTTGCCAGTGTTTGCTCTTTTTTAAAAAAAATTTATTGGTGTCATATATACAACATGAAATTTCCCATTTTAACCACTTTCAAGTATACAATTCTATAGTACATTGATTTTTATTTATTTATTTATTTATTTTTATTCATTTATAGCCCCCTTGCTGCTTGTGCTCACTGGGTCAGCTAACCACGCCGCGCGGGCGGGCTTGCCTTCACCAGGAGGCCCCGGGAACTGAACCCGGGGCCTCCCATATGGTAAACGGGAGCCCTACTGATTGAGCCACAGCCGCTTCCCAAGTACATTGATTTTTTAAGAGTCTAAATCAATTGTCCTGAAGAGAGGCTGTACTTGGTTTATTAAGTTTTAGGTGTTTTTCTTTTTGAGGTACCAGGGGCCAAGGGACTGAACCTGGAACCTTCTACGTGGGAAGCCTGCATCACATCAGCTTCCCTGAATTGGTTTTTTCATTTGTTTTGCTGGTTCTTTATTTTTGTTGTTGTGGTTGTTTGTTTTTTTCAGATCCTGGATCCAAACCTGGGACCTCCCATGTGGGAGGTAAGCGCTCAGTGTGGGAGGTGGGCACTCAACTGCCTGAGCCACATCTGTTCCCCAGTGTCTGCTCTTAAAGAAATGAAGTTGGGGGGGGCGAGGTGAAGGTAAATATATTGAACATCTACTAATTGCCATTCAATTTTCATGTTAGTTATTCACAATAATCCTATGAAGCAGGCATTATTACCTTCATTCAAATAATAAACCAAAGCTTTAAAAAGTTAATTCGTCCTAAGTAGCTCATCCCTTATTTGAATTTAGATTTGACTCCAAACCCAGTTACCCATTCCATTATACCTGTATTTACAGACTCTAAAAAAAAAACAAACAAACAGCAAAACACTTTCATTCAGTGAAATCCTATGTAGACTATCATCTAAAATATATTTTAAATGAAGAATTGACAGGGCTTTTTGACCAATGAAAAATGGAGGTTGATGGGAAAAAAATAATCGAAGTTGACTCCAAGGCTCAGAAGACTAAAAATCAGGACCTATACAATCAATAAAAATAGGAAATTTGGTAAGGGAAGATAAGTTTCTGGAAGAAAATGATGTCTGCTTTGGAATTGTAAAGTTTAGCTTGACATACAAATAGAAAGTTGAGTTGGAACTCAGGAAATAACCATTTTTACTTTGTAAATGAATTATTTGATTCCTATGCTACCGTCCATTTTTGCATTGTTTATGGGGAAATGGACTAACTAAATAATTACAATTTCTTCTTAGTTCAAATTTCACTAATTTTGAATATGAGTAAATCATATAGCACTTATCATTTTTTGTTGAAACAGTAAAAAAATTATTCTTTTGAAAATATTGGAAGTATTATTAATGTTTATGAAAGAGGAAAGGTAACTTTTTTCCTCTTTTTTCAAAGTTCTCAAATTTACGGATTCTTTCTATATGACTTTAATTCTGGCCCTAGCAAATAATTTATGTGTTACAAGATTTTACAGCTATTATACATCATGTTTTGTATTTTAATTTCTAATATATACTACTCATTATTATTAAGAATAATTAGGGAGCGGATGTGGCTCAAATGGTTGGGCGTCTGTCTCCCATATGGAGGGACCTGGATTCAACCCCCAGAACCTTCCGGTAAAATTTAAAAAATAAAAATATAGAAGGCACGCAGGCGCGCTGCCAGACCCCTTGTGTGGGCGTGCCAGGCCCCATCAAGCCATGCAGCAAGATGATAAAGACAGGAGAAGGATGAGAAGTGAGGGCAGGAAACAGACACAGAGAATTGTCCAGCGAATGGACACAAAAACAGCAAAAATGGGGGGGGGATAAAAATGAATAAAAGTAAATAAATAAATCTTTTTTTAAAAAAAAGAATAATTAGGAGCGGATGTGGCTCAAATGGTTGGGTGTCTGTCTACCATATGGAGGGACCTGGGTTCGATCCCCAGGACCTCCCGGTAAAATTAAAAATATATATATAGAAGGCGCATGGGCTGCCAGGCTGTGTGTGCCGGTGAGCCGCCAGGCCCTGGGAGCCATGCAGCAAGATGATGACATAACAGGGGAGAGACAAGACAAGATGCTTGGAAAGCTCTGAAAACCAGGAACGGAGGTGGCGCAGGTGGCAGAACACCTCTCTCCTACATCGGAGGTCTCCAGGATCAAATCCTGGTGAAGACTGGAGGAGGAGGATGGGAGGAGACAGACACAGAGAATTGCCCAGCGAATGGACACAAAACAGCAAAAATGGGGAAGGGGGGGGTTAAAATGGATAGAGTAAATAAATAAATCTTTAAAAATAAATAAATAAATAAAAATAAAGGAACTTTGCATCTCTATCTGCTTCCCTCCTTTATAAAATAAATAAATAAATAAATAAATAAATAAATAAATAAATAAATAAA
>JAKSZT010054396.1:21975736-22004322 GCA_026826555.1 Tolypeutes matacus
AAATAAATAAATAAATAAATAAATAAATAAATAAATAAATAAATAAATAATAAAAAAATAATTACTGGGAGCAGATGTGTCTCAAGCAGTTGAGCGCCTGCTTCCCACATGCGAGGTCCCGGGTTCAGTCCCTGGTGCCTCCTAAAAACAAAAAACAACAAGCAAACAGGCCAAAAAAAAACAACTCAGGAGAGCCAATGTGACTCAGTGGTTTAGCGCCAACTTCCCACATAAAAGGTCCCAGGTCAACCCCTAGCCCCGGTACCTCAATAATAATAATAATAATAATAATAATAATAATAATAATAATAATAATAATTACTGTGCTTAAAAATACTAAAATTCAGGGAGTGAATGTGGCTCAAGCAGTTGGGCACCCACCTCCCACATGGGAAGTCCCAGGTTTGGTTCCCAGTGCCTCCTAAAGAAGATAAGCTGACAGAAGGAGCAGAGACAATGAGCAGACAGATGAGGGAGCCATATTCATGGGGAGAGGAAATATTAAAATTCTGACTTAGTAAATCTATCCTGTTGTCATCAGTATTTCAAATCAGGAAAAGTTTTTATGAGACAACCTCAAACTTAGAAAGGCCAATTTGAAATATTTTCAATTATCCTAATTTAGACCCCACCCTCAAAGTAATAACCAAGTCCTAGTTAAAACCACCAGAAACTGCAGATATACACACACATATTAAATGCAAGAATGTCCTATTTTACATGCAATTCAAAGAGTTTTAGAGTGAAGAACACTATTACAGTACCATTTATGGTAAAAGAAGGCATGGTCAATTCAAAATTCTTTAGACATATATTTGAGAAATCTCATAAAGTTTGGCATGCTGAAAAATCTCCATGAAGAAAAATTGGCAGTGAAAATTTTACATTAACTGCTTAAAAGACAGATGGGAATAGGATAAGACAAGAGACAAGAGACCAGTTAGAAAGCTATTGAGGTAGTCCAGATGAGAGATGATGGTGGCCTGAAATAGGGTACTGGAAAAGAGAGATGAAGTTACTAATTATTGAAAATATCAAAGAATGTATTTAATAAACTATGATGAAAAGGCAAGCTCATTCACCACAGAATCCAAGAAAGGCTCTGAAACTGGAAGGGTCAAATACTTCAGAAGACATAGGTTAAAGTATATGGAGGTTGAAAATGGAAGGAGTCTGGATAAAGAGCAGGTAGAACCATATCCTGAGGATATGATCCAAGAAATTGTGAAGTCTATTTCTCTTTCTCTGGCTTTATCACTGGCTTTCCCAACCTGCTTTGCTCCCAAATGAACACATTTACCACTGATCAGAGGGCAGCCACCCACTGGCAGTATTCACATCATCATCCACCCTCCATATCCATTTCCTGTCCACTTACTTTATCTCACAAATCCAGAGATACACCAATCCATATCCTTGGGAGGGACTAGAAATGAAAGCCTCAGAAATTTTACTTAAATCTTTTGTGTAAACAAAACCCCACCATTATGTTAAATTTTTAATCTCTTCTTACAGGATCTATATTAAAAAAACAGGGTGGGTGGAAGCTAGGATGGAGCTTTGGCTGACCATCTGTTTCACCACCCTTTTTATAAGCAATAAACGTACTTGAAAAACCTCAAAAGAGTTTTGTGCTTACTTTAGGAAAAGGAGAATATGACAAAAAACTGTGTGATTGCAATATTTCCACTAGTCAGGGAAAAAAGCAAAACCTAAGCAGAAGCAAGATGAGGTGTCTGTGGAAAGGGTATGAAAAAAGAAAAGTGTTAAAAGAGGGAGGGAACTAGAGCAAAAACTTATTACTGGCAAGAGGCCTACACTTACTTACTTCAGCTGCAGTTGTTAATGAGCTAAAGGATGATATGTTCATTTGTTTATTTGCCATATGAACTTTAAATTTTCTGTTAATGAACTTTTGCTCATTTTTCTATTAACTTGTTTATCTCTCTCATTCTAATTTATAAGGGATCTTGTAAATTAAGAAATTAGCCCTTAGACATATACTTTGGGGCAAAGATTTCACTAGGAAATCAAAGTGTGTGCTTTGATTTAGTTTGAGTATTTTTGTTTTGTTTTGGGGGTAGTCTTTTTGTCCTTTTTTTTTTTTAACCTGAAGCTTTTTTATTTTTTACAGAATTGAATGTATCAATCCTTATTTTACAGTTTTTAGATTTGGTGTCTGGAGAAACCACATTAATGTAAAAAATCTTGCTTTAGGACCCTGCCATACTTCCTCTTGATCAACTTGGAGCAGATGATCTTCTCAGCTCCCTCTAAGCAAAGAATTTCAAACCTAAATTCCTAGACATAATCTCCATTGAGATTAGAACTTCTTTAAAATGCAATGTTCTTTTCTCATAAAATCCATCCCTTGATACTTCACAACTTCTCTACTTTGTTAATTACTGCTGAGTTTAATACTTATTGCTGATTAATAGTTATTTGGCGAAAATAGAGAATGTGAGGCCTTAATTTCTATCAACCCCTCCATCCTAACATCTGTAAAATATTTCTGTATCTTTCTTGTCCCATTCCTTCCAATACCTCAGAAAATGAGATTGTTTTCCTTTCCTCTGACATAAACTTTACCACCTTTACCCTGAAGATTCCCAAATTATCTTGACTTTTCAGCAACCTTGTCCACACACTCGACCTTTTGGGCATCATCTCTCTTATTCCACTAGCTCATTGATGCTGTTGCATTTGTTTTCTTTCTTTTTTCTTTTTGTCCTTTTAAGGAGGTACAAGGGATTGAACCCAGGACCTCGGACGTGGGAAGCAGGCACTCAACCTCTGAGCCACATGTACTCCCCAACTCCCCAAGGAGAGTTGGTTTGTTCGTTTGTTTGTTTTTAGGAAGTACCATGGCTCGAACTCTGACCTCATGTGTGGGAAGCAGGCGCTCAATCACTTGAGCTACATCTGCTCCCGATGCTGTTGCATTTGATAGTGGGTTTTTTTTGTTTAGTTTTGTTTTGTTTTGCTTTGTTTTATTTTACCGGGAGGTCCCGGGGATCGCACTCAGGTCCCTCCATATGGCAGGCGGATGCCCAACCATTTGAGCCACATCCGCCCCCCTACAGTAGTCTTTTTGATTACTTTCTCTCTCCCTGACTACTACCGTGACATTCCCCTATTTCTGCTTCTCATTCGACATTGCAAATTGTGCCTGTGCTGTTTTCTTTTTCCTTCTCTCACCCTTAACTCTTAACATTTCTCCCAAGTGTAATTCTTATTCCTCTATTTTCACTAGTCCTCATTATTTCTAACTGAAGAATGAAGTGGGGGAGGGAGTAGAAAATAAAGAATAGAGAAAATATTTATGCTGGCAATGTGTAGTTCCTCACATGTACTAGAATAGAAAAATCTTGTGAATGACTGACCACCATTTTCTATTGTGAATTCAGTTATTCTCATAGCTACCATTCTTACACCTATGCAACAATTACCCATTTCAATTTATTTCTATAATTTTGGCCTCTTTCCTGAGACCCAGCTCATGTTTCTGCTACTCACTACACTCTTATCTCTAATCTAGTATCAAATTAAAAGACAACTTTTATCATATCATTCTTCTATCTAGCAACTTATAATATTACGATTCCCTATTATTAGCTATATATAAAGTCTAAGCATCCCTAGTGATGGGTGATGGGTTCTCTGAAATCTAACAACTTTTTTTTTTTTTTTTTTTTAAAGATTTTATTTATTTATTCATCTATCCCCCCTCCTGCTGCTTGTGCTCGCTGAGTCAGCCAACCGCTCAGTGCGGGCCGGCTGCCCTCACCAGGAGGCCCCTCCCATATGGTAAACGGGAGCCCCACTGATTGAGCCACAGCCGCTTCCCACAACTACTTTCACACTCTAATTTTTCCCTACATAACAGTTCTCAAACTTTATAATCTCAGGATTCCTTTATACTCTTAAAACTATTAAGGACCCCAAAAAGCTTTTGCTCATGTGAGTTATATCTATCAATAATTACTGTATTAGAGAAATTAAAATTGATATACAGACACACATTCTATTAGCTGTCAGTGGAACAACATTATCACAGATCATGTAGCCTGGAAAACTCCACTGATACTTGTGAGAGAATGAAAGTGAAAAGGGCAAATATCATCTTAGAATTATTATGAAAATAGTTTTAACCTCTAAAACTCTGGTTCATTTTGAGAACAAGCAAGGTACTCTACCAGACCTTGCTTCTCTTAATCTGTCTCCTTCATCATTAATGATTACTGTTCATCAATAGCCTAGAGGCAGAATAGCCTAAGAATCAGAGAATTACCAAATAAACTCCAAATTCATTCACATATCTACTCATTCACAGTCTGAGCCAACCTATCAATTTAATTTTCTGCTATTTTAACCTCTGCTCTGTTACACTCCAACCAAGGTTGGGGTCAGCAAATAGAACAAATCCTTTTCTGCTTCAGCATTATTCAGCATTATTTCCTCTGCTCTATTCCCTCTTCCTAAAAGGCATCCTCTTACTCATTCTTCAGACCCAATTCACTGTTTACCTCTTCTATGAAACCTTCCCTTGACATATCCCATCTCCAATTACCCTTTTCTCTGTAACTGTATAGCACATTTTATGCCCTCTAGAGCTTCTCACATTGCATTGTAATTATTGTTTACATGTCTGCCCCATCCCCCACTATACAGTGAGCTACATTTTACTCATTTTCTGCATCTTACTCATTTTTGTACTAGACTACCTCACACATAGTAGGAAACCAAACATATGATCATTCATTTGAATCTATGTCTTTCAGAGAGTCAATTCAATGCTCATCTATTCCTAAATACTCCAAACCACAGTTCTTGCTCCTTCCTCTGAACTTCTGCAATACTATATAGACACTATGAAGACAGAAATAAAGGAAACTGTGATTCCTCCCTACAAAAAGACTGTGGACACTGGCCCACTGGACCAGGGTCTTATATTCTATTACTTTCCAGTATGAACATTCTACTCCTGTCAACCAATAAATGCACACAATATCCATTCTATTTTCATTCCTGTTCTTTATAGTCTTCCCTCCTCCAGGAATTCCATTTCCCTGCTATTCTAAAGTCTACTCTTCCTTAAAAGCTTGGTTCAAGATCCACAAATTCCATGAAGCTCTCTGGGACTACCTTAAACCAAAGAAAAATTTCCCCTTTTTGGATATTTAATACATTTTCAAATGTATTATATGAAACCATATAATCTAGTATTTATATGGTACATTGTCTTGCATTGTTCTTTAATAGTTTCAGATAAGTCAACACTTCAAATTGCTTTACAACTCTTCAAAACACATGTGAGTGCCATTATTTACCAGGTACATAAGTTTATAATCTTTCTTTTGTATCAGCCCTTGCTAGTAATAGGAAGGTGACTTGACTTTCTTCCTAACTGATCAGAATAACCTAGATTATATTTTTCTAGGGTACATTTTATCTATAAGTAAAATCATCAATTCGAAGAGAATATGTGCTGCAAGATGCATATTCTCAACACCCTAAACTGCAAGCTCATTTACAGATAATGATTCTGTGCCCTCAATATACTTTAGAAGGGTCATTGCCTTTTTTTGCTCCTTTACTTTGGATATATATTTCTTCTTTTAGTTGTTAAAATTTTAGCTCCCTTAATACATTCTGAATCATGGTGACTGGTAATAACATCAAACCATTCAAGTAGCACCAAAGAAATGAGGCAAGTAAAAAATCCTGCATAAAATGAAAATATAATCTCTGACAACCAAAAAATTATTGTAACTGGGTTTAAGACCAATGCTTTTCCTTAAATGGAATTTATTTAAAGGGCTGCATCTCTGCTAACATCATTCCTTTAAGTATCCACACCCAATGCTGACTGATTGGTAAATAGAGCAAAAATAATCATCAAAACTTATCATATCATGGATTGATGTTGACTCTTGAAGATCGCTTTCCCCACTGTTTGGCATAAGTGATAACTTAAATCAGTAAGAAGGAATAACAGAAAAATATGGGCAAAAAAGAATCATGGATGCTCTAAGTCCAAGTTATTTGTAAGTGTATCAATTAAGAGAATGTTGAACTTACTATTGAGACCTGAAGGGGCAAGTCTTTCTGATATATATCTGGGAATATTCTTTAAACAAGGGAGTCCCAGAATGAATTTCATGCAAGATGAAAAGGGGATAGGTGAATGAGGAAAGAAAGACGGACACTATAAGCTAACATGAGGCAACTCCCTCATCCCACTTCCCCTTTCCCCAAAAGCTGTAGGAAGTAGCTACAGAATATACCTTCCATGCCAGAAGCAAAACATTGAGGATGGCCAGCAAAGGGCAGGGTCCATTCTCATTCTGGGTGATGATGGGTGTATTCTCTTCCTTCCATTGGATCCACTTGATGTGATAGACAGATTGTCCAGGGAAGCGCTCCTTGGAAGCGGCCAGCACCTGCGCGGCCTCCTCCTCTTCCTCCTCCTCCTTGCACAGAGGGACAGCCCCGGGCAACATCACCTCGCCCGCCACCTCGGTGACCCTGTTCTCGACTCCCTCCTCACTATTGAACTCGGAGCTACTGGGGAAAGAATGCAGGTTAGAGAAGGACTCCAGGGAGTCCAGGCTCGGAGATTCCCCAGGAGGGCTGGGGTCGCTGCAGCTGCTGCTGAGACCGCCGGCGCTGCTGGGCTCCTCGGAGCCGGCGGCAGCTAAATCTGCGGGGCTGGGGCCGGCAAGATCCGCAGGGGTTCCCGCGTCCCCTGCCGGACCCAACCCATGGCCCGCTCCGGCCTCGGCTGTCACCGTGGAAGCGGTCACCTTGCGCTGCCCTCTCAGAGGAGCTTTCGCGACCGCAAGATTCTCCAAATCTCCTTCCTGCAACTCCAAGCCCGGGAATGAGCCGTGGGGTTCGGGATCCTGAAGAGAGCCCGCGGGAGAAGCCGAGTCCGGGAGACTCCTCCCGGCGGCCGCCGCCCCCTGCCCATTCTCGGAGCTGCTTTCCGCCGCCCATATCCCAGGACCATCCCCAGCGGCGAGCCTGGTTTCTGGTCGCCCTTCCAGCGAAGAACCTGTCCCTGGCGCTGTCCCGGGCGCCGCCCCATGTTCTAGCGGCTGCAGGCTCTCGGAGCCGCTCTCCATACCCGGCCACCAGCCCCTTGCTCTATCGAGACCACGGCCAGTTCTCCTCAGCCAGCGTCTCAGACGCCATGACAGATGCACTGGCAGCTAAAGCGCCCTTGCGCGGCCTCGGCCAGGCACGTCACTGGGAAGGGTCCCGGGAGCGCGCGCGCGCCACCGCGTACTCCGCTAGCTCTGGGCGTGTGCCTCCTTGTGACTGCACGCTGCCGGGCGAAGAAGAAACGTGAAGCGACGGCCTACGCTGCCCCGCCCTCCCGCGCGTCCACCCGAGCTCGCACTCGGAAGGCGGGGCGTGACAGACGTGATCAGGAGGGCGCGCCTCCGCGGCCTCAGCTCCAGTAGGAGAACAACCTCTACTCTGTGGCCGGAAGTTGAAGTGGAGGGCGCGGAGGAGGGGGGAGGGGGCGGAGGAGGGGGGAGGGGCGGAGGAGGGGGGAGGGGGCGGGGGCAACTCCACTGCACGCGGCTTCTTTAAAGGCGCGGCAGGCGGCCGGCAGCCGGCTGTTTAGCTGTGCTTATTCGGACCAGCGTCGGGTGTGGCCCGTTTTAGGGCTGGGGTGGGTGGGTGTGGCCGTAGCATTTGGACTAGAGCAGTCCCTGAAGGGCACAAAAGATTTGTTTCCCCAGCTTGTAAAATGGAAAATTGAGGGTATTTTTTACGAGATGCAGATTTTAAAGGCTGACATCTGCTTGAAGTCTCTGGATTATTACAGTGCCCAAATTCCAGTCTCCTTCAGCTTTGACTGAGAAGCGCTGTGCTCCCCACCGGCTACTGGTAAAACCTTTCGCCCTAAGTGAGGCGTTAGTGCGGTTGTGGATATTGGCCTGCGCAGCAAAAGCAAGTGGGTAATATTGGGCCAAAAATAATAAATTAACTTGTGCTTGAATTAGCCAAGTCTTTGCGGTTTTGTTAACTTGGCCTCACTTTGCATGGAGGGTGAAGTGCCTGTTCCCCAAAAAAAGTAACTTTTTTTCTATTTAGAATTAACTCCGCTTAAGACCATGCAGTTTTCAGGGGACCAACACAGCAGGCTGAAAGCTTTGTTGGTGACAAATAAAGATTGTGAGTCCTACTCTGATCTGTTACAGAAAAAGGCTTTTTACTTTTCCACTTTGCTTTTTTCTTTCAACATTTTCTAGGCTCTGGGACTTTAAAAACAAGACAGATCTTCCTTGGTAGTCAAACGTATATGTAAATACTTGCTGTAAAATAGAATGTGATGATTGTGTATCTCTTTTGCTTAGAAAAGGTAGACAAAATAGCACAGTAATGTTTCCTTCTCATTGTAGTCATTTGTTCAATTGTATTCATTGAACACATTTGAGTACAAGTACATTAATGGATACTATGTTTGGCACAGGGGATGCTGTGGTGAATAAAAGAAAGCTTATATCTTCATGGGGTTTACTGTCTAGTGTTTTGTTTTTTTACCTTCTTCCTATATATATTTTAAATAATTTATTGAAGTATATCATTCATACATGAACATACATAAGTTCAAGAACTTATGTATTATTACTTATTATAATCTACAATAAGTGTTCAGTAAACATTGTGCACTTACAAAACAAACATGCATGACATCATGCAGGGCTCTCACACATCACCCCATCACAAATACTTTGTTTTGTTGTGAAACATTTGTTAACAAATTATGAAAGCATGGTCAAAGTATTACTACTAACTATAGTCCATATCTTACTTCCCTAGACTTTCTAGAGTCTAGAGTACACAGAAAGAAATTTTTGTAGACCTTGTATGTCTGAAAATTCTACCTTTACATTTAATAGTTTGGCTGCATATAAAATTTAAGGTTGGAAATACTTTTTCTTCATTTTGAAGTCATTAATCTTCTAGCTTCCAATTGGTTATAGAGTAATCTGATACTATAATGATTACAGAACTTTGTATATATAACCTACTTCTATCTGAAATTTATTGGATCTTCTCTTTGTTCTTGATGCTCTGACATTTCAGTATTTCATGTAACTTTGTGTGGTTCTTGCTTTATTCATTTGGCTGTGTACTTGATCACATTCAATGTGGAAACTCGTCCTTTGGTTCTTGGAAATTTTCTTTTTTTTATTTCTTTGATAATTCTTCTATTTTCTCTAATTTTACACTTTTTTTGTTGTTCTACTCTCTAGGAGATTTCCTCTGTTTTATCTTTCAATTATTTTATTGTATTGTTTATTTTATTATTTATAAGTATTTTATATTATATTTAAATTGCTATTGCGTTTTTATTATATATTTGAATTTTAAGTGCTCTCTCTAGTTTCTTTACTTTTTAATGGCACCCTATCATTTATCTTTTAAAATATTGATTATAATTTTAATGTATCCTCTACATATGTCAAAGGATATCTGAACCATATGCCTTAGAAAATTATATCTAGTCAACATATAGTTATTGAGAGTACTAGGGAGTGAGATATGGGGATATACAAGTGTAAAATATTGATCTTACTCTTTGGGAGAGTAAAATCTATTTTAAGAAATGAAATGGGGAAGCGGCTGTGGCTCAATCAGTAGGGCTCCCGTTTACCATATGGGAGGCCCCGGTTCCATTCCTGGGGCCTCCTGGTGAAGGCAAGCCCGCCCGCACGGCGTGGTTAGCTGACCCAGGGAGCACAAGCAGCAAGGGGGGGATAAATGAATAAATAAATAAAATCTTAAAAAAAAAAAGAAATGAAATGGTCATTGAGAATGTCAGTTAATAATATTAGATGAGTGGTACAAATAATAAATGTTATAAAATTTCAGAGGAGGAAAAATTTGCTTAGTGTGAGATAATTAAGGTGGAATTAAGCTATACTCTCCTAATTAATTCACAGACTACTACCTCTGGCTTAAGAAATTTAAAAAATTCGTCTCTAACTCTCAAAAATGATTATTCTTTTTCAAAATTTTGTGTTTTTCTTAGTTGCAGCATAACTTTTTTAAGTCTATTATGAACAAAACTTGGTGCAATCTTTGACTTTTACCCTAATTTGTCAATTATTATCTCATCTATCACATTTTGATGATATACAACCTTTTCCTTTCTCCATTCCCTCTGTAACCACCACAATTGAGTCTCCACCACCATACTAGTATAGTGTAGCAGTATTCTAATTATTTCCCAGCCTATGGCCCTCTATTCCCCAGATGATCCTGTGTAAACCCTTAAGAGGTATAATTCAAACATCTTGCTTTCATTATGTTGATGGTTCTACTTAAAAAAAAAAAAAAAAAGATGGTTCTTTATTGTTAGCTACATCAAAATTAGATCTGAGCAGATTATACACATATGGGGCATACTTTCACTCCTCTTCTCTAGCGTTCTAGTTAAGATATGTGATGAAATTCTGAGTTAAAATCATTATTATGTAACTCAAAATTGCCCTGGCTTTGGCCCTCAACTGCTCTTGCAGAAATGCCAGCCTCCTGCAAAGTACATCCCCTATTTCAATTATTTCTGAGAGCCCCCATGAGGAGTCCCACACCTGTTCAGAAACAAATCCAATGCTATGATATTTTACCAGGTGC
This sequence comes from Tolypeutes matacus, assembly GCA_026826555.1. Lineage (NCBI taxonomy): Eukaryota > Metazoa > Chordata > Mammalia > Cingulata > Chlamyphoridae > Tolypeutes > Tolypeutes matacus. The sequence goes on from JAKSZT010054396.1 coordinate 21,986,396, forward strand.
TGCTTTTATTCCATGCTGTTTCACCAGATGCCAGTCTGTCCTGCCTAGTGATGTTAAAGATAAATGATGATGAAGGGCCACACTTATGGGAGATGTTTGTGTGGGATGTGGTGGGAGGTGTGGGAGGTGGGCAACATGGGAATCCCAGTGGGTTCCGTGTAATATTTTGGGTAATCTAAGCACCTCTTAAAATATATTTATATATATATAAATAACATTTTTGTAAGCAAATGCACATATATGCACATATATATATTTATATATCATTTTACAAAAATTGGTATGTATTGTGAAAATTTTTATTTTTACCCACAATAAAAAATAAATTAATTTAAAAAAAAAGATAAATGATGATGAATGGAGGGAAATGACCCTCTTCCCCATTTACTCTAGGCCTAATATGCCATGGTATTAGTGGGATCCTTCTCTAAATTTTAGTTATGTAGTTCTTTTTTTTTTTTTTTTTTTAAAGATTTTATTTATTTATTCGTCTATCCCCCCCTTGCTGCCCATGCTCGCTGGGTCAGCCAACCACGCCGTGCGGGCGGGCCTGCCCTCACCAGGAGGCCCCGGGAACCGAACCTGGGGCCTCCCACATGGTAAGCGGGAGCCCCGCTGATTAAGCCACAGCTGCTTCCCTGTAGTTCTTTTTAAAAGTGGAACCCAAATATGGGTTCAGTTAGGCTGTGCCAGGAACAAATTCAAGGAATACATTCCATCACCTTCAGTTCAGGATCCCTGCTCCCCTGGTTTTGCGCCAATGGTTAAGGTTTTGGAATTGGATGAAGTTGGTATCTCTCACCTCTAGCATATTTACTCTGAAAGTGTGGTCTTTGGATTAGAAGCATTAACATCACTTGGGAAGTTGTTAGAAATAAAAATTCCCCAGGGGAGCAGATGTAACTCAAGTGGTTGAGCACCTGCTTGCCATGAATGTACCTCCTAAAAACAAAACAGATGAACAAATGAAAAAACCAACTCTCATTAGGGAGCTGGTGTAGCTCAGTAGTTGAGTACCTGCTTCCCATGTATGAGGTCCTGGGTTCAATCCCCGGTATATAAAAAAAAAAAAAAAAAAAAAAAAAAAAAAAATTCCCCACAGACCTACAGAATCAGGAACTCTGGAGGTAAAGCCCAACAATCTGTGTTTTAACAACTCCTCCAGGTAATTTTTTTTGTTTTCTTCTTTTTCTTATTTTTATTTCTTTTCCTCCAGGTAATTTTGATGCATGATAAAGTTTTAGAACTATTCCTCTAGCATTAGGGGAAGTCTCTCTCTTAAATGGTAAATAAATCTCTATTTCTACAGGCATGCCTAACCAAGAGACAGTAAAAAACATCTAAATTCAACTTACATTGCCAATGATATTTTGGAGTGCTCTTCCAGAACTCCACAATGTCCCAAAGTAAGCCTTTTGTTCATTTTTGTCTATCTACTCTCCCTGGGTGGAATTATATAAATATATATTTACTATATATATAATTTAACTACCTTTATATATATATAATGTAATATATATATTATACAAACTTGCACACATACGTGTATTATCAACTCTCTGTAGATGTTCCTACAAATTGTATTTCCAGATGTGGCTTTTCCCTCAACTGTCACTCCTCTAGATTCCCAAGCCAGGGTTCTGGTCTTCCCCTCCATGCCTATATAAAGGTTGAATATGCTTATTTCACCTGTGTATTTGCCATTTCCAAGAAGGTGTTCCACCTTCAAAGTTATGGCTGAGACTATATTTATAGTCATGTGAGACTATAGGTCTCACAATTTTTTTTTGTTTTTGTCTTTCCCATGGTTTTCCATGTTAATGTCATTCTCTCAGTCACCCAGTTTTAAAATATTCAAGTAATTTTTAAAAATAATTTTGTTTTATTTTCCTCATAGTTAAGTCCTATTGTAAACAAGTTAATATTTTAAAACTTAAAACATTTAATGTAAATACATATTTTTTCTTAATACAAAAACAAAACATTCATTTTAGAAAAATTAGAATATGTAGGTAGGGGAAGCGGCTGTGGCTCGATCAGTGGGGCTCCCGTTTGCCATATGGGGGGGCCCGGGGTTCGGTTCCTGGGGCTTCCTGGTGGAGGCGGGCCAGCCCGCACGGCGTGGTTGGCTGACCCAGCGAGCACGGGCAGCAAGGGGGGGGATAAATGAATAAATAAATAAAATCTTTAAAAAAAAAAAAAAAAGAATATGTAGGTAAGTATAAAGAAGAAAATAAAAGACACCCTCAATCCCACCATGTGGGATGAAGTATTAAATATAACACTACTGATACTTTACTGTACTTACATCCTTTCCCACCTTTTTCTAGGTATCTGATATATACATATATTTTGAAAAAAAAATTGGATCACTGAACACATTGTTTTTCAGTTATCACTATATTGTGAACATCTTTCTTATTAATATACATTCACCTGCAACATTCTTAGTGAATAAATAGTATTCAGTTGTACAGCCTAATCAATCCCTGCTTCTTGGACATTTAGATTGTTTCCATTGTTTAACTATTATGAACTTCACTGCAATCATGTCCTTGTAACTAAATTTTTATATACGTACTTATAATTATGTTCTTCAGATAAATTTCCAGAAGTTCAAGTCAAATCAGAATTTGACTCTTCTTTCAATGTTTTTTCCAAGGCTTGCTTTAAGTTCTCTCTGGTGCTATCCTAATTCAGGATCTTCTCACTCAGTATGTTGGAGTAAATACTAACTGCTTTCTCTACAGTTTCTTCTCCTTTTAATACTGTCAGATTAAAGTTTTCTAAACAGTGCTTCCATAATTTCCATCTACCTCTGCAAAACCTTTAAGGGAAGTCCCTTGCCCACTGAATATTATAAATTTGGCTGGCATTCTTAATCTCATTTTATTTAAGCAGCTTTATCATTTTATTAAGGAGTTTTTATAATGTAGTAAAAACCTTTATTTCTATAAGAGTTGGTTTGCTCACTCACTGAAATAATTATACCGGTCCAAATCATTGGCTCACTTAGCTTTCCTAATTTAAAGTGCCCTCTCTCTCCTCTTTTTTCCCAGATCAGCATTCAAATTCCACTGAGATGATTTCCAACCCCCCACTTCCAAACTCCTCTAACACCAATTCAACACACTATTTAAAATATAGGGAACAGATGTGGCTCAAGCAGTTGGATGCCTGCCTCCCACATGGAAGGTCCCAGATTCAGTTCCCTATGCCTCCTAAAAAAAAAAAAGAGGAGCAGACACAGAGACACAGAGGGCACACAATGAACAGACACAGAGAACAGACAATGGGGGTGGGGGGGGAATAAATAATTAAATAAATCTTTTAAAAAATATATAATACTGGGGGGGAAACAGATGTGGCTAAAGTGGTTGGACTCCCATTTACCATATGGGAGACCCTGGGTCTGATTCCCGGGGCCTCCTGGTGAAGGCAAGCTGGCCCACAGTGAGCTTACGGTCCATGCAGCCCGGTTAGCAGATGCAACAAAGGGAGACAAGCAGACACAGAAAAACACACAGCAAAATAGATATAGCAAGCACAAGCAGCAAAGGGGGGCGGGGGATAAATAAATAAATAAATAATAACTCTTAAAATATATATATGTATGTAATGCTGAGAGCAGATGTGGCTCAGTGGTTGATTGCCAGCTTCCCACATATGAGGTCACAGGTTCAATCCCCCACCCTGGTACCTAAAAAAAAAAAAAAAATATATATATATATATATATATATATATATATATATATATATATATAAAATACTGCATTTCAAGTCTAAGGTACACTTTCTTCATATTTAAATATTTCTAAATTCAGAATTTTAAATTGTTTTGAACATCTATGCTTTTATTTTTTTTCAAGAGCTATTATTAAATTAATGGTACATGTTACAATTAAGAGTACCTTAGAATCAAGAAAGTATATCCTCTTCTATATTGCTTTATATATGTTGTCATGATATCCAAGATAATATGATATTTTACTTTCACTAGTATCCCTTATTATGTTTATTTAGAACAGTGGTTGTCATACTTTAGTGTTATTAAAAATCATGTGGAAACCTGTGAAATACATGCTTCTGGGCTCCATTCACAGGGATTCAACAAAACTGGAGAAAAATTCCAGGAATCTGCAATTTTAACAAGCATCCTAAATGCCTCTGGTACAGGATTCCACTCAACTATATGAGAAACACTGATCTAGAACAATATCATATAAAAACTACATAGCCTTATTGAAAAGTAAAGTATAATTGAAATTGTGAACATGTGTATAATATGAATTGTGACCTATTTGTCTTATAATTACAATAATGAACCTCTGTAATTATTTATTGAATATATGCAATGTGGTGCTTTGGGGCACAGAAGAGAATATTAAGCATGTTACATGGAGGTAACATAATGTAGCAGAAAGAGTGATGAATGGAGACCACAAGTCCTGGTATCAGAACCTGGTCCTGCCATTGACTAATTTTACAAGCTTGAGCAGGTGAATTTACTTCTCTTAACCTCAGTTTCCATCTTTTGTAAAAGAAAAAAAATGCAGGGGAAACATATTAGCCTGATCAATTTTGCTGTGCAGTTTTGTGAAATCTATAGCAAAGGATTTATAAATTATAAAGAACTATTCAAATATATTATTGTCACCTCTCTCAAATTGGTTATAATCTAGTTAGGAAGGCAAAACCTAAGCAGCTACAAGTGAAATAAAAATATGACACATGTAGGTGGTACATAAAGGATATGAAGTGTTCCCCAGAAAGATGATAATTAAACTAATCAAATCAGTACAATGAATCAGATTAGCTACTTGTAATAGTTCCATTAGGAGACAGGATTCTTTCCAGGTTTAAAAGAAACAAAAATTTTAAAAGGCCTGGCAAAATCAAAGTCTGAATAAGTACAAAAAGGCTGTGACCTAATCAATGATATTATTCCTGAAGAAAGCATATAATAATAGAAAGAGAGATAGTGGTCTGCTTGGAGTCTAGACAGGATCCGAAAGATTAAGGCTTTGTTGCAGTGTGCTTTGATCACCATCCAGGGTGGAGGGCCCCAGAATAGGTGGATGAACTGGCACCTATCTGGTCCCCTGTTAGAGTCAATATTATCTATGAATAGGTACAATCTGAATGATAGATTATTTTAATTATTTATTGTCAGATAGTAATTTGGGTGAACTAGCCAATAAAATCATGCAATTAACTTTTGCATCTAAGCTTTGCTTACTAAAACTCCTTTCTGATTACTATTTTTTTTTACCAGGAGGTCCTGGGGATCGAACCCAGGTCCCTCCATATGGGAGACAGACGCCCAACCATTTGAGCCACATCCGTCCCCCTCTGATTACTACTTGGCTTCTCAAGTATTGAAGACAGCAATAGAGAATGCATTGACTTGCTCACATGAATATCTAGCTTGTAGAATAATAAGGTGGGGGAGAGAAAAGGAGAATGGGGAATTATTGCTTTAATGGATACAGAGTTTCTGTTTGGGTTGATGGAAAAGTGTAATGGTAGCACAATATTATGAATAATTAATACCACTGAATTGTAAATTTGAAAGTGGTTTATATAGGAAATTTTATGTTGTCAATGTGTTACCACAATAAAAATTTTTTTTTTTTTTTAAAGATTTTATTTATTTACTCATTTATTCCCCCCTTGCTGCCTGTGCTTGCTGGGTCAGCCAACCACGCCATGCGGGCGGGCCTGCCCTCACCAGGAGGCCCCGGGAACCGAACCCGGGGCCCCCCATATGGTAAACGGGAGCCCCACTTATTGAGCCACAGCCGCTTCCCCACAATAAAAATTAAACCAAAAAAATAATAAGATGACATTTTGATTAAGACATAAATCCTTGAGTGTTTGGTTCCCACAAATTAGTCCTTGTGATCTGATTAAAGGAGATTGCACTGAGAAAAATCAAACTTCTGGACCTTCAAAGCTAAGAAGCAGGTTCTGGACCATGGAGATGATAATAAGGGTGGATTCATCCAGTAATTCAAAAAACTACAAGATTTGTAGTCAAACTTGAGCTAAAATCCTGGTTCTCCTCAATTTACTCATCTGCTAAATGGGGATATGGCAGCTTCATAACATTGTTTTGAAGAGTAGATAGGATCATGGCTGTTAAATGCTTATTAAGATGCCTGGCACTATGTCAGGTCTACTGTTTTGGTAGTCTGGAAATCCCCATAGTAGTAAGAACAGAATGAACATTTATTGAATGGATAAAGAGTAAACTATTATTGTCATACTGTTAGGTTTTCTGGGTGTCTTCTTCTTTACCTCAAAGCCTCTTTATCTTTCCTCTCTTTAATATCAAAGGCAATAATATGAGAGTTTCCATAAAGTAACACATGATTAATTGCAGATGAAGGATATGATTGGATTAAAATGAGATTGAGATTACTGCAGCCAGAGGCCTCTAGGAAAAAACTTCAAGGACTGTTTGGTACTTGTTCTAGTTCTTAAAACAGGTGTCAAAAATCCAACAGGTGTAATGCAGGCCAGGGTGAGATTAGATAAACCCCATCCAAAGAGGGCAGCCTCTACTCAGTTCCAGCGAATTGATGTTATGCAAGAATGTAGGTCTGCTTAATCTTTCAGTTTTCATGGAAAACCTAGAATCTGGGTTTAAAAGATGAGTGCTCTCAATCGTTGAATATCCATGAATAAAAGAAAAAAAAAATTTTTTTTTTAATTGCATGTCAAACCAAACAAGTCCCTGAGCCTAAATTTGTTTATGAGCTGGCAGGTTGTGACCTGTGCTTTAAAAGATATGTGAACAAATGTAAGATATGGACTATAGTTAGAAGTAATATTTTGATGATGCTCTTGATTAGTTTGTAACCAATGTATCACAACAATGTAAGGTGTTGGTGGAGGGATGATGTATGGAACCTTTGTATGATGTTATGCATATTTATTTTGTAAGTTCACAATGTTTACTGTACACTTATTGTTTATGTATGTTCATGTATGAATGATATACTTCAATAAAAATATTTTTAAAAAAGATATATGATACTATGTAAGCAGGGAAGAAACAGAGTAGACAAAAGGCATGGAGAGGGGGAAAGTTTAAGATGCTTTTGGGGTTACCAGGTGTACAATCAATTTAACCAGATGGAGGAGAAGAGAGAAAAGTTTGTGCAAATGTTTGTTTTTGTGGAGCACCTTGAATGTTAGATTTAATATCAGGGTTTTGGGGAACAGATGTGGCTCAAGTAGTTGAGTACCTGCTTCTCACATGGGAGGTACTGGGTTCAGTTCCCAGTGCCTCCTAAAAACAATAAAAAACACAATAAGCAAACAAAGGGAAAAACTCAGGGAAGCTGATGTGGCTCAGTGATTGAGTGGTGGCTTCCTGCCTATGAGGTCCTAGGTTCAATCCCCAATCCCGGTACCTCAAAAAGAAAAAAAAACCCAAAACCCCACACTAAATTAGTGAAATGGAGCTTTTCCTAGTACTGAGATTCAATATATTTCTTTTTAAAGATTTATTTTATTTATTTATTCCCTGCCCCCCTTCCCCCCCAGTTGTTTGTGGTGGTTGTCTGCTCTCTGTGTCCATTTGCTGTGTGCTCTCTGTGTCTGCTTGTCTTCTCTTTAGGAGGCACTGGGGAGGCTCTCAATCACTTGAGCTTCCTCAGCTCCCTGGTTTGTTGTGTCTCTCATTGTATTTACTCTTTGTGTCTCTTTTGTTGCATCATCTTGTTCTGTCAGCTTGCTGTGCCTGCCCACCGCACCAGCTCACCTCTCCAGGAGGCACCGGGAGCTGGACCCGGGACCTCCCATGTGGTAGGCGGAAGCCCAATAGCTTGAGCCACATCTGCTTCCTTCAATAACAAATGTGATTCATCCCTGTCCCCAAGAATTTGGGAAGATATTAAATAAACAAATATAATACAAATACAAAAGTTTGATAAATCTATATTTAAAGTAAGTACAAAAATTTATGTGGTAGGTATTACATTTTTTCTAGTGGGGAAGTTAGTGAAGATTTTACAGAGGAAGTTAAGACAGAGCTATATCTTTAGCAATATCTATTCCTTTCAATTTTAAAGGGAATTGACATTTATTACATGCCTTTTAAATGCCTTAAGTTATAAATAACTTATTTTACTCTCTTCTTTGTCCTTGAAGTGGATTTTCCAAGTACTTTTCTTCTCTGATCCCTCTTTAACAATGAAAGTAAGATCCCAACAGAAAAGTATCTTAAAAATGAATTACTGGGGGGCGGATGTGGCTCAAATGGTTGGGCGTCCATCTGCCATATGGAGGGACCTGGGTTCGATCCCCGGGACCTCCCGAAGGTGCACGGGCTGCCAGGCTCTGTGTGCCGCTGAGCTGTCGGGCCCGAGAGCCATGCAGCAGGATGATGACGTAACAGGAGAGAGACAAGACGAGATGCTCCGAAAGCTCTAGAAGCCAGGAGCTGAGGTGGCACAGGCGGCAGAACACCTCTCTCCTACATCAGAGGTCTCCAGGATCGAATCCTGGTGAAGACTGGAGGAGGAGGATGAGAAGAGATGGCAGGAAACAGACACAGAGAATTGCCCAGCGGATGGACACACACAAAAAACAGCAAATGGGGAAGGGGGGATTTAAAATGGATAAAGTAAATAAATAAATCTTAAAAAAAAAAAAAAATGAATTACTATGCAAATATTCTCACTGTCCTGATTTTGTGATAATAAGGGTAGGCTAAACATTTGCTATATTAGAAACCATGCATGTGTCCCCAGACCTAGTTTTTCTCCCTAGGTCTGGTTTTTAGAATGTTGGTGATAAACTGGGCCTGATTTATTATGTGACCATCCTGTATGGGAAAGGACTGTAAATCTAGCTATCTTTGGTCAACCTTAAGAGATATAGCAGGGGGACAGATGTGGCTCCAGTGGTTGGGCGTCCATCTCCCATATGGAGGGACCTGGGTTCGATCCCTGGGGCCTCCCAGTAAAAATTTAAAAAAGAAAAATATAGAAGGCTCGTGGGCCACCAAGCCCTGCTAGCGGGTGTGCCATCAGGCCCTGCGCGTGGGTGAGCTGTCAGGCCCCGCCAGCCATGTGGCAAGATGATGACATAACAGGAGAGTGACACAAGGTAAAGCCAAGATGAGACACTGAAAAACCAGGAATAAGGTGGCTCAGGCGGTAGGATGCCTCTCTCCTACATCAGAGTTTCCGAGGATCTAATCCCAGTGAAGACAGGAGGAGAAGGATGAGAAGAGAGGGCAGGAAACGGACACAGAAAGTTGCCCAGTGAATGGACACAAAAACAGCAAAAATGGGGGGGGGGGGAGGAGTAAAAATGGATAAAAGCAAGCAAATAGATAAATAAATCCTTTAAAAAATTGTATAGGGGAGTAAGATATGGACTATAGTTAGCAGTAATACTTTGATGATGCTCTTTCATAATTTCTTTTTTTTTTTTTTTTTTTAAGGATTTTATTTATTTATTCATTTATCCCCCCCCTGCTGCCCGCGCTCGCCGGGTCAGCCAACCACGCCATGCGGGCGGGCTTGCCTTCACCAGGAGGCCCCGGGAACCGAACACGGGGCCTCCCATATGGTAAACGGGAGCCCCACTGATTGAGCCACAGCCGCTTCCCTCTTTCATAATTTCTTAACAAATGTTTCACCACAATGCAAAGTATTTGTGGTGGGGTGATGAATGGGAGCCCTTTATGATGTTATGCATGTTTGTTTTGTAAATTCACAATGTTTACTGAACACTTACAGTTTATGTATGTTCATATACTTCAATAAATTGTTTTAAAAAAGGTTTTATAATAAAAAAAATGAATTACTGAAGGAATCCTCTGAGCCTAGTTTTGTAGGAAAAATAGGATAAATGGGAGAGGCATTCCTCATGGAGGGAATAAAATATACAAAGGTATTGAAGTGGGAAGCAAGGTGATGTGTTTGGGAAACTTGCAGTTGAAAGCAGCATAATCTAGTGGTTAAAGTACATGCTCTCGAGGTAGATATAACTTTGGGTTATACTGCTGCTTACCAATTTGTGACTTTGGGCAAGTTATTTAAGTTCTTAAAGCTTTCATCCTTATTAACTGCCAGCTATTACTGTTTTTTTTTTTTTTTTAAGTATTTCTCTCTCTTCTTTTTTTTTTTTTTTTTAAGATTTTATTTTTATTTATTCATTTATCCCCCCCTTGCTGCTTGTGCTCACTGGGTCAGCTAACCACGCTGCGCGGGCGGGCTTGCCTTCACGAGGAGGCCCCGGGAACCGAACCCGGGGCCTCCCATATGGTAAATGGGAGCCCTACTGATTGAGCCACAGCCGCTTCCCTATTACTGTTTAATGATTGCTTTCCTTGCTACTCTTAGAAGACAAAATGAGTAAAGAGAGTGGTGAAAAATCAAACTGGCAAGGAAGGCAAATACCAGATCATGAAGGCCTTATATTTTATCTTTGGGATAAAAGGATATACTGCTTAAAAAGATCACTCTGTATCAGTATTTATGTATGTTAGAAGTTCCTCCTTACTTGTTTGCAATGATTAATAGGTCATAAGACCTGCCTATGTGCTGGCAGAGGCAGCTTAACTGCCCCCAAGAATGAACAAAAGATCCATATCGCAGTAGGGGTGGAGCAGATAAGGACTTTCACCCCTTCTGGGCCCAGGCCCCCCCAACCCCTCCTGCATTCCAAGAATACCCCACCTCCTAGCCCACTAACCCCCAAGCCATACCTGGGAAAGAATTCACTTTTACAGCCCCTTATTGGTCCCAGGCTGCACTCGATTTCTAACCCCCCCCCTCCCCTGGACTAAAGTTACCCCACCTATTGAAGTACTGTATAAAGTCATATCCAGTACCTTACATGGGTGGGCTGAAGTCTATTTTCAGACCCCCCCGTTGGGAGAGCTTTTCAATAAACTTCCTGCCTGCAATCGTCAGTCTCCACGTCCCAGTGAGTACCCCATTTTTCTCCAACAATGTGTATCAGGAGTATGCACTCAATGTTTAGTATGTTTTATTTGCAGTAAACTGTTCTCCAAAGGTTTCCTTTTGAAAATGACCCTCTCCTTAATTTTTTTTTTTTTTAAAGATTTTATTTATTTATTCATTTATCCCCCCCTTGCTGCCTGTGCTCGCTGGGTCAGCTAACCACGCCGTGCCCGCGGGCTTGCCTTCACCAGGAGGCCCCGGGAACCGAACCTGGGGCCTCCCATATGGTAAACGGGAGCCCTACTGATTGAGCCACAGCCGCTTCCACCTCTCCTTAATTTTTTTTTTTTCCCAAGTATATTTATTTATTTATTTATTTATTTTTATTATGGGTAAAAATCAAAATTCTCACAATACATACAAACATTTGCAAAATGATATATAAATATATATGCATATATGTGTATTTGCTTACAAAAATGTTATTTATATATATATATATATACATTTATTTTATCTCCTTAATTTTTATACTCATTACTGTTCTACTAAATGCTAAGTGTTCTTTGACAATTTGGGTGCTCATGTGTTTGAGGGGACAAAAGTAAAATGAATTGGTCATTATGTCAGAAAGTTTGTTTAAAACTTGCAGATCAAATGTGCCTTAATGAATTTTTTTTCATTTAGTATTCAAACAATGATAGGATTACCATTTTAATATATGTCATTGGAGACCTGCTTATTTGTAAATAGCCTATTGCTCATTTGAAAAAATAAACCAGGGAATTAAAAAAAAAAAAGATCACTCTGGCAACTATAGAAGCAAAAGGTCAGGGAGGAGGTAATGTGAGACAGGGAGACCAGAGCTTGGCCTATGGCAGTAGAGATAGTGGGGGGATTTCAAATGATGGAGATTAAAATGACTATGATTTACCGGAATGATGGAGGAGTTGAGCTAATTAAGTGGATGGTGTTACTACTATCCAAAACAGGGAATGTAGGAGGAAAAGAAAGTTTGGGTAGGTTGATGTAGAGATTTGTTCAGTTTGGGAAATGTTAAATTTGATGTGGCTGCATGACATCTGGAAGAAGTTGGCTAGTAAGTGTTAGATTTGTAATAATAACACTACCTAAAATTTTATAGTACTTATTAGGTGTCATGCATTGTTCTCAGTGCTTTACACTGTTTTGAATTAACTTATTTAACTCTCATAGCAACACTCTGAGGCAGGTACTACTATTCTTCTCATTTTATAGATTAGGAAACTGAGGCACAGGGGTCTTAACTTGTCCAATGTCACATACTAGTAAGTGGTAGAAATGGAATATAAGTTTGGGGCTTGGGGCACAGATCCAGAAAAAGTGCTGACTATGTGCTAGGCATTTGGGTAGAGCTCTGAACAAGACAGAACCAGGCTTTGTCTTGGTGGACTTTCTAGCTTAGACAGATGGAGAAATTTGGGGGGATAGTACAGAATAATTACAGAGGGGGAGAAGATAAGAGAGCCAAGGTATCCTGAGGGATACCAACATTTAAGAGGTAAAGAGAAGAACAAGTCTCAGGAAGGCATAGTTAAATGTAAGTAGGAAAATCAGGAGAGGACAAAGTCATGGAACACACTGAAGGAGGGAGTTTTGCGTAGAGAATATTAATTGGCTGAGAGTTTCAGTAAGATAAGGAGTAAAGGTTTTCAGTGGCATTGACCACAAAAAGATCTTTGATGGCCCCAGCAAGAGTAGCTTCTTGGGAACGATGGGGGTGGAAGCAAATTGCAGTGGATTGACTTGAGGTTTGAAAAATAGGACCAGAAAGAAAGACTGGAGTAAGGGAGATGAGTTAGGTGTTCTGCAGTCTAAAAGTAAGAGAAAATAATGGTGTGAACCAGAGTGACAGTAGTGAGAAGGGAAGGATTAAACACAGGAAAAAGAAGACTTTCAAGAAGAATCAATATGACTTGGTGACTGGTTATGGGAAGACAATGGAAGAAGTGTTTTAGATGACTCCACTCTTCTTCTTAGTTTACTGAAAGAATGATGGTGCCATTATTAGTGATAAGGAAGTGAAATACATTGAATTTAGCATGATAGTGAAACATCCAACAGGCATTTTAGCAGGAGTTGGGAATTTAAGATATAATTGTTGAAATATTTAACAAGTTTGGCTTTAAGTCTGTGCAATAAACATTTTCCTCTACAATTGCTTGTCTAATATACCATATATGGGCATAGGTCCACTAGCTGAATTTCTCATTATTTAAACTAGTATAATTTTTATTATACTAGAAGCTTTGAAGCTGTATATTATTGCTAAGGAAATGATACTCTTAAGAATAATTACTGTTTCCAATGGATCATAGAATGTTCATGGAAAGATCATGATAATTTATTTATATATTTTTACTTAAACATTTGTGTAGCAATTATTATCTGCTTTGGCATTGTTATAATTATTTTACAGGGAAGCAGACATGGCTCAAGCAGTTGGAGGTCCTGTGTTTGGTTCCCGGTGCCTCCTAAAGAAGACAAGCAAGACAGCAAGCTGATGTGATGGGCCGGCATATGGCGAGCTGATGCGATGATTTGATGCAGTGAGGAGACACAATGAGGAAATATAATTAGAGACACAATAAGCAGGGAGTGGACGTGACTCAAGTGATTGGGGAGTCCTGGACTTGGTTCCTGGTGCCTCCTAAAAAGAAGATGAACAGACACAGAGGGCACACAACAATTGGGGGGGGGGGATAAATAAAATAAATCTTAAAAAAAATTACTTTACAAATGGTAACTAATTTAATCATCCAAACAATACCATGAGATAAATATTTTATTACTTTAATTTTACAAAAGAAATATTGAGGTCAGAAGGTGAAATAACTTGGCCAAAGTCACACAGCTTGTATGTGGTAGAGTTGGGATTTGAACCCAAGCACTCTGTGATGGTGTAAATGTCATTTATTGACAGCACCACCAAAGAGAATAGTCAAAAGCATGGGTGGCATGCAGTGCAAGTAACTGTTTCCTAAGATTTTTTTTTTTTAAAGGAGGTACTGGGGATTGAACCAGGACCTCATACATGGGAAGCAGATGCTCAACCACTGAACTACACCCGCTCCCAAGATTGGATCTTTTAAGGAAGGAAAAATCATTCATGAGATTCTGCCATCCAGACATCTCATTATAAACGAACGGTATTAATGATGACTTTGGAACCTCTGCTTTTGAAGTTAGTAATGTCGGAGGAAAACTGTAATAATTCATCTCTCAAACAGAGAATTAAAGAAGCATATTCTTGACTTCTGTTAATGGGAGTGAAATTTATATAACATGTAAGGTACGGAAGTACAGGAATTCCAAATTTTAATAGTATTAATAATATTAATAGTTATATTCCTTAATTTAGCCTACTCAAGAGGGAAGTCAGACAGGTGAACAATATTTAATTAAATGCCATAAAAAGTTCTAGTTCATAAAATACGAGTTTAACGAAACAAAGTGAGTCACTGAGAAACCAAATATGAGCTTCAAAGAGGTTGGGGTGAAGGAGATGTGGGAGGGTTCGCATAAGAGAGAGGTCAGCGAGAGTAGGAAAGGACATTTTCTGGGCTGGAGATTTAGGACTCTAGTTCAGGCTGCATGCTCTGTACAATGGCTAAAGCTTGGTCTATGACACAAATTTGTAATGAGCCCAGAAAAATATGCCTAAGCATGGTGTCTTTTCTTTCTGCTGCTTGAAGGGCTTTACAGTTATGTTCCCATCACAGGTGGCTGTCGCCGCTGTAATTACTGCTTGTTAGGGCTTTGCTTCTGTTTACTTCATAACTGTGGTGCACCATGAGTGGCGGAGAAAGAAGAAACAAAAATCTCCATTCCTTGCGAAGTTAAGAAGCGGACTGCGGCCCCTCTTAACATCTTCACTCTCTCATTTTAGCCCAAAGGTCCATACTCAGCAGCTTTAAGACCCAGCCGAGCAATGTTATGGTGAAGGAGCGCTCTCGTCCGGGGGCGGGACCAAGGACAAAACCCCGCCTCCCAAACCCAATCCAATCTCTCCGCCGGCGGACAGGAAGCGGCGGTGGCCCTCGCAGCCGGAGAACCGGCTCCGGCGCGCATGCGCGCGCCCCTGGGGCACCTGGGGGAGGGGGCAGGGCGGGAGGAAGGGGTGCGGCTCCGCGTGCCTGTTGGGCGCCCGCGCGTCACGTGGTGAGGAAGGAGGCGGGGGTCCGGGACTCGGGGGAGGGGGTTAGAGAAGAGGGAAGGAACGAGCCGAGGAAAGCGGGGAAGGGAGGAAGGAAACGGGCGAGGGGGAGGGAGGTCCCTGTTTTGGAGGTGCGGGGAGCGTTGCCGGCCCCAGAAGTGGAGCGAGAGGGAGGTGCTTCGCCGTTTCTTCTGCCGGGGGAGGTCCCGGCTTCCCGCGGAGGCTCCGGACCAAACCCCTTTAGCTTCTCCCTCCGGATCGATGTGCTGCTGTTAACCCGTGAGGAAGCGGCGGCAGCGGAAGATGGTGTTGCTGAGAGTGTTAATTCTGCTCCTCTCCTGGGCGGCGGGGCTGGGAGGTGAGGTTGGACCCCATACGCTTGGGGCGCCGTGACCACGGCGACCGCTCGGCGGGAGCGGCGGCCCGGTCGGGTAGAACCCAGACGCGCCGCGGGCGCGTCAGTCAGCCCGACCGGCCGGCGGCGCCACTCGGGCGCGCCGCGCTCCCCGCTCCCTATTGTCCCCCGCGCCCGGACCGCGTTCCTTTCCGTGGCGGGCCGAGAAGGCTGTAAGCCTTCGGCGAGGCCTTCCCCGCCCCCGACTGCCCCGGCGGCAGAGGAGGCAGGGGCAGGGGTCGACTCCCAGAGAAGGAAAGTCGGGACATTTAGGTCGCCAGGAGAGAGCTGGGTAGTCCAGGCCGGTGGCTCCATCGCTCCAGCGTGCTCCGTGGGCGCCGGGGTAGGCAGCCACCGCTAGGCTGACTGGCGGTCTTTGCCGCCCTCTTTTAGCAGTCACCCTTCCGCTCCCAGCCCCCATCTCCTGCCCGGTGGCGGATTCCTGAGTCCAACCCGCCGCTGAGACCCTCGTGTAGAAGTTGCGATGTTTGTGGCTGGCTTCGTGTATTGTTCTTTACCGGGTTGGCGATCTAGACGGACCCTGTTCTGCAGAGGGACCGCCCGTTGAGTGTTAACAGTCAGCTTGTCTGAGACGAGTGGCTTCGGCTCTCTGTAATGCCCTGCCTGCGTGTTTCGAGAGAGAGCTCAGGAAGGTGCGTTTGTGTTCAGTGAAAAGATCTGTGTCCAGAGGGAAGGGTTTGGTGCGGAGAAAGGTAAGCCGTTTCTTTGATCTACTGGCTGGATTGGGTCTGTTAAGAGTAGAGGGGCGGCCCCAGGGCGACCCAATTTGAAGAGTTTTCTTAAACTCTTTGGTGGAGTAGACAGGCAGTGTTGTTAGTGGATTGTCAAAACAGTGGCACCCGCCTCACCACTTGCAAATTGGAGTTAAATTTGCTTAAAGCGTGCAACTTCTAGATGGCTCGGGATTTGAAAACGATGATTTTTATTTTCAGTATATCCTGGGGCTAGTTGCATCATTTTGTTCATGTGAGAACTGGTTTATTTTAGGTAGCTTGACTTGCCCTCAAAGTATATGTAAAAGCCTCAAAGTATGCTTAGAAAGAAGCCGTGGAAAAACTTTCAGAAATGCTTTATATGAGTGTCTAAAACCAAATTTGATAACTTGATACATTTAGAAAATACCTGAATATTTGCATGTAGTATATTTTCTGTCCTTCTCTTTGTCATCTTGACTTACCGCTGTAGGACCAAGCACACTTCTGTAGTCTACTTAGTCCCAGGATGATACTATGTAGGTAAACTTCTGTTGTAGTTTGTGTTGTTTGTTTTTTATATATTTCTTATACACTTTAAGAGTTACAAGTGTTTAGTTTTAAAAAAGAATCATGCACTAGAGACTCTTTAAAGGGCCTTTTCAACTCTAATCTTTGTATTTATGTTCTAAATGTGGTTCCTAACAAATTACTTTTTCTATCTGTTAATTTTCACTTTTTGTGATTATAAGCAGGAGTCAGACACTACCTCTTTATGAGGTAGGGAAAAGTAAGACAAACCCTTGAGATACTTTAAACTACTAATGAGTAGCAGTATATAAAATCTTCTTTGTTTTTTTAAGGATGAAGTCAAAGAGGTACTATTAGAAATCTTTCATTTAAAAGTTAGAATCATGATTGTAGCTTTGGGACACATGAAGATATTTGTAATCTAATTGTAAATTACTACTTTCTCATTTATTAATCTGAGATATTTATTGTCAACTTTTAAGATTTTAATGCAATGATGATTTAAAATAGATTACTTTCAAATTGAATATATATATATTAACATATGAGAATTGAATATGTTTGTGTAGATTAGGAGAAACTGTAGAAGTACAGATTTAAATTTTTTTTTTTTTTTTTTTTTTTTACCGGGAGGTCCTGGGGATCGAACCCGGTTCCCTCCATATGGGAGACGGACGCCCAACCAGTTGAGCCACATCCGACCCCAGATTTAAATTTTAAAGTGTAAATTAGTTTCAGTTGCTTTCCGCTTTCCAATTCAATCACCATTGTGCAGTAATTTTTCTTTTTGCTCTTTATATGACTGGGGCAGGAAACTGGAAGGGAGGATTAAAGATTAAAGTGTTTGGAATCATAACACTTAAACTTTCCTAATGCTGTCCTTTTCTTGTATGTTTCCTATCTTATGTTGTGGTTATAGGAAGTACTGTAAGATTTCTAGAGTTCAGCAAGTGTCTGTATGTACTCAAATACACATATAAAAATGCTTTTCTTTATTATTTGTAACCACATTAGAAATTTGTTGAACTATTCTGATTAAGTATAGCCCAAAGATTCTATTTATTTATTTATTTATTTATTTACTTACTTACTTACTTACTTACTTACTTACTTACTTACTTATTTATTTATTTATTTATTTATTTATTTATTTATTTATTTATTTA
>JAKSZT010054396.1:22004332-22031562 GCA_026826555.1 Tolypeutes matacus
TTATTTATTTATTTATTTATTTATTTATTTATTTATTTATTTATTTATTTATTTTTCGGGGAGATCCCGAGGATCGAACATAGGTCCCTCCATATGGCAGACGGACCC
Organism: Tolypeutes matacus; assembly: GCA_026826555.1. Taxonomy (NCBI): domain Eukaryota; kingdom Metazoa; phylum Chordata; class Mammalia; order Cingulata; family Chlamyphoridae; genus Tolypeutes; species Tolypeutes matacus. The sequence continues at coordinate 22,004,441 of JAKSZT010054396.1, forward strand.
GCAACCATTTGAGCCACATCCACCCCCAGCCCAAAGATTTTTATGTGTCAATGTTACTTTTTACCTTTTGGAGTTGCTTAAAGATACATGTTAACCTTTATTGAACTGTGATTGTTCAATACTATCAGTTGACTTGCCCTACACAGACTTTTTTTTTTAAATTATGTTAACATAAAAAACGTTAAGTATATACTCCAGTTGTATGAATCACATCCACAGTGTTGTGCTATATAGCATCATTACCATCCTTTATGAATGTTAGTTTTCAAAACACAGATACAGGAGATTTAATGTCATTTTTTTTTTTTTTTTTTTTTTAAATTTTTATTTTAGAGAGGTGGGTTTGAAAAGTCAAAAGCTATTTTAGCTGTAGCAGTTAATTCAGTCCCATGATGTTTTGGTTTGATGAACTCATACGTGTAATGAACTTTGGAGCATAACATGATTTATTATGTTTAAAAATCTGGTGTAAATGCTTTGCTTTGTACCATGTACACTAAAAAAATAAGTTTTCTGGGAGTTTTACAATGAAGTTTGACCAAAAGAATAAAGCTTAAGCTTAAACTGATTCCCTCACTTCTACCTGCCCAAAAAGGTCTATGAAATTAATAGAAGACTTTTTGTCTTTATTAACAGTCTCTGACTCTTCATCCTTTTAACTTGTAATTGGCAGTCCGGTTAGCTCTATCATCTTAACACCCATTTCAAGCTATCTTCTACATTAGCAGTATCTTCTCTGTAAATGTGTAGCACTTCTGTGAATAGCAGTGGGTGAAGGAAATGGGCATGGAAGACCCCTGTTTTTTAGGGAAGAAAATACTGAATTTTATTTTAGACATGTTGAATACAATTTAAACTCTATGATATATGCAAATGCTTGTGTTTATCAAACAAGTTGGGCAGCAGTGTGTTCCGATTATGTAAGTTACAAATAATTTTTTTATCTTTCCCTCCCTTTGAACAATTTTTAAAATTTAATTTTTAAATCAATGTTACAAATTACTCGGTTAACACAAGATAATAGCAACAATAACAATAAATCTACTTTAGTCAGTGGTTACACTTCCCCCTTATTTTTGTTCATTCCTCAATCTTGAGGGATTTAGAACCATGTCCACTCTGACTGCTTCAGGCTGAGAAGGGACAATCCCCCCCTTTTTAAAAAAGATTTATTTTATTTACTCCCCCTTTGTTGTTTGTGCTTGCTGTCTCCTCTCTCTGTTCATTGTGTGCTCTCTGTGTCTGCTTGTCTTCTTTTTTATGTATTTTTAAGGAGGCACCGGGAACTGAACCCGGGACCTCCCATGTAGGAGGGAGGTGCCCAGGCGCTTGAGCCACATCTGCTCCCTGCTTGTTGTCTCTTGTTGTTTTCCTTGTTGCATCATCTTGTTGCATCAGCTCGCTGCTCCAGTTCGCTGTCTTGTTCGTTGTCTTTAGGAGGCACCAGGAACTGAATCCAGAACCTCCCATGTGGTAGGTGGACACCCAACTGCTCGAGCCACATCCGCTTCACAACCCCTGTTTTTTGGTGTCTGTTTTTGTAACTTAAGACCTTCAAGGGTTATATTATTTGATCTCTTTAAATTCTCCCATAGACTTAGAATGGTTGAATGGGGAGAGTAGGAAATATTTCTATGATGCCTATTGTATATCTGATATTGTTAGGAGTTTCACTGTCAACTTTTATGAGAGAGGCATGATATATTGTTGAAGAAATTGAGGCTTGAAGAAATAATTTGCCTACCATGATTTAACTGCTAAGTTATGAAGTTGACATTCAGACCCAAGCCAGTTTGACCTCAAAGTCTAAGCTTTTTTCTCACTGGCCCTTCATAATTTTTTTCCTTTTTTTAGGAGGTACCAGGGACTGAACTCAGGACCTCGTACATTGGAAGCAGGCACCAACTACTGAGCTACATCTGCTCCCCTCCTCATTTTTTTTTTTTTTGAAGATTTATTTATTTACTTTATTTTTCTTTATTTATCTTCCCATCCCCTAGATGGTTCTCTTGTCTGTCTGTTCATTGTTTGCTTGCCTTCTCCAGGAGGCACTGGGAACTGAACCCGGGACCTCCCTCATGCGAGGTGAATGCCCAATGGCCTGAGCTACATCTGCTCCCTGTGGGCTTCAGCGTCTGCTGGCTTGTGGCATCTTCTTGTTGTGGCGGGCGGTGGCATCTGCTCATCTTCTTTTAGGAGGCCTGGGGACCCAATCCAGGGCCTCCCGTGTGGTAGGTGGGCACCCAATTTGTTGAGCCATATCTGCTTCCCATCATAATTTTTTTTTTTAAAGATTTTATTTATTTATTCATTTATCCCCCCCTTGCTGCTTGTGCTCGCTGGGTCAGCTAACCACGCCATGCGGGCGGGCTTGCCTTCACCAGGAGGCCCCGGGAACCGAACCCGGGGCCTCCCATATGGTAAACGGGAGCCCTACTGATTGAGCCACAGCTGCTTCCCTCCCATCATAATTTTTTGAACACAATTTTTACACAGTATCTCAAACACACATCTCTAACCTGGCCTCTGGAATAAACCAGGTTAGAGATGTGTTTTGTTTGGTTGGCAGTGTCTTTTAAGTTTCAACTAGTGGTCAACATTGAAAAATGTGAAATTGCTCAATAAAATTCATGGATTTCTGGATTTAATGGGATACATCAGGTAATGGGAAGACTTTAGACATCCAGCATTATTGTGCTGTCTTCCCATTGTTTGGAGCTGAATAGTGGGGCAGTAGCTACCTTCTTTAGACTGGGTATGTGTTTACCAGTCAATGCAGTTCTATACCTGGCCTGCTTCACTCATTTTTGTTATGTGCCTAGGCTGTATAGGTATGCTCACATCTCTGCCTCAGCTTCTTCATCTTGCACAGATGACTTCATCTTTTAAAAATGCTCTTTTGATCTAAATATAAAAGCCAAGACTTTCTACTAGAAGAAAATTTAGGGAAACATCTTCAGGACCTTGTAGTAGGTGGTGGTTTCTTGGACCTTACACCTAAAGCACATGCAACAAAAGGAAAAATAGATAAATGGGACCTCCTCAAAATTAAACACTTTTGCACCTCACAGGATTTCGTCAAAAGGCTGAAAAGGCAGCTGACTCAATGGGAGAAAATATTTGGAAATCACATGGCTAAAAAAGGTTTAATATCCAGGATATATAAAGAAGATGTTACAACTCAACAATAAAAAGACAAACGACCTGATTAAAAATGGGCAAAAGACCTGAATAGACATTTGTCCAAAGAAGAAATACAAATGGCAAAGAAACACATGAAAAAAGGCTCAACATCACTAATGATTAGGAAAATGCAAATCAAAACCACAATGAGATATCATTTGACACCTATCAGAATGGCCACTATTAAAAAGACAGAGAACTACAAGTGTTGGAGATGATGTGGAGAGATAGGAACCCTTCTTCACTGTTGGTGGGAATGCAGAATGGTACAGCCACTGTGGAGGACTGTTTGGCAGTTCCTAAAGAAATTGCTTATAAACTTGCCACATAACCCTGCAATACCACTACTGGGTATAAACCCACAAGAACTGAGAGCAGTGACACAAATAGACATCTGCACACCTATGTTCATAGCGGCGTTATTCACAATTATCAAAAGTTGGAAACAACTGAGGTGTCCATCAGTTGTTGAATGAATAAACAAACTAGTATATTCACACAATGGAATATTATGCAGCTGTAAGAAGAAATGAAGTTGTAAAGCATATGACCACATGGATGAACCTGGAGGACATTATGTTGAGTGAAGCAAGCCAGACACAAAAGGACAAATACAGTATGATTGCATTACTATGAACCAAATATATTGTGTAACATATTGTATGATTCCAAAAATTTTTTTATATGTATCTAGTACATTTAATTGAGAAATATATGTTTTTATTCAGCTGTATTTTCTTTTTTAATTGTTTATATTTTCAATCATTAAATGCACAAAAAGTTAAAAATAAAAGGAAAAAAATGCTTTTTTGACACCTCTTATCCAACTTTTAATATATTTTTTTGTTATTCCTTTTTTACTTTTACTATAATCTTAAAATTTTTGTTAATAAAAACTGTAGCACGGGTCGGATGTGGCTCAACTGGTTGGGCGTCCATCTCCCATATGGAGGGACCCGGGTTCAATCCCTGGGACCTCCCGGTAAAAAAAAAAAAAAAAAAATAAAAAAAATAAAAATAAAAACTGTAGCATATATAGTACTTATTACCAGGATCAGGTTATTAGATATTTTAAAAATCCCTGTTTGTCATAATTTTAAGACAGTTTGAAGGTCTTTAAGAAAGCATGAGGATTGAGGATTATACTTTTTCATATCTCTTTATGAGCAAATAAGATACAATTTCTTTTTCTTCTGGGATGACATCCACAGGAAAAAATTGGTTGAGGGTCACAAATAAAAATGTATGTTTTTTTTTTTTTTCTTTTTAAAGAATGAAATGTTAACATAGACTCTGCTTTTGAAATTAAGAAAATGGAATTAGGGATTCAACAATAAGCTATATTTTTCTAGTATTCTTGGGGAGTAAGGTTCAGATATGAGAACATTTAGCATAACAAGCCTCTGGGAACAGACTTAAATTTTTGCCATTTTGATGGAAGTTTTTCTAAAATGTATTACACATTTACTATCTTCTTAAAGTGGAATGAGGATTTAATCTTTATTGTTTCTTTTTTTTAATGCGTCCCCTCGCTGCTTGGGGAGTGGCCACGCGGGGGCCTTGCGCCTCTCCGTGCCAGTCTGGGGTGCCTTTTTTCTTTTTTTACTAGGAAGTCCCGAGGACCAGACCGGGTCCACCATATGGTAAATGGGTGCTCAATTGTTTGAGACACAGCCGCTTCCCAGGATTTAACCTTAAATGATTGTGGGTTAGAGTAGGAACAACTATTATTGTTCTGGGCTCTGTTGTAGTTTCTTTTCTTTTTTTCTTCCGTATTTCCAGAAATGATTGTTAAAGACATGGTAGTTTATCATTCTAGATTTATTCTGTATGGCTGTGCTTTTTATTCTTATATCTAGTTTTGTGGTATTTCTGACTTTTTGGTCATGTTTCTTGACTTTCTTGTAATCCTTGAGAGTGTCACCTTCTAATTAGTTGTTTCTAATATTTTTCTATGGGAAACTAGCATGTTTGACAAACTTGCATGTAAAGTGGAATAAATAAGTTCTGAGTTTTCTGTGGAATAATATGTATGCTTTTTTCCTCCTCCTTTTCTATATATATATATATATATATATATTTTTTTTTTTTTTTTTAAGGGGTTACCGGGGATTGAACCCAGGACCTTGTACATGGGAAGCAGGCACTCAACCACTTGAGCTCCCAATATGTATGCTTTAGGGAGGGAGTTTTTTTTTTTTTTTTTAAACGTGTATGTTTTGGCTTTGTGGAGTTTAGTGTTATGGTTGCCAGATTCTTATTTTCTGAACAATTGCTGTGATGTTTTTACTAATGAGTTTTGCTAGTTAAAGTGAGGCAGAGTGGAATGGAGAGAAGAAACTGATGAATGACTAAGAAAGCACAGCAAATAAAATGGACACTCATTTGGATGCAGGGAGATTATGGCCTACATCTGAATTATGAGTACTCTGGTTCCAAACTAATATATTTGATTATTGATATTAAAATCCTCTAAATACCCAGTTGTAATATTCTCTGGAGGAATTAAATTGTAAATTCAGAGACAAATCATAGATATGAAAGGCCATGGGAAGAGAAAGAAACAGTGGTTGCAAAGCAGAGACCCAAGCCCAGTGTCACAGGGGCACACAATTCAGATTGTAGGAATTGATTTGCATTAGGTCTGCTTTTCATGTGGGCAACTTTATGTAACATGCCTGCATAAAGAACCCCGGGATTAAAAAAAAAAAATTTATGGAGCAAGTGATTTATTTAATGATTGTTAAGGATTGTCTCAAGCAACTGTTTAAAAAGCCTGCTAGTTCTTAATAAAAACCCCATTATGGTAATTCTAACTAGTCCAGCTGTCAATTTTTATGCTAGGAAAAGGAAGCAATGATAAAGATAAGTGGGAAAACTAATAATCCTACCACTTAGGTTCTAACAGTGGCGGTAACACTGCTATTCAGTGTTGGTACAAGTGGAGCTAGTCCTGACCCAGCTATGTTGCAGGGAACAGCAGTACTGAGAGCCCTTCTCAGGGAATGTAGTCTCTCTTTTTGAATTCATCCTGAAGCTACTACAATTCCAACTAAACAATGTGAGAACATGTACGGTGAGAACACTGCTGTTTAGTCACCAGGGGTTATTGTGTAGTAAATTACCCCCTATGGCTGGTAGGAGTCAAGAAACTATAGTCTAGGGTCGGATGTGGCTCAACTGGTTGGGTGTCCGTCTCCCATATGGAGAGACCCGGGTTCGATCCCCGGGACCTCCCGGTAAGAAACAAAACAAAACAAAACAAAAAACTATAGTTTTGAGTGAGAAGAGAATTAAAAATGCTGAGTTTGTTGGAGTAGATGGGGTGGAAGAAATGCCAAGATGTAAAAACGTGGTCCAATTATATATTGTAGTTGCAGTTGAAATGAGGATTCATTAAGCTGGAGATCTATCAACCATGTGATAGAAGAAAGTGGTATATATGATATAGTAAGTTGTTTATAGGCTTATTTGCCTGGAATGGAAAGTCTATGATAGGGAATAAGGAGAAACACTAACTGGGCCTTGATATAACTAGGACTTTAATGACTAATATACTAGGTCATGATAACTATGAGATGGGGTATTATGGAATGTTGGTAGAATTGAGGGGCTGGAATATGATAAAATAGGAATAAATTAGCTCCTTGATGAATTAATTGGGTGATTGAGTCTTGGTTTAGAATAGTGATTGTAGAAATAAAGAGATGATTAAATAAAGGAATAAAGAAATAAAATACAAGAGATGATGTGGAAGAAAACTGATAAACTTGATGAGTGTTTACTGTGAAGTTAAAATTATTGAGGGCCCATTGTATGTTGAATCTACATCTTAGAGGCTCTTGCATTGGAGCGGATGTGGTTTTATAAAACTTTGAGGACCCCAGTCTTTGAAATTGAAAATATCTAAAATTTTGAGTTTATATAGAAGGCTATAGGTTGGGATGGATGTCAGGATCTGGGATTTTATCCTACTTGCAAGGTATATTCCCTGGGGACTGTTAAAACTTGGTATAGACCTTTAATCATTTGTGGCTAGTCATTTGGGAAGCACTGCTCCAGACAGTTGGGAGGTAGAAATTTGATGAACTTGGAGTGGAAAGGAGGTGTTAGATTTCAAGATACACTGATTTTTTTTTTTTAAACTCTCCTTACAAAAGAAAAAATCCTAGTTTGAACTAGGTTTTTCACTTCAAGAATGTGCTTGATACTCCTGATTATATATAAATTTGAAAATCCTGTTTCAGAAACCAGTTGGGGAAAGATTGCAATCTTTGTATTTCAGGCACCATATGTGAATATTGATTTGTGTAGTAGAATTTTCTTTCCAATATCTCTGCTAGTGAAGGATACACACACATTCACACACACACATTTGAACTTTGAACTTTGAATTTAGCTTTTAATAGAATACAAATAGAATTCTATACTCTTATGAAATAAGTGGGATACTAATTTGTTACTTCTTTTCCTAAGAATTGAATGGGATAGTTTATAAAAGTGCTATAGATACTGTAAAGTGCTATATATATTTTTTCTTTTTTTTTTTTTTCACCTTTTTTTGTAAAGTGCTATATAAATATTAAAATTGTTGTTTCCAAGCCTATTTTCATTTGGAATCTATTAGTTACAAAATAAAGGTGGATAGAATGTGTTTTTAGTTGTTGAGAAATACTAGAACATCATTACTAAATATTAGAAAATGGAATTTTAAGAATCCATAATTTCTACCCCAATACAATTGCTATCACTTTTTAGTATGACTCGTTCAGTCTTTTTTAATGCTTATTATTGCAAACTTGTATCAGTATTTATGTAATCTTGTATTCTTTTAAAATTAACATGTAGTTAAAATGTATATGCAGAGCAGAGACAGATTTTTTTGGTAGTAAAAAAGAGAATATCATACAAAAGAAATCTTGTCATTCTTCTTTATACTGTATTTTTTCGGTCTTGTAGATATTATTTTAAACTTCAAATTGCTTTATAGTTAATTTACTTATCTTTACCAGTAGTTAATTTACTTATCTTTACCAGAATGGAAATGTCAAGAGGGCAGAAAATTTTCTTTGCATGTTTTACGACCTAGCACGGTGCAAGGCTCACCTTAAGATATTTAATAAACACCTAATACAGCTATTTTCATTCAACAGAAATTATATTCTTGTGAAAGAAGAGTCTTCTTAATTCAGGCTGTCAGCTATATTATGAAAATAGCCTCATTATATGAAGCTGAATGTCATAATGATTTTTGTTAAAATTGGAATATTCCTATAGTAAAATTAGTACAGTATGTCATCAGAACCCCAAGTATAATAATAAGGGTTAGGTATGGTAATCTAGCAGAACAGAGAGTGCAATTTTATTTTGGGGGTTGCTGCCAGCCTGGGGATAAGTTGTCATTTATACTTATAAATTGATTCATTCAGCAACCAGAGCTTAATTTTGGTAGAAAAGTTATGAAAAATAGTTTTCCTAGAAAATCACAAAATTCAGTTTTGTCCATATAGAAGTAGGCATCTCCTAGTATTCTAGGATTTCTGGAAACAGTAGACCATTTAGTAGAGGATGAACACTTTCTTTGGTTGCAGAGCAAACTCTAGAGCAGTAGTTCTCAATCAGGGACAATTTTCTTCCACCAGGGGACATTTGACAATGTCTAGAGACATTTTTTTTTTTTTTTTTTTAAGATTTTATTTATTTATTCATTTATCCCCCCCTTGCTGCTTGTGCTCGCTGGGTCAGCCAACCATGCCGTGTGGGCGGGCTTGCCCTCACCAGGAGGCCCCGGGAACCGAACCCGGGGCCTCCCATATGGTAAACGGGAGCCCTACTGATTGAGCCACAGCCGCTTCCCGTAGAGAGACATTTTTGATCATCAGAACTGGAGGGGCGCTACTGGCATTCAGTAATTCTGCTTAAACATCCTACAATGCATAGGACAGACCTCACAACAAAGAATTATTCAGCCCATAATGTCAAAGTATGGAGCTTGGGAAACCCTGCTCTAGAGAACATTTGAAGTTTTTTGTTTTTTTTTTCTTTTCATTTTTTTTGTTAGAGAAGTTGTAGGCTTACAGAAAAATCATACATAAAATACAGAGTTCCCATATACTGCCCTATTATATATATTTTTTATTTATTTTATTTTATTTTATTTTATTATTTTATCTTTTTATCCCCCCCTTGCTGCTTGTGCTCGCTGTGTCCATTTGTTTTGCATTTTTCTGTGTCTGTCTCCCTTTTGTTGGGTCATCTTGCTGTGCCAGCTCACCCCGCTGTGTGGGCCGTCAGCTCACCATGCCGTGTGGGCTGACTTGCCTTCATCAGGAGGCCCTGGGAATTGAACCTGGGGCCTCCCATATGGTAAATGGGAGCCCAACCATTTGAGCCACATCCGCTTCCCCCTATTACATTATTAACACCTTGTATTAGTGTGGTACATTTGCTGCAATTGATGATAGAACACTTTTATAATTGTATAAATTTATAATCCATGGTTTATTCTAGGGGTCACTGATTGCACAGTCCTATGGATATAAATATTTAAAATTTTTATTCTAGTAACATATATACAACCTGAAAAAATTTCACCTTTTAATCACATTCAAATATATAATTCACTGCTGTTAATTACATTTAAAATGTTTTGCTACTGGGAAGCGGCTGTGGCTCAATCAGTAGGGCTCCCGTTTACCATATGGGAGGCCCCGGGTTCGGTTCCCGGGGCCTCCTGGTGAAGGCAAGCCCGCCCGCACGGCGTGGTTAGCTGACCCAGCGAGCACAAGCAGCAAGGGGGGGGATAAATGGATAAATAAATAAAATCTTTAAAAAAAAAAAAAATGTTTTGCTACTATCACCACCATTTATTACCAAAACTTTCCCATCATCCCAAATAGAAAATCTTTATACAATTTAAGCATTAACTCCCCATTCCCTACCTGCCCCGTGGTAATCTGTATTCTAGACTCTGACTCTATGAATTTGCTTATTCTAATTATTTCATGTCAGTGAGATCATACAATATTTGTCCTTTGGTGTCTGGCTTATTTTGTTCAACAGGATGCCTTCAAGGTTCATGAGTGTCATCATTAGAACTTCATTCCTTTTCATGGCTGCATAGTATTCCATTGTTTGAATATACTGCATTTTGTTTATCCATTCATCAGTTGATGGACAATAGGGTTGCTTCCATCTTTTGGCAGTTGTGAATAATGTTATGAACATCAGTGTGCAAATACCTGTTTGAGTCCCTGCTTTCAGTTCTTTTGGGTATACAGAAGTGGGATTGCCGGGTCATATGTTAATTCTGTACTTTATGAGGAACTACAAAACTGCCTTTCCCAGCAGCTGTACCATTTTACAGTCACAGCAACAATGAATGAATGTTCCTATTTCTCCATATCCTCTCCAACATTTGTAGTTTTCTGTTTTCTTAATAGTCATTCTAGTATCTCATTGTGGTTTTGATTTGCATTTCTCAAATGGTTAATGTTGTTGAGCATCTTTTCAATTCAAATATGCTTTTGGCCATTTGTATATCTTTGGTCAAATGTCTATTCAAGTCTTTTGCCCATATGTTAATTGGATTGTTTGTCTTTTTCTTGTTAAGTTGACGGATTTCTTTGGATATTAAACCTTTATTGGAAAGGTGGTTTCCAAATATTTTCTCCCATTGTGTAGGTTGTCATTTTACATTCATGATAAAGCCCTTGCACAAAAGTTTTTAATTTTGATGAGGTCTCATGTATCTATTTTTTTTTTTTTTTAAAGATTTTATTTATTTATTCATTTATCCCCCCCTTGCTGCTTGTGCTCGCTGGGTCAGCCAACCACGCCGTGCGGGCGGGCCCGCCTTCACCAGGAGGCCCCAGGAACCGAACCCGGGGCCTCCCATATGGTAAACGGGAGCCCTACTGATTGAGCCACAGCCGCTTCCCTCATGTATCTATTTTTTTTTGTTTTTTTTTTTTGCCCATGCTTTGGGTGTAAAGTCTCAGAAACTATTGCCTATCACAAGGTCCTGAAGATGCTTCCCTACATTTTCTTCTAAGTTTGATAGTTCTGGCTCATATAGCTAGTTCTTTGATTCATTTTGAGTTGATTTTTGTATATGGTTTGAGGTACTGGTCCACCTTCATTCTTTTTCAAATGTTTATCTAGTTTTCCTGGTACCATTTGTTGAAAAGGCTGTTTTTTCACTATTGAATGGAGTTGGCAACCTTGTCAAAAATCTGTTTGCCATAAATACCAGTGTTGATTTTTGAGCTCTCACATTTGATTCCTTTGGTCTGTTTGTCTGTCCTTGTGCAAGCACCATGCTGTTTTTGTTTTTTTTTTAAAGATTTATTTTATTTATTTATCCCCCCACCCCTCGTTGTTTGTGCTCGCTGTCTGCCCTCTGTGTCCATTTGTTGTTTGCTCTCTGTGTCTGCTTGTCTTCTCTTTAGGAGTCATTGGGATCTGAACCTGGAACCTCCCATGTGGGAGACAGGCACTCAATCGCTTGAGTACCTCAGCTTCCTGGTTTGTTGTGAGTCTCTCCTTGTCTTTCCTCTTTGTGTCTCTGTTGCATCAGCTTGCTGTGCTTGCCTGTTGTGCCATCTCTCTGTCTTGCTCATCTTCTCCGGGAGGCACCGGGAACCAAACCCAGGACCTCCCATGTGGTAGCGCAGGAGCTCAATCACTTGAGCCACAGCTGCTTCCCACCATGCTGTTTTGATTACTGTGGCTTTGTAATAAGTTTTAAGATCAGGAAGCATGTGTCCTCTAACTTCACTCTTCTTTTTCAAGATGGCTTTGTCTATTTGGGGCCCCTTCCCCTTCCATTTAAATAAAAAAAACAAAGAAAAACAAAACAATTTATTGAAGTATATCATTCATACATGAACATACATAGACTATAAGTGTTCAGTAAGCATCGTGAACTTAACAAACATGTATAACATCATGCAGGGCTCCCACACATCAACCCCCCCAACACCCTGCATTGTTGTGAAATATTTAACAAATCATGAAAGAGCATCATCAAAGTATTACTGCTAACTATAGTCTGTATCTTCCTCCCTATACATTTTTTAAAAGGATTTATTTATTTATTTTTTTTTACTTTTATCTATTTTTACCCTGTTTTTTCTGTTTCTGTGTCCATTCACTGGACAACTCTCTGTGTCTGTTTCCTGCCCTCTTTTCTAATCCTTCACCTCCTGTCTTCACTGGGATTTGATCCTTGGAATCTCCGATGTGAGAGAGAGGCATCCTACCGCCCATGCCACCTTAGTTCCTGTTTTTTTGGTGCGCCTCATTTTGGCTGTCCCTTGTGTTACTCTCCTGTTACATCATCATCTTGCTGCGTGGCTCGCGGGGTCTGGCAGCGCACCTGTGGACGGGGCCTGGGGGCTCACCCGCTCATGGGGCCTGACGGCCCATGCACCTTCTATATTTTTCTTTTTTAAATTTTTACCGAGAGGTCCTGGGAATTGAATGCAGGTCCCTCCACATGGGAGACGGACACCTAACCACCCGAGCCGCATCTGTCCCCCTGCTATATCTCTTAAGGTTGATCAAAATTACAGTCTTTTCCCATACAGGATGGTCATAAAATAAATCAGGCTTAGTTTATCACCAGTATTCTCAAAAACAGACCTAGGGAAAAAAACTATGTCTGGGGACATATGCTTGGTTTCTAATATAGCGAATGTTTAGCTTTCCCTGATTATTACAAAATCAGCTCAGCTAGAATATTCACATCTGTTTAAATTTGATGATTGACTTTTCCTTTTCTGCAGAGAAGGTTTTTGGAATTTTGATTGTGTTGAATCTGTAAATCAGCTTGGGTAGAATTGACATGTTAGTGATAGTCTTCCAGTCCATGAACAGGGAATGTTCTTTCATTTATCTAGGTCATTGATTTCTTTTAGCAATGTTTTGTAGTTTTCTGTGTACAAGTCCTTTAAATCCTTGTTTAAATTTATTCCTAGATATTTGATTGTTTTAGTTGCTATTGTAAATGGAATTTTTTTCTTGATTTCTTCTTCCAATTGTTCATTAGTAGTGTACAGAAACACTGTTGAATTTTGGTTGTTGATCTTGTACTTTGGATTCATTTATTAGCTCTAGTAGTTTTGTTGTGGAATTTTCAAAATTTTCTGTATATAGGATCATGTCTTTTCCAAATAGGATAAGGTTTACTTCCTTTTCTTTGGATGCCTTTTATTTCTTTTTCTTGCCTGATTCCTCTGGATAGAACTTACAATACACTGCTGAATAAAAGTGGTGATAGTAGGCATCCTTGTCTTTTTCCTGATCTTAGAGGAAAGCATTCAGTCTTTCACCATTAAATAGGATGTTAGTTGTGGGTTTTCATAATGCCCTTTATCATGTTGAGGAAGTTTCTTTCTGTTGTTAGTGTTCTAAATATTTTTTAAAAATAAAGAATGGGTTCTTAATTTTGTCAAATTCCTTTTCTGCATCAATTGACCTGATCATTTCCCCCCCCTTTCATTTGGTTAATGTAGTTTATTACATTAATTGATTTTGTCATGTTGAAGCACTTTTGCGTACTGGGATAAATTCCACTTGATCATGCTGTATAATTCTTTAAAATGTGCTGTTGGATTTGGATTGCTAGTATTTGTTGAGGATTTTCAAATATATGTTCAGAAGAGATATTGGTCTATACTTTTCTTTTTTTGTCTTTATCTGGCTTTGGTATGAGGGTAGTGTTGGCTACATAGTTAAGTTTAGGAAGTGTTCCCTCTTCAGTTTTTCCAGAAGAGTTTGAGCAGGATTTGGGTTAACTCTTTTTGGAATATTTGGATATTTGGTAAAACTTGCCTATGAAGCTCTCTGGTCCTGGGCTTTTCTTTGTTAAGACATTTTAGATTCAATCTCTTTACTACTCATTGGTTTGTTGAGATCTTCTATTTCTTCTTGAGTCAGTGTAGGTAGTGTGTGTGCTTCTAGGCATTTGTGTATTTCATCTGTGTTATGTAATTTGTTGGTGTACAGATTTTTTTTAAAAGATTAATTTATTTATTTCTCCCCATCCCCTCATTGTTTGCACTTGCTGTGTCTGTTAGTTGTGTGCTCATCTTCTATTTTTTTTTTTAGGAGGCACTGGGAACTGAACCCAGAACCTCCCTTGTGGTAGACAGGAGCTTTATTAACTTGAGCCACATCTGCTTCCCTGCAGTTGTTCTTAATATCTTCTTATAGTCTTTTTTTTTTTTTTTTTTTTAATTTCAGTGGGGTCAGTAGTAATGTCTCTCTTTTGAATTCCTTTTTTTTGTAGTGATTTTATTTTTAGAGGTGTTTTAGAATTACAGAAATATTACCCCAAAAGTATAGGGAATTCTCATACCTCCCCCCCGCCCCATAGTTTCTCCTATTATTAATATCTTACATCAGTGTGGTACATTTGTTACAATTGATGAACCAATATTGAAGCATTGCCACTAACCAAAGTCTATAGTTTACATTATGGTTTACACTGTGTGCTGTACAGTTTTATAGGCTTTGACAAATGTATTATGTAATATATCTGTCATTGCAGTATCATACAGAACAATTCCACTATCCTAAATATGCTGTGTTCTAACTATTCATCCTAACCCCTCCCTTCTAAACCACTGGCAACCACTATCTTTTTATCAGTGGTACAGTTTCTTCCGTTAACATTAGCTAATAGCTACAATAACAATAAATCTACTTTGATCTGTGATTATACTTCCCCCTTATGTTTGCTCATTCCTCAGTCTTGAGGGATTTGGGATAATGTCCATTCTGACTGTTTCAGGCTGAGGGGACCTAGATATTAAGGGGCAGATGGAAGTAATTGTTTTGCTTGCAGTTGTAGATATGCCTTGTTTTTTGGGATGAGACTTGTCCATCATCATTGTTTTATCCAGGGCATACCTGAAGAACTGGATAGTAGGAGTTAACCACAACTCTGCTGGAATTCAGGGCTCAACAGCCATTTGAGCAGTCTAAAGATTTAAGTCTCCGAGAGATATATTTAATGGGTATATTTTAAATTATTAGTTCAAATAAAAGGAGTAGATGAATCATGGGTAGGGGAATTATAAATGAGTATAGCTATATTATATTGGGGAAATAGATGATCATATATCCTCTTTTGATTTCTGATTTTAGTTGTGTTTTTTTTTTTTTTTTTTTTGTCAGTCTCGCTAATAGTTTGTCAATATTACTGATCTTTTCAAAGAATCAACTTTTGGTTTTCCTGTTCTCTCTTGATTTTTTTATTCTCTATTTCATTTATCTCTAATCTTTATTTCCTTTTTGCTCGTTTGGGTTTAGTTTTTTCTTCTTTTTCTAGATCCTCTTGTTTGAGGTTAGGTCTCTGATTTGAGATCTTTCTTCCTTTTTAATATCAGCATTTATAGGTATAAATTTCCATATCACCCCTGCCTTTCCTGTATCCTGTAAGTTTTGGTGTGTTGTATTTTCATCTTCATTTGCCTCAAGATATTTCCTGGGGAGCAGATGTAGCTCAAGTAGTTGAGTGCCTGCTTCCCATTTTTGAGGTCCTGGATTCAATCCCTGGTACCTCCTAAAAGAAAAAAGATATTTCGTAATTTCCCTTATGATTTCCTCTTTAACCCATTGGTTGTTTAAGAGTACGTTGTTTAATTTCCATATTTTTGTGAATTTGCCATGTCTTCCCCTCTTATTTATTTTTAGCTTCATTCCATTGTGGTTGGAGAAGATATTGTAGTATTTCAGTATTTTTGAATATATTGAGACTTGTTTTGTGACCTAAGATGTGATTTCCTGCCGAATGATCCATATGCATTTGAGAAGAATGTTTATTCTGCTGCTATTTGGTGAAGTGTTCTATAAATGTCTGTTAGGTCTACTTGGTTTGGAGTATTGAAGTTTTCTGTTACCCTGTTGATCTTCTGTCTAGATGTTCTATCTGTTATTGAAAATGGTGTATTAAAGTCTCATATTATTAATGTTGAACTGTCTATTTCTCCCTTCAAGTCTGTCAATAGTTACTTCATATATTTTTGGGCCTTTGCTATTAGGTGCACATATATTTATAATTGTTATGCTCTCTTGTTGAATTGACCCATTTATCAGTCAGTATTTAATGATCTTCATTGTCCTAACAGTTTTTTTTTTTAAATTTGTCCTAACAGTTTTTGAGTTAGAGTCTGTTTTATCTGATATCAGTACAGCTATCCCAGTTCTCTTTTGGTTGCTTCTTGCATGGTATATTTTTTCCACCCTTTCACTTTCAATTTACCGTCTTTCAATGTAAGGTCAGTCTCTTATAAGCAGCATATAGTTGGGTAGTATTTTTTAATCCATTCTACCAATCTTTGCCTTTTGATTGGAGAGTTCAGTCCATTTACACTTAAAATAATGCAGATTTTTCTTCTGCCATTTTGCTGTTGAGTTTTTGCAAGTCTTATACCTGTTTTTGACCTTCAATTCTTCCATTAATGCTTACTGTCATATTTATTTGATTTTTTTGTATTTTACATATTGAGTCCCTTCTCATTTCTTTCTAGATACATTTTTCATATATTTTATTTGTGGTTACCATGTGATTAAAATTTGACATCCTAAATATATAACAAACATTTTTTGTTTGATACCAATGGAACTTCAGTAGCATACACATACACTTCCTATAGCCCTCTGTCCCCTCATCTTTTATTTTTGTACTTGTTACAAATTATATATTTGTATATTGTTTGTACACAACCTTTGATTTATCATTTCTTTTTATGCATTTGCATTTTAGCGCCTGTAAGAAGTAAGAGGAGTTACATACCAAAAAATAAAATATAATATAGTACTGTCATTTATAATGACCCAGATGGTCATCTTTGCTGGAGGGCTTTATTTCTTTATGCTGATTTGATCCACTGTCTAGTGTCCTTTCCTTCCATTCTGAAGAACTCCCTTTTGGAAAGTTTTTTTTTTTTAAGATTTATTTATTTATTCCACCTCCCTCTGTTATTTTGCTCTCGCTGTCTGCTCTCTTTGTGTTCTTCTGTGTCTGCTTGTCTTCTCTTTAGGCGGCACCGGGAACCGATCCTGGGACCTTCTGAAGTGGAGAGAGGCTCTCAATCTCTTGCGCCACCTCAGCTCCCTGGTCTGCTGTGTCTCTTATTGTCTCTCTTCTGTGTCTCTTTCTGTTGTGTCATCTTGCTGTGCCAGCTCTCCTCATGGGCCAGCTTGCTTTTCACCAGGGAGCCCCGGGAATCAAACCCTGGACCTCCTATATGGTAGATTGGAGCCCAATAGCTTGAGCCACATCTCCTTCCCGTTTTAGCAAAGTTTTTAGGGCAGGTTTAGTGGTGGTGCACTTTCTCAGCTTTTGTTTATCTGAGAATGTCTTAATCTCATTCTCATATTTGAAATAAAGTCTTGCTGGGTATAAAATTCTTGGTTGATGTTTTAGTTTGTTAGACTTCTGAAAGTAGATACCATGAATTGGATTGGCTTTTAACAGTCTGAGGCTGTGAGAATGTCCAAATCAAGGCATCTTCAATGCAATGCTTTTTTCCTGAAGACTGGCTGCTGGTGATCCTTTACACCTCTGCCACATGGCAGTGTCTGTTGGTCTCCCTTTCCTTCTGGGTTTCCTTTTTTTTTTTTTTTTTTTTACCAGGAGGTCCCGGGGATCGAACCCAGGTCCCTCCATATGGCAGACGGATGCCCAACCATTTGAGCCACATCCGCCCCCTTCTGGGTTTCCTTGCTTTCTGCTTCTCGCTTCTGTGGCTCGTTCTCTCTCTGTCTGAATTTCATTCTCTTATAAAGGACTCCAGTAAGAGGATTATGACCCACTCTGGGCCCTGCCTTTACTCAAAGAACTTCATCAAAATGTCCTACTTATAATAGGTTCCAACTACCACAGTTGGAAATTGTTTTCTCTAACTCTGCTCCTTTGCCTTCCTGGTTTCTGATGAAAATTCATGACATATTCTCTTGTAGCTTTCCGATCTCTTTCCTTGTCCTTTGCATTTGACAGTTTAACCACTATGTGTCTTGGAGTATTTATCATGTTTGGTGTTTGATCGGTTTCTTGGATGTGCATATTCATGTCTTTTGCCAGGTTTGGGAAGTTTTCTGTCATTTTTTTGTTTGCATATTCTTTCTGCTGTTTTCTCTCCTTCTCCCTCTGGGACTCCTATCATGCATATTTTCGTACACTTGATGGTGTCCCACAATTCTTTTAAGGCTATTTTTGCTTTTTCTAATTCTTTTTTCTTTCTGGTCCTCAGCCTCACTCATTTCATTTGTTTTCTCTTTGTGTTCTTTGATTCTTTTGTCCGCCAGTTCCAATATGCTGTTGAAATTCTCCTGGGAATTTTTCATTTCAATCATTGTGTTGTTTAACTCCAGTAGTTCTATTTGGTTACTTTTCAAAATTTCCATCTTTTTATTGAGATTCTCATATTGTTCATTGGTTGTTTCTCTGATATCCCTTAGTCCTTTTTCTGATTTTTCCTTCATTTCCTTATGCATGTTGAAGATCATTTTTTAAATAGCTTTTTTCCAATATGTCCACAGTCTGGTCTTCATTTTCGTTTTCTAGATTTTAATCTTTCTTCAGATGGGCCATCATTTCCTGTTCCTTTGTTTGTCTTGTAATCATTTGTTGCGTATTGTACCTCTTAATATTTTAATGTGTTAACTCTGGATTTGAGTTCTTGAGTTGTTTCTTGAGTTAGTATCCAGCTAGTGATATTACAGCTATTTCTTTAGTGTCAGGAGTTAACAAAACCTAACAAAACAGTGGAAATATACCTTTCACAGTTTTTGCAAATTGGCTGTGTTGGCTGGTGTTCTCCTTTTTTTTTTTTTTTTTTTAAAAGATTTTATTTATTTATTCATTTATCCCCCCCTTGCTGCCTGTGCTCGCTGGGTCAGCCAACCACGCCATGCGGGCGGGCTTGCCTTCACCAGGAGGCCCCGGGAACCGAACCCGGGGCCTCCAATATGGTAACCGGGAGCCCCACTGATTGAGCCACAGCCGCTTCCCATGGTGTTCTCCTTTAGTGTTCAGTTCTTCTATCAAGGTCAGCCCTTGCAATGTGCAGGGTCTCCCTTGTCTTTTCTGGGCCTCTGTCTTGTCCTGGGCTTGGACTTGCCAGTGTCCTTAGCATTTCCCCTGTTTATAGGAATTTGAATACTCCTCCTCCTTCCCAGGAAACAGACCTCCCTTTCCCAGGTGCTTCACTGGAAGATTTATAAAATAGGTAAGTCTTTGTTGGCTCCATTGTTTCTTAGGCTGCTTTTACTGTTTCAAGCCGCTTTTGCCTGCAAAGGGAGTGCTGGCTGGTTCCACACTGTCTTGGGGAGGTGGTGAAGAAGGTGCCATCAAGGGTTCCTGGAACTTCACCTGTGTCTCTTTGAAGCTGTGTTTTCTTGATTTACTGGGTCCTTGCCCAGTAAATGCAGCCCTTTAACTGTTTTCCATAGTTTTGAGGAAGGGTATTTAAGGCTCCTCTGCCTCTGCTTTTACAAGAGGCGGGTTGGAACAAAGGTTTCCCTCAGAGCTAGGCATCCTAGAAGTAGCTAATCGAAAGCAGTGACAGGCCACTGGGCTGCACACGCCCAGATCTTGGGGAATTAGGTCTTTATATCCCACCAACAAGCTGCAGCAGGGTCCAGTATTGAGTATCTCATTCTTCCTTGCCTCAGGGGTGGGAGATAGGCAATGGTAACTCTTGTATGGAAATTGCAGTTCACTGATAGTTACTGGATTTACCAGCCACTTTCGCTCTTCCCTAGATGCTGTTCAGTGTTCTAGATTCCAGAGTTTGAAAATAGTTGATTCAGACAGTTCTTGCTGGTTTCATAGTTTTTCTGGTATAGGGACTGGTTCCTGGAGCTTCCCACTCTGCCACCTTCGCACGATTGCCAAATATGAGTCCATTTACCTCTTTTTTTTTTTCCTCAAAGCTTGCAGTCTTAATTGGTTACCCAGGTTCCTACTGCCAGTGTTTTGCATAAGCTTTCCATATTGCTGTCCTACTCAAGCCTTTCCTGCCCCACAAGTGCAGTTCTGAAAAAGTTTTACTTTATCATTTATCTTTCAGCATTTCTCATTCATGTCTTCAACTTATTTTTTGTTGGGAGAAAAACAATCGGACTCTTATAATTTACGATTGTGATTGAATGAAGGCTAGCCCATGAAGATTATTTGAAAACCAAAGCAAACCAGATGATTGTTAACCCAGAAGAACCATGGATTAGTAGAATTTTAGCCTCTGTGGGAAAAGACATTCTGAGGGACTGGACCATCAATTTATTCTGCAAATATATCTTTAGGATTTGTTCTACTCAGGTTCGACTTCTCACAACTTTTTCTTTTCTTCAAAAATTTAACTTAGTGGGTCTTCAGAAACCTTCAAGTCTTTTCATAACTCCACCCCTTCCTCATTCCTCCTTTCCATTTTCCTCCACCCATGGTGGAGTTGCTTTATTTGCTTGTCCACATTTCTTGGAAGGAGGTAGAGGCAGATGGTTTCAGGTGTGATAAGGTAGAGGAGTGAGGTAACCAAAGTGATTTATGATGAAATTTAGGGTATGAGTGGAGATATATAGTAGTAGTGTATGACTGGTAGTGCCTGGAGTCATGTTTTATGTGTGTTTGTATGTTTTAGGTAGGTTGAAAATCAGATTCTCTTAAATGGTGTACTGTCTGTACTTGTGTCTGTACTTACGTGAAAGTGTATAAATGCATTTGAGAGTAACATTGAAGTCTACATTATGTGTATGTTTCCATTTTTGGATTTCTAAATTATATTTTATAAGTTAGTCGTAGAAATTTTGATATGTTCAGTAGATTTTAATCATTGTTTTGTGCCCTTTGTGATTTGATTTAGTTTATAATTTAAAAAAGAGCTAGTTACTTTGACTTCTGAGTCAGCTAGCTTTATTATTTTTACTCCTTATAGACTAGCTTATTTCAAAAAGGGGTGTGTTTAAATATGCTTTTAATTGTAGACACTGCCTCCTATCTTCAACTTTCAGATGGAACTGTTAGGTCTAGATTTTTGTTTCTAGACGGTGATTTGACTGATTTATAGTGAAGAACTAAGTACTGTGACTTAAATTTGAGGTCACATTGTAGAAGTAACCTTTCTTAGAGTGCAACAAGTGTACTTAGGTAGATTGCCGAAATGTAACACATGATAGTTTCTGGAAGCATACTTTTTTTTTTTTTTTACCAGGAGGTCCCGGGGATCGAACCAAGGTCCCTCCATATGGGAGACGGATGCTCAACCATTTAAGCCACATCCGTCCCCCTGGAAGCATACTGTTGTCATATAGGAGAACAGTTTGGTTAGTGATATTTAGTACTAATTTTAAAATTACACAAGTGAAATTCTGTTGAAAACAACTTGATTACAAGTAATTTTTCTGAGGAATGGAAATATGCCAACCCTAGCTTATTCTTACACATCCTCTCATTTATTGTAATTGAGTTTTTCTGTAAATAGGAAGATCTGTAGTGCCAAAACATCGTTTTAAGACTGTAGAATGAACTTTTTTTTTGATATAGATAGAAAAAAAAGTTTGTTATATAAATTGCTACCCCACACAAAGCACAAAGGTCATTATATTGATGACCATTAGTAGGATATTCTCTAATTGTTTTTTTTTCCCTGATGTTACCGAAGTTTTCATTCTTGTGTTTTTGCCCACTTCTTAATATTTCATTTAGATTGGAACAGAAGATTATAGATTTTTGATTCCAGGATTAGAAAGGAAGCTTTTGCTAGTATGGTTCCTGGGAAGTAAGATGCTGCCTACCCATGGGATATGGGAAATAAACATAATGGCTAACATTTAGGGAGTACTACTATATGCCAGGTACTGTTCTTAGTGCATTTTGTATATTGACTCAATCTACACAATATCTTTTTTTTAAATTATTTTTTTATTATTTTAAAAAGATATTTAGATTACATATATGTTGCATAAAAAGTATAGGGGATTCCCATATGCCCTGCTCCCCACACTGCCCACATTTGCCCCCATTTACAACATCCTTCATTAGTGTGGTACATTCATTGCAATTGATGAACGCATTTTGGAACATTGCCACTAAGCATGGATTATAGTGTACATTGTAGTTTACATTCTCTCCCACACAATTTTGTAGGCACTATATCTTGATGAGATAGGTTCTATTATTCTCATTTTATAAACGATGAAACAGGTTCAGAGAGGGAAACTTATACAAGGTCAGAAAAGTAATATAGTTATTTATCAGTGAAGCTTAGATTTGAATATAGTGAGTCTGGCTCCAGAATCCATGCTCTTAAACACTATATACTACTGCCTTTAGCAAATACTAATATCTTGGTGACTTTGAAAAAAGATATAAGAAATAAAAATAATGTTTTTGGGAAGTGGATGTAGTAGCTCAACCGTTTGGATGCCTGCCTACCACATGCGAGGTCCTGATTTTGGGTCCTGGTTCCTCCTAAAAGAAGACGAGCACATGCTGCCTCCTGCAGCAACAGAGCTAGATGCCACCTCCTGCCACAATAAGCTAGACTCTGCCCCTGCTTCACCAAGCAGAGGCCACAGGCCCCAGACGACGACGCAGCTCACGGGGAGCAGATGTGGCTCAGTCCTTTGGGTACTCGCCTCTCATGTGGGAGGTCCCAGGTTAGGTTCCCCTTGCCTCCTGGAGAAAGTGAGCAAACAATGAGCAGACAGACAAGTGAACCATCTGGGGGAAAGGGGGGATAAATAAAGAGAAATAAAAGTAAAATAAAAAATAGATGATCTTAAAAATATATATATAATGTTTTCAAACAGTAAAAAGGGAGAGACCTCCTAAGTGCTCCAGTGGCAAGGTTCTGCCACTCTTGCGTGTAGATAATTGTTTGAAATTAAAAAAAATTTTTTTTTCTTTTTTTGGCTCCCTCGTCTGTTTGCTCATTGTCTCTCATTGTTTTTGCTCTTTGTCTGCTCTTTTTTTTCCTGCTCGTTGTATGCTCTTTGTTTTTGCTTGTTGTCTGTTTTTTCTTTAGGAGGCGCCAAGAACCAAACCTGGGACCTCCCATGTGGAAGGTGGGCACTCAACTGCTTGAGCCACATCTGTTCCTTGCTTGTTGGTTTCTGCTTGTTGCCTCTACATTGCCTGCTTGTCTTCTTTAGCAGGCACTGGGAACTGAAACTGGGACCTCCCATGTGGGAGGCAGGTGCTCAACTGCTTGAGCTACATCTTCTTCTGACAATTTTTTGATTACTTTATTTTTTCTCAGTTTTTTTTTTTAACTTTATTTTGTACATTTAATAATTGGAAATATAAACAATTAAAAACTAAAAAGTAAACACAGATGAATAAATATATACATTTCTCAATTAAATGTAATGGAAACATATAAATTTTTTTTTGAATCAAACAATATGTTACACAATATATTTGGTTCATAGTAACGCATTCATACAGTATTTGTCCTTTTGTGTCTGGCTTGCTTCACTCAACATAATGTCCTCCAGGTTCATCCATGTTGCCATATGCTTTATGTCTTCATTTCTTCGTACAGCTGTATAATATTCCATCGTGTGAATAGACCAGTTTGTTTATCCATTCATCTGTTGATGGACACCTGGGTTGTTTCCAACTTATGGCAATGGTGAATAATGTTGCTATGAACATCGGTGTGCAGATGTCTGTTCGTGTCACTGCTCTCAGTTCTTCTGGGTATATACCCAGTAGTGGTATTGCAGGGTCACGTGTCAAGTTTATATTCAACTTCTTTAGGAACTGCCAAACAGTCCTCCATAGTGGTTGTACCATCCTGCATTCCCACCAACTGTGAAGAAGTGTTCCTATCTCTCCTCATCCTCTCCAACACTTATAGTTCTCTGTCTTTAATAGTGGCCATTCTGATAGGTGTGAAATGATATCTCATTGTAGTTTTAATTTGCATTTCCCTAATCATGAGTGATGTTGAGCATTTCTTCATGTGTTTTTTTGCCATTTGTGTTTCTTCCTTGGAGAAATGTCTATTCAAGTCTTTTGCCCATTTTTTAATTGGGTCGGTTGTCTTTTTATTGTTGAGTTGTAATATCTCTTTATATATCCTGGATATTAAGCCCTTATTAGATATGTGATTTCCAAATTTTTTTTCCCATTGAGTTGGCTGCCTTTTCACCCTTCTGATAAAGTCCTGTGAGGTGCAAAAGTGTTTAATTTTGAGGAGGTCCCATTTATCTATTTTTTCTTTTGTTGCACGTGCTTTGGGTGTGAGGTCCAAGAAACCACCACCTACTACAAGGTCTTGAAGATGTTTCCCTACATTTTCTTCCAGTAGTTTTATGGTCCTGGCTTTTATATTTAGATCTTTGGTCCATTTTGAGTTGATTCTTGTATAGGGAGTGAGACAGGGGACCTCTTTTATTCTTTTGGTTATAGATATCCAGTTCTCCCAACACCATTTGTTGAAGAGACTGTTTTTTCCCATTAGCGTGGGCTTGGTAGGTTTGTCAAAAACCAGTTGACTGTATAGGTGAGGGTATATTTCTGGGTTCTCAATTCTACTCCACTGATCGATGTCTCTGTCTTTATGCCAGTACCATGCTGTTTTGAACACTGTAGCTTTGTAATATGTTTCAAGGTCAGGCAGTGAAATTCCTCCCACGTCACTCTTCTTTTTTAGAATGCTTTTGGCTATTCAGTTGCACTTTTCCCTTCCAAATGAATTTGGTAATTGCCTTTTCTATTTCTGTAAAGTAAGCTGTTGGGATTTTGATTGGTATTGCATTGAATCTATAAATCAGTTTGGGTAAGATTGGCATCTTCATAATATTTATTCTTCCAATCTATGAACACGGAATGTCTTTCCATTTGTTTAGGTCTTTTTAAATTTCTTTTAGCATTGTTTTGTAGTTTTCTGCATATAGGTCCTGTACTTCTTTGGTTAAATTAACTCCTAGGTATTTGAGTCTTTTTGTTGCTATGGAAAATGGAATTTTCCTCCTGATTTCCTCCTCAGATTGTTCAATACTAGTGTACAAAAACATTACTGATTTTTGCGTGTTGATCTTGTGTCGTGCCACTTTGCTGAACTCATTTATTAGTTCAAGTAGCTTTGTCGTGGATACTTCAGGATTTTCTAAGTACAGGATCATGTCATCCACAAACAATGAGAGTTTTAAACTCCTCTTTTCCTATTTGGACGCCTTTTATTTTTTGTCTTGTCTAATTGTCCTAGCT
This sequence comes from Tolypeutes matacus, assembly GCA_026826555.1. Lineage (NCBI taxonomy): Eukaryota > Metazoa > Chordata > Mammalia > Cingulata > Chlamyphoridae > Tolypeutes > Tolypeutes matacus. The sequence continues at coordinate 22,029,852 of JAKSZT010054396.1, forward strand.
AGAACTTCTAGTACAATGTTGAATAACAATGGTGACATGGGTATCCTTGTCTTGTTCCTGATCTTAGGGGGAAAGCTTTCAACCTTTCCCCATTGAGTATAATGTTGGCTGTGGGTTTTTCATATATGCCTTTTATCATATTGAGGAATTTTCCTTTTATTCCTATCTTTTGAAGTATTTTTATCAAAAAAGGATGTTGGATTTTGTCAAATGCCTTTTCTGCATCTATTGAGATGATCGTGTGGTTTTTTTCCTTCAATTTGTTAATGTGTTGTATTACATTGATTGATTTTCTTATGTTGAACCAGCCTTGCATACCAGGAATAAATCCCACTTGGTCGTGATGTATAAGTCTTTTGATATGCTGTTGGATTCGATTTGCAAGCATTTTGTTGAGAATTTTGGAATCTATGTTCATTAGAGAGATTGGTCAGTAATTTCTTTTCTTGTGGAATCTTTATCTGGCTTTGGTATTAGGGTGATGCTGGCTTCATAAAATGTGTAGGGTAATTTTCCCTCCTCTTCAATTTTTTGGAAGAATTTAAACAGGATTGGTGTTAATTCTTTTAGAAATGCTTGGTAGAATTCAACTGTGAAGCCATCTGTTCCTGGACTTTTTTTTGCTGGGAGATTTTTGATGACAGATTCAATCTCCTTAATTGTGATTGGTTTGTTAAGTTTTTGTATTTCTTGTAGTGTCAGTGTAGGTTGGTTGTGTGTTTGTAGAAATTTGTCCATTTCATCAACTAGTTTTCTATTTTGTTGGCATATAGTTTCTCATAATATCCTCTTATGATTCTTTTTATTTCTGAGAGATTATTTGTAACTTCCCCCCTTTCATTTCTTTTTTTTTTTTAAGTTTTATTTATTTACTTTATCCATTTTAACCCCCCCTTTCCCCATTTGCTGTTTTTTTTTGTGTGTCCATTCGCTGGGCAATTCTCTGTGTCTGTTTCCTGCCATCTCTTTTCATTCTCCTCCTCCTCCAGTGTTCACCAGGATTCGATCCTGGAGACCTCCGATGTAGGAGAGAGGTGTTCTGCCGCCTGCGCCACCTCAGCTTCTGGCTTCCAGAGCTTTCGGAGCATCTCGTCTTGTCTCTCCCCTGCGTCATCATCTTCCTGCATGGCTGCCGGGGCCTGTCGGCTCACCAGCACACAGAGCCTGGCAGCCCATGCACCTTGTATATATATATATTTTTTGTTTGTTTGTTTGTTTGTTTTATCAGGAGGTCCTGGGGATTGAACCCAGGTCCCTCCATATGGCAGACGGTCGCCCAACCATTTGCGCCACATCCGTCCCCCTCCTTTCATTTCTGATTGTATTTATTTGCATCTTCTCTCTTTTTTTCTTTGTTAGTCTAGCGAGGGGTTTGTCAATTTTATTGATCTTCTCAAAGAACCAGCTTTTGGTTTTGTTGATTTTCTCTATTACTTTTCTGTTCTCATTCATTTATTTCTGCTCTAATCTTTATTATTTCTTTCCTTCTTTTTGTTTTGGGATTGGTTTGCTGTTCTTTTTCTAGTTTCTCAAGTTGTTCACTTAAATCTTTGAGTTTAGCTCTTTCTTGTTTCTTAATATAGGCATTTAGGGCTATAAATTTCCCTCTCAAGACTGCCTTTGCTGTATCACATAAGTTTTTTTTTTTTTTTTTTTAAGATTTTTATTTATTTTTATTTATTTATTCATTCATTCCCCCCCCCCCCCCCGG
>JAKSZT010054396.1:22037768-22056157 GCA_026826555.1 Tolypeutes matacus
GCTGCATAATATTCCATCGTGTGAATAGACCACAGTTTGTTTATCCACTCATCTGTTGATGGACACCTGGGTTGTTTCCAACTTTTGGCAATGGTGAATAATGTTGCTATGAACATCGGTGTGCAGATATCTGTTCGTGTCACTGCTCTCAGTTCTTCTGGGTATATACCCAGTAGTGGTATTGCAGGGTCACGTGTCAAGTCTATATTCAACTTCTTTAGGAACTGCCAAACAGTCCTCCATAGTGGTTGTACCATCCTGCATTCCCACCAATAGTGAAGAAGTGTTCTGTCTCTCCACATCCTCTCCAACACTTGTAGTTCTCTGTCTTTTTAAGAGTGGCCATTCTGATAGGTGTGAAATGATATCTCATTGTAGTTTTTTTTTTTAAAGATTTTATTTATTTATTCATTTATCCCCCCCTTGCTGCTTGTGCTTGCTGGGTCAGCCAACAACGCCGCGCGGGCGGGCCTGCCCTCACCAGGAGGCCCCGGGAAACGAACCCGGGGCCCCCCATATGGTAAACGGGAGCCCCACTGATTGAGCCACAGCTACTTCCCTCATTGTAGTTTTGATTTGCATTTCCCTAATCATGAGTGATGTTGAGCATTTCTTCATGTGTTTTTTTGCCATTTGTATTTCTTCTTTGGAGAAATGTCTATTCAAGTCTTTGGCCCATTTTTTAATTGGGTCATTTGTTTTTTTATTGTTGAGTTGTAACATCTCTTTATATATTCTGGATATTAAACCCTTATCAGATATGTGATTTCCAAATATTTTTTCCCATTGAGTTGGCTGCCTTTTCACCCTTCTGAGAAAGCCCTGTGAGGTGCAAAAGTGTTTAATTTTGAGGAGGTCCCATTTATCTACTTTTTCTTTTGTTGCACGTGCTTTGGGTGTGAGGTCCAAGAAACCACCACCTACTACAAGGTCTTGAAGATGTTTCCCTACATTTTCTTCCAGTAGTTTTATGGTCCTGGCTTTTATATTTAGATCTTTGATCCATTTTGAGTTGATTCTTGTATAGGGAGTGAGACAGGGGACCTCTTTTATTCTTTTGGTTATAGATATCCAGTTCTCCCAACACCATTTGTTGAAGAGACTGTTTTTTCCCATTAGCGTGGGCTTGGTAGGTTTGTCAAAAACCAGTTGACTGTATAGGTGAGGGTTTATTTCTGGACTCTCAATTCTATTCCACTGATCGATATGTCTATCTTTATGCCAGTACCATGCTGTTTTAACCACTGTAGCTTTGTAATATGTTTCAAGGTCAGGCAGTGAAATTCCTCCCACATTGCTCTTCTTTTTTAGAATACTTTTGGCTATTCGGGTACACTCACCCTTCCAGATGAATTTGGTAATTGCCTTCTCTAATTCTGTAAAGTAAGCTGTTGGAATTTTGATTGGTATTGCATTGAATCTATAAATCAGTTTGGGCAAGATTGACATCTTCACGATATTTATTCTTCCAATCCATGAACACGGAATGTCTTTTCATTTGTTTAGGTCTTTTTAAATTTCTTTTAGCATTGTTTTGTAGTTTTCTGCATATAGGTCCTGTACTTCCTTGGTTAAATTAACTCCTAGGTATTTGAGTCTTTTTGTTGCTATTGAAAATGGAATTTTCCTCCTGATTTCCTCCTCAGATTGGTCAATACTAGTGTACAAAAACATTACTGATTTTTGCGTGTTGATCTTATATCCTGCCACTTTGCTGAACTCATTTATTAGTTCAAGTAGCTTTGTTGTGGATACTTCAGGATTTTCTAAATACAGGATCATGTCATCCGCAAACAGTGAGAGTTTTACTTCCTCTTTTCCTATTTGGACGCCTTTAATTTTTTTGTCTTGTCTAATTGCCCTAACTAGAACTTCTAGTACAATGTTGAATAACATGGTGACAGTGGGCATCCTTGTCTTGTTCCTGATCTTAGGGGGAAAGCTTTCAACCTTTCCCCATTGAGTATGATGTTGGCTGTGGGTTTTTCATATATGCCTTTTATCATATTGAGGAATTTTCCTTTTATTACTATCTTTTGAAGTATTTTTCCTTCAATTTGTTAATGTGGTGTATCACATTGATTGATTTTCTTATGTTGAACCAGCCTTGCATACCAAGAATAAATCCCACTTGGTCGTGATATATAACTCTTTTGATATGCTGTTGGATTCGATTTGCAAGTATTTTGTTGAGAATTTTTGCATCTATGTTCATGAGAGAGATTGGTCTCTAATTTTCTTTTCTTGTGGAATCTTTATCTGGCTTTGGTATTAGGGTGATGTTGGCTTCATAAAATGTGTTGGGTAATTTTCCCTCCTCTTCAATTTTTTGGAAGAGTTTAAACAGGATTGGTGTTAATTCTTTTAGAAATGCTTGGTAGAACTCACCTGTGAAGCCATCTGTTCCTGGACTTTTCTTTGCTGGGAGATTTTTGATGACAGATTCAATCTCCTTAATTGTGATTGGTTTGTTAAGTTCTTGTATTTCTTGTTGTGTCAGTGTAGGTTGGTTATGAGTTTCTAGAAATTTGTCCATTTCATCCAGGTTGTCTAGTTTGTTGGCATATAGTTTCTCATAATATCCTCTTATGATTCTTTTCATTTCTGTGAGGTCATTTGTAATTTCCCCCCTTTTGTTTCTGATTGTATTTATTTGCATCTTCTCTCTTTTTTTCTTTGTTAGTCTAGCGAGGGGTTTGTCAATTTTATTGATCTTCTCAAAGAACCAGCTTTTGGTTTTGTTGATTTTCTCTATTACTTTTCTGTTCTCATTTTCATTTATTTCTGCCCTAATCTTTATTATTTCTTTCCTTCTTTTTGCTTTGGGATTGGTTTGCTGTTCTTTTTCTAGTTTTTCAAGTTGTTCAGTTAAATCTTTGAGTTTAGCTCTTTCTTGTTTCTTAATATAGGCATTTAGGGCTATAAATTTCCCTCTCAAGACTGCCTTCGCTGTATCCCATAAGTTTTGATATGTTGTGTTCTCATTTTCATTTGTCTCAATATATTTACTGATTTCACTTGCAATTTCTTCTTTGACCCACTGAATATTTAGGAGTGTGTTGTTCAGTCTCCACATATTTGCAAATTTCCTTTTTTCCTGTCTGTTGTTGATTTCTAGTTTCATTCCATTATGATCTGAGAAGGTGCTTTGTATAATTTCAATCTTTTTATATTTATTGAGAGCTGTATTGTGACCTAACATGTGGTCTATCCTGGAGAAAGATCCATGGGCACTTGAGAAGAGTGTATAACCCGCTGAGTTTGGATGCAGTGTTCTGTATATGTCTGTTAGGTCTAACTTGTTTATCATATTGTTCAAGTTCTCTGTTTCCTTGTTGATCTTCTGTCTAGTTGTTCTATCTAATGATGTGAGAGGGGTGTTGAAGTCTCCGACGATTATTGTAGAAATGTCTATTTCTCCCTTCAGTTTTGCCAGAGTTTGTCGCATGTATTTTGGGGCACCCTGGTTAGGTGCGTAGATATTTATGACTGTTATATCTTCCTGGAGGATCGTCCCTTTTATTAATATATAATGGCCTTCCACATCTCATCACTTTTTTGCATTTGAAGTCTGTTTTGTCTGATGTTAGTATAGCTACCCCTGCTCTTTTCTGTTTACTATTCTCATGGAGTATCTTTTTCCAACCTTTTACTTTCAGCCGGCTTGTATCCTTGTGCCTGAGGTGAGTTTCTTGTAAGCAGCATATGGATGGCTCATGTATTTTTATCCATTCTGTCAGCCTGTATCTTTTGATTGGGGAATTTAATCCATTCACATTCAATGATATTACTGAAAACGCACTATTTATTTCCTCCATTTTATTCTTTAGTTTTCATATGTCATCTTATTTTTGTCTCTCTTTTTACTCTTTTGGTTATCCTTTCTGCTTTTCTTTCTTCTAGACTCTCCTCCAAGCCTCTCTCTCCTGTCTTTTTCTTTCAGGTTCTAAGGCTTCCTTTAATATTTCCTGCAAAGGTGGATTCTTTTTTGCAAACTCTCTTAGTTTCTGTTTGTTTGTGAATACTTTATATTCACCTTCATATTTGAAGGACAGTTTTGCTGGGTAAAGAATTCTCGGCTGGCAGTTTTTCTCTTTGTTTCCTAATTGTATCATACCACTGTCTTCTCGCCTCCATGGTTTCTGAAGAGAAATCTGCACAAAGTCTTACTGGACGTCCTTTGTACGTGATCGTTTGCTTCTCTCTTGCTGCTTTGAGCATTTTCTCTTTATCTTTTATATTTGACATTCTGAATAATATGTGTCTTGGCGTAGGTCTATTTGAATTTATTCTCATTGGGGTACGGTGTGCTTCTTGGACATGAAAGTTCATTTCTTTCGTGAGAGTTGGGAAATTTTCAGCTATTATTTCCTCAGATACTCTTTCTGCCCCTTTTCCTTTCTCTTCTCCTTCTGGAACTCCAATGACACGTATGTTCTTGCGTTTTGTGTTGTCATTCACCTCTCTGAGCCCCTGCTCAATTTTTTCCATTCTTTTCTCTCTTCATTTTTAGCTGCTTTGTCTTCAGTATCACTTATTCTTTCTTATATCATTTGGAGTCTGCTGTTGTATGCTTCAAATGTATTTTTTACTTCCCCTATTGTGTCTTTCATTCCCATGAACTCCGTTACTTTTCTGTTCATGATTTTAAATTCTTTTTTACGTTTGCTCAATGACTTCTTGATGTCATTTATCTCTTTAACTATATTCTCTTTCATCTCATTAATTTGATTTTGGAAATGTGTGCTCATCTCACTGATTAGTTCTCTTAAATTCTGCATGTCTTCTGGGACTTTGCTGTATTCCTTTTCTTGGACGATGTCTTCTATTTTCTTAGTATGGCCCGTAATTTTTTGCTGGTGCTTAGGCATCTGGTTAGTTTGTATTTTACTTAGATGCTCTATCTCTTTCTCTTTTCTGGGGTTTTAGTGGCAGGAGGCTGTGAGTTACCCCCGCTCTTTGATCTTTGGCTCAACCTTGATTGTTAGGATTGTTCTGCTGGTTGCTCAAAACTCGCACTGGATCCAGTAATTGGTTGTAGAGTCGTTTCCTAGGGCCTTGGGTAGGGAGGCTATAGAGACCAGGAAAAGCCTCTCTTATTAATTTTCTTATGTGCACTTCCTTGGTCTGCTAGGAAATGGCGCTTGTTGGCAGCTTGCAATTCAATGCCTGGTCGGAGCGTATTTGTTGTGACACAGACCAGATCAATGTGATAGAGCTTCCTGTGATAGAACTTTCTGAGACAGTTCTCCAGACTTCTCTCGTAGCGTCCCCCTTTTCCCAGCTAGGAAATATTTCCACTCCCTTCTGAATCCTCAACAATCTGTCCCTGTTTGTAGAGGAGGAGATTGGGAGGTTTGTATATCTTTAGCCCCTTGCAGGCTCCAAGGCAAACAATGGCGCAGCCCCACCCAGCCTGGAAGGGCTCTTGGGACAGGGCGGACCAAACCTGGGAATCCAAAGCAGGGTCAGCCCAGGCTCTCTCTCCCCTCTCTGGTAGTGTCCTCAACAATTAGTCCAGGCTAGAAGAGAGGGAGGTTGCGAGGGTCGGATTTCTCCAGTCCTTTCTAGGATCCCAGGGCAAACTGCCGGGTGGAAGGGTGGGTGGAAGGGGTGGAAGGGTCCGTGGGGCTCTGCAGCCCAAATTTCAGGTCAGAACCTGAGTCATCCTAAGGCTGTGTCTCTCTCTCTCCCCTTTCTGGGGAGTGGCAGATCTCTGAAGTCAGCTTTGTCTGTGGTCGCAGGTCCAGAGGCCAGAGAATTCTGAAGAGTGTGGGGGAGGGTGCCGGCAGCAGCAGAAGCTGCTACTTGCAACTCACAGTTCTGTAGTCACGAGTTCCCTCTTCTGTCCCTCTGTCCTCTGGGTGGTGTGCAGCCTTCACCTGCTGTCCTAAACCCTAGAAGATCTTTTTTGGGGCTGTTTCAGCTTGTCTTGTAGCTATTTTTCTGAGAAGAGATTCCTGTGTTTTACTAGTCCGCCATTTTCCTGGAAGTCCCACCTGGATTTTAAAACTTTTCTATTATAGTTATGAGATGTGATTTTTTTTAGAGAAATGTCTTTTAGTCTGATTTTCATGTGCATTTGAAAATACTAGATTTCTAAAATAGGAATGGATGAAGCAGACTTAGCATTATAGTATGAATATATTATACAATGGAAAACTAAAGAAATCCTCATTTCAGTCATTTACAAAATTAGGATTCCTTCTCATACTTCTTATCCAAAATAAGGATATTCAAGATGGTTTCATATTCCTAGTTAGTGTATTAAGTTAAAAAAAGATAAAATTATAAATAATTGAATAAAAGATTTAAATCTGAGAACCAGAACCAACGAAGTGCAAGGAATAAAGAATACTATTTTAAGAATTTTGCGTGCAAAATTAAGGGGTTTGTGAACCTCTAGAGGCCTATAGATCTTAGGAACTCCTGCCATAGTTGGGAAGAAAGTGGATTATAACCAGTCAACATTAATGAAATCTAAGTACTTAAGTGACTTCACACAGATTTAGATTGTATTTAGTAATGTTTTCTAATGTTCTGCTATACATCTCTGCTGTTGGAGAGCAAAAGCCACTATAGAGGGAGTGGTCGTAGCTCAAGTGGTTGAGTGCCTGCTTCCCATATACGAGGTACCCAGTTTGGTCCCCAGTACCTCCTAAGAATAAACAAACAAAATGAAAAAACCAGCTCTCACTGGGGAGTGGATGTAGTTCAGTGTCTGAGCACACACTTCCCATGTACAAGGTTCTGGGTTCAATCCCCCATACTTCCTAAAAAAAAAAAAAAAAAAGCCAGTATAGACAATACTCGAATGAATACTATGGACAATATTTGAATGGATGAGCATGACTTTGTTGCAGAAACAGGTGGTAGACTAGAATTGACTGTTAATTGTTGATTGTAGTTTAGTGACCACTGTTCTATATTATTTAGGAACTTTTTCTTATCTGTACCTTACCTGAGTTAAGGTATTTCTTGTTTAATTGGTAGCACTTGTGGTTCCTTGCCCAATTAACATACCATTAAATGCTTAGAATAAAACATGTAAAAAAGAAGGATATAGCTGCTGGTAGAAGTTAGGGAATTTCTGTATGCAGAAAAGTTGCAGTGCTTCTCAAACTCGAATGTACATATTGACCACTCTGGGGATCAAATAGGTCTGGGATAGAGCCTGAGTCACTTGGGGGATTGCTAGATGCTGGCGTAGAGCCTGGGATTCTGTATTGCTCACAATTTCTCAGGAAGTGCCCATTCTGTTAGGCCCTGAACTGCATTTTGAATAGCATGGCTCTGTGTGCAGAAAAATATTAAATGTTGTATACAGAAAAATTCTTAATTGGGTAAGGTCTGAAATGTCCACAGATAAAAATTTCTAGTCTCAGTGCTAATAGTTAATGTATGAACTTGTTATTTGAGGAGGAGGCGTCCAGATTTTCAATTTCTTTGCTCTACTATCATTTTGCTGCGTGGGTCGGCAGGGTCTGATGGTGCACCCACTCGTGGGGCCTGGTGGTGCATCTGGGGGCCTGGCGGCGCACCCGCTCGTGGTTTTGCCCATTTTTTAATCGGGTGGTTTGTCTTTTTATTGTTGAGTTATAACATCTTTTTATATATCCTGGGTATTAAACCCTTATCAGACATGTGATTTCCAAATATTTTCTCCCATTGAGTCAGCTGCCTTTTCAGCCTTTTGACAAAGTCCTGTGAGGTGCAAAAGTGTTTAATTTTGAGGAGGTCCCATTTATCTATTTTTCCTTTTATTGTGTGTGCTTTGGGTGTAAGGTACAAGAAACCACCACATACTACAAGGTCATGAAGATGTTTCCCTAAATTTCTTCTAGTAGTTTTATGGACTTGGCTTTTATAGTTAGGTCTTTGATCCATTTTTTTTTTTAAAGATTTTATTTATTTATTCATTTATCCCCCCCTTGCTGCTTGTGCTCGCTGGGTCAGCTAACCATGCCATGCGGGCAGGCTTGCCTTCACCAGGAGGCCCCGGGAACCGAACCCGGGGCCTCCCATATGGTAAACGGGAGCCCTACTGATTGAGTCACAGCCGCTTCCCTCTTTGATCCATTTTTAGTTGATTCTTGTATAGGGAGTGAGATAAGGGTCCTCTTTCATTCTTTGGGTATAGATATCCAGTTCTCCCAGCACCATTTGTTGAAGAGACTGTTTTGTCCCATTAACATGGACTTGGTAGGTTTGTTAAAAACCACTTGACCATATAGGTGAGAGTATATTGCTGGATTCTCAATTCTATTCCACTGATTGATGTATGTATCTATATGACAGTACCATGCTGTTTTGATCGCTGTAGCTTTGTAATATGTTTCAAGGTCAGACAGTGAAATTCCTCCCATGTCACTTTTCTCTTTTAGAATGCTTTTGGCTATTTGCTTGCACTTCCCCTTCCAAATGAATTTGGTAATTGCCTTTTCTAGTTCTGTAAAGTAGGCTTTTGGAATTTTGATTGGTATTGCATTGAGTTTATAAATCAGTTTGGGTAACAATGGGTAAGATTTATTAGCCCAAGTAGCTTTGTCGTGGATACTTAAGAAATTTCTAAATACGGGGTCATGTCAGCTGCAAACAGGGTTTTACTTCCTCTTTTCCTTTTAGATGCCTTTAGTTTATTTGCTTGTCTGAATGCCCTAGCTAGAACTTCTGATATAATATTGGATAACAGTGTCTTTTTCCAGATCTTAGAGGAAAAGCTTTCAACCTTTCCCCTTTGAGTATGATATTGGCTGTGGGTTTTTCATATATGCATTTATCACAGTGAGGAATTTTCCATTTCTATTTCTATTTTTAAGGTGTTTTTATCAAAAATGGATGCTGGATTTTGTCGAATGCCTTTTCTGCGTTGATTGAGATGGTCATGTGGTTTTTTTTCTCTTTTGTTTGTTTATGTGGTGTATTACGTTGATTGATTTCTTATGTTGAACCAGCTTTGCATACCAGGAATAAATCCCACTTGGTCATGATGTATAAGTCTTTTGATAATGCTGTTGGATTCGATTTGCAAGTATTTTGTTGAGAATTTTTGCATCTATGTTCATTAGAGAGATTGGTCTGTAATTTTTTTTTCTTGTGGAATCTTTATCTGGCTTTGGTATTAGGGTGATGCTGGCTTCATAAAATGTCTTGGGTAATTTTCCCTCCTTGTCAGTTTTTTGGAAGAGTTTAAACAGGATTGATGTTAATTCTTTTTGAAATGCTTGGTAGAATTCACCTGTGAAGCCATCTGGTCTTGGACTTTTTTTTTTTGCTGGGAGATTTTTGATCATAGATTCAGCCTCTTTCAATCTGATTGGTTTGTTAAGTTCTTGTAGTTCTTGTAGCGTCAGTGTAGGTTGTTTGTGCATTTCTAGGAATTTTTCCATTTAACCTAGGTTGTCTAGTTTGTGGGCATACAGTTTCTCATAATATCCTCTTATCATCCCTTTTATTTCTGTGGGGTCAGTCGTAACTTCCTCCTTTTCATTTCTAATTGTATTTATTTGTATCTTCTCTCTTTTTTTTTTAAATGAAAAATTCTATGCAAGGTAAAGTAGAACAATCAAATACCCATATCTACCTCTTTGACTCAATATTTTTCTTTTTTAAGGATTTAATAAAAAAAAAAAGAATTTAATCACCTTTATTGAGGTATAATTGACATACAATGAAATTCAACAGTTAAAGTATATAAATTGATGATATATAGTTGTTGTTTAATCACCACCACAATCATCACATAGAACACTAATATCAACCCAAAGAGTTCCCTAGTCCCCTTTCCAGACCAGTTCAAAATACTTTCTCATTTCCCTTCTGATTTCTTCTTTGACCCATGGGCTATTTAGAAGTACATTTACTACAGATGTAAGAAAAAGGAGGTCCTCCCACTTTTTGTTGTCTGATTGTAGCAGCCATGATTGAATGTGGGAATACAGGAAATTCTAAAGACATGGAGAAGGGGAAATGATCTTTGCAATTAGAAATAAACTTATAGGGGGCGGATGTGGCTCAAATGGTTGGGCGTCTGTCTGCCATATGGAGGGACCTGGGTTCGATCCCCAGGACCTCCCGGTAAAATAAAGAATATATAGATAGAAGGCACATGGCTCTGTGTGCCAGTGAGCTGCCAGGTCCCGGGCGCCATGCAGCAAGATGATGACGTAACAGGAGAGAGACAAGACGAGATGCTCTGAAAGCTCTGAAAACCAGGAACCGAGGTGGCGCAGGTGGCAGAACACCTCTCTCCTACCTTGGAGGTCTCCAGGATCGAATCCTGGTGAACACTGGAGGAGGAGGATGAGAAGAGATGGCAGGAAATAGACACAGAGAATTGCCCAGCGAATGGACACAAAACAGCAAAATGGGGAAAGGGGGGTTTAAAATGGATAAAGTAAATAAATAAATCTTTAAAAAAAAAAAAAAGAAAACTTATAAACAGGAAAAAAAAAAAAAGCATTAAGTTCCAATATTTTTTTTTTTCCCCAAATACCTTTCTAAAATTGATTTAGTTCCATTGCAGTCAGGGAATATACTCTAGGATTTCGACCTTTTAAAATGTATTGAGGGGGGCGGCTGTGGCTCAATCGGTAGGGCTCCCGTTTGCCATATGGGAGGCCCCGGGTTCGGTTCCCGGGGCCTCCTGGTGGGGGCGGGCCCGCCCACGCGGCGTGGTTGGCTGACCCGGCGAGCGCAAGCAGCAAGGGGGGGAGAAATGAATAAATAAATAAAATCTTAGGAAAAAAAAAAAAATGTATTGAGGGAAGCGGCTGTGGCTCAGTCAGTAGGGCTCCCGTTTGCCATGTGGGAGGCCCTGGGTTCGGTTCCTGGGGCCTCCTGGTGGGGGCGGGCCCGCCCGCTCGGCGTGGTTGGCTGACCCGGTGAGCACAAGCAGCAAGGGGGGGGATAAATGAATAAATAAATAAAAAAATCTTAAAAAATAAATAAATAAATAAAATGTATTGAAACCTGCTTTGTGGCCTAGAATAAGGTCTATCTTGGTGAATGTTCCATGTGTACTTGAAAAGAATATGCACTCTGTTGAGTGGAATGTTCTATAAATGTCAGTTCAGTCAAGTTAATATTGTTCAAGTTTTCTTTATCGTTACTGATCTTTTTATCTACCTATTCAGAGAGAACTGTAGTAATCTGAGACTATAGTTATTATATTAGTGTACTTCTTTCAGTTCTGTCAACTTTTTTTTCACATAATTTGAAATTCTTTGTATACATATTACACACACGTTAGGATTATGTCCTTTATGAATTATGAAATATAGCTGTTTATCCCTTATAATATTTTTTGCTTTAAAGTTTGCTTTGATGTTACAGTAGTCTTTCCAGGCTTCTTTGAATTAGTGTTTGCATGGTCTATCTTTTCTATAGTTTTTCTTTAACTCATCTTTATTTTTGTGTTTAAAGTGTCTTTAAGACAGCCTATAGTCGGACTTTCCTTCTTTGTAAGAATGTCTTTTAATTGTTGTGTTAGATCATTTACTTTTTTTTTTTTTTTAAAGATTTATTGTATTTATACCCCCCCACCCCCGCTGCTTGTGCTTGCTGTCTGCTCTCTGTGTCCATTCACTGCATGTTTTTCTGTGTCTGCTTGTCTCCATTTGTTATGTTATCTTGCTGCGCTAGCTCTCCGCAGGTCAGCTCTCTGGGGGCACAGACTGTCAGCTCTCTGTGGGCGTGGGCCGGCTTGCCTTCACCAGGAGGTCCTGGGAATCGAACCCTGGGCCTCCCATATGGTAGACAGGAGTCCAATAATTTGAGCCACATCCACTTCCCAGATCATTTACTTTTAATGTTATTATTGATATAGTTGATTTTAAACTACTATCTTACTATTTGTTTTCTATTTGTCTCATCTGTTCATTGTTCCTTTTTCCTTCTTTTCCTACATTCTTTGGGATATTTGTGTGTTTTTTTTTTAAATTTATTTATTTATCCCCCTTCCTCCTTTGCTGCTTCTGCTCGCTGTGTCCATTTGCTTTGCATTTTTCTGTGTCTGGCTCCGTTTTGTTGGGTCAACTTGCTGCGCCAGCTCACTGTGCCGCATGGGCCATCAGCTCACCACGCCATGCGGGCCGACTTGCCTTCACCAGGAGGCCCTGGAAGTTGAACCCGGGGCTTCCCATACGGTAAATGGGAGCCCAACCAATTGAGCCACAGCTGCTTCCCGGGATATTTGTTTTTATAAAATGTTTCTATTATCTCTGCTATTGGTTTATGAGATATACCTGTTTGTTATGTTTTTTTAAAGGTTGTTCCTATGGTGTACAATATACATCTATAACTTATCACTGTATATCTTCAAATAATATTATACCCCTTAACATGATTTATTTTTTTAATTATTATTTTTTTAAAGTTTATTTTATTTATTTATCCCTGCCACCCCGTTGTTTGCACTTGCTGTCTGCTCTCTGTGTCCCTTTGCTGTGTGCTCTCTGTGTTGTCTCGTCTTCTCTTTAGGAGGCACCAAGAACCGAACCCAGGACCTCCCATGTGGGAGAGAGGCGTCCAATTGCTTGAGCCACCTCCACTCCCTGCTTTGTTGTGTCTCTCATTGTGTTTCCTCTGTGTCTCCTTGTTGCGTCATCTTGTTGTGTCAGCTGGCCACGCCAGCCTGTTGTGCCAGCTTGCTGTGTTGCTCATCCTCTGTAGGAGGCACCGGGAACTGAACCTGGGACCTCTCATGTGGTAGGTGGGAGCTCAATCGCTTGAGCCACATCTACTTCCTAGCATATGATTTATTTATTTATTTAAAGATTTATTTATTTACTTTATCCATTTTAAACCCCCCTTCTCCATTTGCTGTTTTTGTGTCCATTCGCTGGGCAATTCTCTGTATCTGTTTCCTGCCATCACTTCTCATCCTCCTCCTCCAGTATTCATCAGGATTTGATCCTGGAGACATCTGATGTAGGAGAGAGGTGTTCTGCCATCTGCGCCACCTCGGTTCCTGGCTTTCAGAGCTTTCGGAGCATCTCGTCTTGTCTCTCCCCTGCGTCTCTCTCCTGTTACGTCATCACCTTGCTGCATGGCTCCCGGGGCCTGGTGGCTCACCGGCATGCAGAGCCTGGCAGCCCATGCGCCTTCTATATATATATATATATATATATATTTTTTTTTTTTTTTTTTTAAATTTTACTGGGAGGTCCCGGGGATCGATCCCAGGTCCCTCCATATGGCAGACGGATGCCCAACCATTTGAGCCACATCTGCCCCCACATATGATTTAAATAGTTTCATTTCTCTCTCTCCTCCATTGTGTTGTTATTGCCATACATTTTAATTCTATATGTATCATAAGTGCCACAGTGCATTGTTTTTCATATAGTCAATTTTTTTTTTTTTTTTTTGCATCCTGAGTGGGTATCTTTTTTTAAAATCAATTTTACTGATACATATTAATAAAGCATATAATCCATCCAAAGTGTACAATCAATGGTATTTGGAATAATCACATAGTTGTGCATTCATCACGTCAATCATTATTAGAGCATTTTTGATATTCCAATAATAATAAAACAAAGGAAAAAATCTCTACCCCTTAATAATCACCTCTCAATCTTTCTATGCTTCCCCTGCCATATATAGCTGCTCTTAAAGAGATTAATAAAGAAGAAAAAAAATTCTTTTTATTTCTCATATACTACTTTTTAAAAACAATTTATTGAAGTATATCATTCACACATGAACGTACATAAACTATAAGTGTTCAGTAAACATTGTGAACTTACAAAACAAACATGCATAGCATCATACAGGACTCCCACACATCACCCCCCCCCCCACAGACACCTTGCATTGTTGTGAAATATTTGCTAATCAATCATGAAAGAGCTTTGTCACAGTATTACTACTAACTATAGTCCGTATTTTCCTCCCTATACATTTTTTTTAAAGGATTTATTGATTTATTTTTATCCATTTTTACACCCCCCCCCCCGTTTTTGCTGTTTCTTTGTCCATTTGCTGGGCGACTTTCTCTGTCCATTTCCTGCCCTCTCTTCTCATCCTTCTCCTCCTGTCTTCACTGGGATTTGATTCTCAGAATCTCCGACGTGGGAGAGAGGCGTCCTACCGCCTGTGCCACCTTAGTTCCTGGTTTTTTGGTGCATCTCGTCTTGGCTCTCCCTTGTATCACTCTCCTGTTACATCACCATCTTGCTGTGTGCGTCGCGGGGCCTGACGATGCACCCGTACATGGGGCCTGGTGTCCCACGTGCCTTCTATATTTTTCTTTTCTTTTTTTACCAGGAGGTCCTGGGGATCGAACCCAGGTCCCTCCATACGGGAGATGGATGCCCAACTACCCGAGCCACTTCCACCCCCCTGCTATATCTCTTAAAGTTGACCAAAGATACCCAGAGTTACAGTTTTTTCCCGTACAGAATGGTCATATAATAAATTAGGTTTAGTTTATCACCAACATTCTAAAAACCAGACCTAGGGAGAAAAACTAGGTCTGGGGACACATGCATGGTTTCTAATATAGTGAATGTTTAGCCTACCCTGATTATCACAAAATCAGGACAGCGAGAATATTCGCATCTCATATATTTTTCATTTCTGTCACTGTGTTGATAAACATTTCCATTTGGTATCATTCTCCTTTTGCCTGAGAGACTGTTTTTAAACATTTCTTGTAATGAGGTTGACTTTTATGTCTGAAAAAGTCTTCATTTCACCTCCCACTCTGCTCTTTATTTATGAAAGATTATTTTCACTGGCCATCAAGTCTTAGTTGGAGAGTTTTTTTTTCTTGTAGTACTTTATATATGTTGCTGCATTATCTTGTGACTTATCTAGTTTCTACTGAGAGTTCTGTCATTTTTACCTTTGTTCTTTTGCACGTAATCTGTCCTTCTCTGGCTCCCTTTGTGCCTTCCCACTCATAGTTGATTTTAAGATTTTTTTTTCTTCAATCATTAGTTTTCAGCCATTTTTTTTCATGATTTGCCCTTATGTGGTTTTCTTTTATTTTATTATGTTTGGGGGTTGGTGAGTTTGTTGATTCTGTAGATTTATAGTTATATCATTTACATTTTTCCCTTCATCATGTTTATTTTCCTATGCTCCTGAATGTATGGAACATATTTATAATAGCAGTTTTAACCTTCTTTTCTACTAATTCCATCATCATTATCTTTTCTAAGTCTGTTTGTAGTTGCTGTTTTTTCTTATAGTTATTGGAAAATATTTTCCTGCTTCTTTATTATGCTTAGTAATCTTTTTTTTTTTTTTTTTTTTTAAGATTTTATTTATTCATTCATTTATCCCCCCCTTGCTGCTTGTGCTCACTGGGTCAGCTAACCATGCCGTGCGGGCGGGCTTGCCTTCACCAGGAGGCCCCGGGAACCGAACCCGGGGCCTCCCATATGGTAAACGGGAGCCCTACTGATTGAGCCACAGCCGCTTCCCCTTAGTAATCTTTTATTAGATGTAGGCATTATGATTTTTATTGTTTTTGGGAGCTTGATTTCATTTTTCCTTTAAGACACCTTCAGGCTTTTTTTTTTTTGGGCATACAGTCAAACTACCTGAGATCATTTGAATCTTTTTGGAAGATTGATTTTAAGCTTTATTAAGGCAGGCCCAGAATGACCTTTAGTCTATGGCTAATTTTACCCCATGAAAAAGGCGATATTCTCCTGAGGGCTATACCCAGGGCTCTTGAGGTGGGAATATAAACACCACCCAGCCCTGATGAGCTTTGAGGATTGTTTTGCCTTCTTCCTGGTGATTTGTTTTTCTGGCCTAGGGTAGTTTATTCTTTCATGTACTCAAGATTAGTATTCAGCCAAATACTTAGGGGGATTCTTTTTCAGGTCTGCAGAGTACTCTTCTCTGTTTGGCTTATTCCTCTCTGGTATTCTATCTTACAAACTCTTAAGTGCCTTGGCCTCCTTGTATTCAATATCTTTCTCCTCAATTCAGGAGACTGCCAGGCCCTGTTTGTGTTCCTCTTACTTCACTTTGGCCTGGAAACTGCTTGAAGGCAATAAGTTTTAGGACCAATTGGAGATCTCATCTCATTTGTTTCTCTCCTCAGTTTTTTCATTGTTTATGGCAGCAGGTTCAATTCAGTGCTTTTTATTTTATCCCTGCCAGCAGTCCAGAAGTGGAAAGTGATTGAACAATTTTTTTACCCTTTTTATTTTTTCCTGTTATTTTTTTTAAATCCAATGTAAACTGTGGACATCATGTCTCTTTACCCTATAATACTTCACAATATATCTGCAAAACTTCATGACATTCTCATTCTCCTGCTATATAACTATAATTTTATACTGAAGAAAATTGACAAGAATTCTTAATATTATCTAATCCAGTTTGCTCAGGGTTATTTCCAAATGTTTCCAAAATGTATTTTATAGTTTTTTTTCTCCCCTGATCCAGAATCTGAACAAGGATCATCATATATTTCATCTGGTTATGTTGCTTCCCTTTTGTACCCCCAAGTTTGTTTCTCAGTTGGGTTCTTTTTCTGTTTTGCTTTTTTACTTCTTTCATTGATTTTACTCTGATAAGTTTGTACAATGTCATATTTATGGTTGGATGGCTCTTTTATTCCCAGATGTTTGTTTTGCTCTGATAAAATGTGATTGACTTCTTTTTTCTTTTCCTTCTTTGTCTGAAACGAGTGTTTTTTTTTTTTCCCTTCACGTCATAGTTTGAGGAACTGATATTTTTGTGTTTTACCTACTTTTTGGGAGCCACAGGTCACGATCATATACAGTCTTGGATTTATTATGTTTGGAATCTTCATGGATATTGATATTTATGTTTTTCATAAGGATTGGAAATGTTCAGTCATTATTTTTCTCAGATATTCTTTTTTCTGTCTTGTGTCTTTTCACGTTCAGATGCTCAGGCCTCCATTTTACTTATGTGTTCTTCTACCATTTCAAATCTGCTGTTATATGCCTCTAATGTATTTTCTTTCTTTAAAGATTTATTTATTTATTCCTCCCTTGTTGTTTGCGCTCACCGTCCGCCTTCTGTGTCTGTTTGTTGTGTGCTGTCTGTGTCTCCTCATCTTTTAGGAGGCACTGGGAACTGAACTCCGGACCTCCCATGTGGGAGGGAGGTGCCCAATCACTTGAGCCACATCTGTTCCCTGCTTGTTGTTTCTCTTCATTGTGTCGCCTTGGGGCATCATCTTGTTGCGTCAGCCCTTCATGTCAGCTTGCTGTCTTGCTCATCTTCTTTAGGAGGCACTGGGAATCGAACCTGGGACCTCCCATGTGGGAGGCAGGCACCCAACTGCTCCCCTGTAATGTATTTTTAATCTCATCCATTGTGTCTTTCATTCCTATAAGATATTATTATTATTTATTTATTTATTTTAAAGATTTTTATTTTATTGATTGGTTTATCCCCCCCCTTGCTGCTTGTGCTCGCTGTGTCCATTTGCTGTACATTTTTCTGTGTCTGCTTGTTTCCCTTTGTTGGGTTGTCTTGCTGCGTCAGCTCACCTCGCCGCGTGGGGAATCGAACCCGGGGCCTCCCATATGGTAAACGGGAGTCCTATCGATTGAGCCACATCCGCTTCCCAAGATATTATTTTCTTTGCAAGATTTCAGATTCTTCTTTATGCTCATCCAGTGTCTTCTTAATATCCATTATCTCTTTAGCCATATATTCCATCACCTCCTTGAATTGAGTTAGATTTGTGTGAACATCATTGACTAGTTGTCTTAAATCCTGTGTCTCATCAGGATTTTTTTTTTTTTTTTAAACAATTTATTGAAGTGTATCAATCATACATGAACACACATAAGCTATAAGTGTTCAGTAAACATCGTGAACTTACAAAACAAACACGCATAACATCATATAGGGCTCCCACACATCAGCCCCCCACAAACAACCTGCATTGTTGTGAAACATTTGCTAACAAATCATGAAAGAGCATTGTCAAAGTATTACTATCAACTATCGTCTATATCTTCCTCCCCTATACATTTTTTTAAAGGATTTATTTATTTACTTGTATCCATTTTTACCCGTTCCCCTCCATCCCCCCCATTTTTGCTGTTTTTGTGTCCATTTGCTGGGCGAGTCTGTGTCCATTTCCTGCCCTCTCTTCTCATCCTTCTCCTCCTGTCTTTGCTGGGATTCGATCCTCAGAACCTCCGATGTGGGAGAGAGGCATCTTACTGCCTGTGCCTCCTTAGTTCCTGTTTTTTTGGTGCGTCTCATCTTGGCTCTCCCTTGTGTCACTCTCCTGTTATGTCATCATCTTGCTGTGTGGCTCGTGGGGCCCGGAAGCACACCCACGCACAGGGCCTGGTGGCCCACGCACCTTCTATATCTATCTATCTATATCTATCTATCTATCTATCTATCTATCTATCTATCTATCTATCTAT
>JAKSZT010054396.1:22056167-22084647 GCA_026826555.1 Tolypeutes matacus
TATCTATCTATCTATCTATCTATCTATCTATCTATCTATCTATCTATCTATTTATTTTAATTTTTACTGGGAGGTCTCGGGGATCAAACCTGGGTCCCTCCATATGTGAGACAGACGCCCAATCACCTGAGCCACATCCGTCCCTCTGCTATATCTCTTAAGGTTGCCCAAAGATACCCAAAGTTACAGTCTTTTCCCATACAGGATTGTCATATAATAAATCAGGCTTAGTTTATCACCAGCATTCTAAAAACCAGACCTAGGGAGAAAAACTAGGTTTGGGGACACATGCATGGTTTCTATTATAGTGAATGTTTAGCCTATCCTGATTATCACAAAATCAGGACAGCGATAATATTCGCATTCATCAGGATTTTTAATTTGTTCCTTTGGCTGGGTCATATCTTCCTATTTTTTAGTATGGCCTTTAATTTTTTGCTGATGGTTAGGCATGATTAGGTTGGTGAATTAACTCAGATGGTCTATTTTTCTCTCTTGCATAGTAGTTTTATTTCATGGCTCTCCTTTGATTTCTGGGTTCAACTTATTCTCAATCTTTAAAATTGCCCTGCTTCAGTTATCAAAACAGGGCTGGAACCCACTAATGGGACACAGAGAAGATCCAAGGGGTCCTGGGGATTGGGACATGAAAGACTCCATAAAGCTTTTTTCTTCCTTCACTTTCCTGACCTGCCAGCAGATGTTGCTTTTCTGTGAACCTTTCCAATGGAGGTGACTCTTTCAACTACCACTTGCTCTTGTTTCTGGAGTGGTTGGAACCAGGATCAAAGCAAGACCCTGCTGTCCAAACTCACTGAAGAGAAAGCACACTCAGCCCTCTGCTGCACCTCACTCTTCCCAGGGAGAAAAATGTCTGTTCTCCTCTCAGTTGCCCCTGTCAGTCACTGGTTTTACCAAGGCTGTTTGCCTCAAGGGTTGGGGGTGGGCACCATTCCCAGCCCTGGGGGTAACTCATAGTTTCGTATCAGCTTCTTCTTCTCTGTCCCTCTCCCTCTTAGATGATGTGCACAACATTCTCCTGGTCTGCAGAGCCCCAAAGCCACTCCCTCGGACAGCTTTTTTTTTTATTTTTTTTTTATAACAGTGTTGAGCCCTGCCAACTTACTCTGAAGCCATCTTCCTGAAGTTCCAATTATATACAATCTTTGTTAGAATTCTGGATTTTTCAGATTTTTTTAAAGTCAGTTGTGTGGCTTCTGAAGTTTTAAGGGCAGCATCATGCGTCCAGTGTGCTGTGCTTTTCTACTTGCTCATTAGAATATTCTGTTTTTTCCCTTTGCTGTGTGTTTGAAAGATTATATTATGAGGTAAGCCTAGTGTTGTGCTGGTACATTGTCTCTCTGGAATAATAAGAAAAAACTTCTGATTTGTAGCCTTTTCCAATTTTTTAAAAAACAAATCAATTTTATTGATACATATTAATAAACCATACAACTCATTCAAAGTATACAATTAGTGGTATTTGATGTAATCACAGAGTTGTTCATCACTTCAATCTTTATTAAGAGCATCTTCATTATTTCAATAATAATAAACAAAAAAAACAGACAAACAAGAAAATTCTTCACCTCTCAATCTCTGTGTTTCCCTGATGTACATAGCTGCTATTTCTGGCTATTCTTGGACAATTATTTATTTGTTTATTAAGCAGTTTTATTGAGATATATTCACATACCACATGGTCTGTCTAAAGTATATAATCAATGGCCTTTAGTATAATCACAATGTTATACATTCATCATCTCAACAATTTTAGAACAATTTCATTACTCCAAAAAAAAAAAAATAAGACTCCACACCATTTAGCATTCCTTCCCCAGCCCTACATAACCACTAATCTAATTTCATCTTCATAAATTGATTTATATTTACATTTTATATAAATGGAATTATACAATATGTAATACTCTCTGTCTGGTCTTCTTCACTTAGTATAATTTTTTTTTGGTGTGTTATTAACATTTTGTAGTATTAACCTACATTTGTTCAGCTTCAAAGAAAAACTGGTCTTATATATGCAGTTTTACTCATACTCATATTTCACATAATATATTTATATTTTACACAATGTATTTAGTTCATAATAGTGCAATCATACAGTATTTGTCCTTTTGTGTCTGGCTTGCTTCACTCAACATAATGCCCTCCAGGTTCATCCATGTTGTTTTATGTTTCACTACTTCATTTTTTAAAATTTTTTTTTAAGATTTTATTTATTTATTCATTTATCCCCCCCCCCCTTGCTGCTTGTGCTCGCTGGGTCAGCTAACCACGCCGCGCGGGCGGGCTTGCCTTCACCAGGAGGCCCCGGGAACCGAACCCCGGGCCTCCCATATGGTAAACGGGAGCCCTACTGATTGAGCCACAGCCGCTTCCCTCACTACTTCATTTCTTACAGCTGCATAATATCCCATCATGTATATACACCACAGTTTGTTTATCCATCCATCAGTTGATGGACACCTGAGTTGTTTCTAACTTTTGGATATCTTGAATAACGCTGCTATGACCGTCAGTGTGCAAATGTCTATTTGTGTCACTGCTCTCAGTTCTTCTGGGTATATATCTCGCAATGGTATTGCTGGGCCCCATGGCAAGTCTATATTCAACTTCTTTAGAAACTGCCAAACAGTCCTCCACAGTGGCTATACCATTCTGAATTTCCACCAACAGTGAATAAGTGTTTCTATCTCTCTACATCCTCTCCAACATTTACAGTTTTCTGATTTTTTAATAGCAGCCTGTCTAATAGGTGTGAAACGGTATCTTGTAGTTTTGATTTGCATTTCCCTTATCATTCGTGATGTTGAACATTTTTTCATGATTTTTTTTTTGCCATTTGTATTTCTTCTTTGGACAAATGTCTATTCAAGTCTTTTGCCCATTTTTTAATCAGGTCATTTGTCTTTTTATTGTTGAGTTGTAACATCTGTTTATATATCATGGATATTAAACCCTTATCTGATAAGTGATTTCCAAATATTTTCTCCCATTGAGTCAGCTGCCTTTTTACCCTTTTGACAAAGTCTTGTGAGGTGCAAAAGTGTTTAATTTTTAGGAGGTCCCATTTATCTATTTTTTTCTTTTGTTGCACGTGTTTTAGGTGTAAGGTCCAAGAAACTACCACCTACCACAAGGTCTTGAAGATGCTTCCCTACATTTCCTCTAGTAATTTTATTGTCCTGGCTTTTATATTTAGGTCTTTGATCCATTTTGAGTTGATTCTTATATAGGCAGTGAGACAGGGCTCCTTTTTCATTCTTTGGATATGGATATCCAGTTCTCCCAGCACCATTTGTTGAAGAGACTGTTTTGTCCCATTCACAGGTAGGTTTGTCAAAAACCAGTTGGCGGTAGAGGTGAAGGTTTATTTCTGGACTCTCAATTCTATTCCACTGATAATTGTGTCTGTCTTTATGCCAGTACCATGCTATTTTGACCACTGCAGCTTTGTAATATGTTTCAAGGTCAGGCAGTAAATTTCCTCCCATGTTGCTCTTCCTTTTTAGAATGATTTTGGCTGTTGGTTGCACTTTCCCTTCCAAATGAGTTTGGTAATTGCCTTTCCTAATTCTGTAAAGTAGGCTGTTGGAATTAAAAAAAAAAAATATATATATATATATATATGTAAAATTTTTTATTTTTATTTTTTAAGAAGATTTATATTACATAAGTGCTACAAAAAAAATAAGGGATTCCCATTTGCCCCACTCCCTCTGTGTCCCACACTTTCCCACATCAACAACATCCCTCATTAATGTGGTACATTTGTTACAATTGAACACATATTGAAGCATTGCTGCTAACCATGGATTGTAGTTTACATTATAGTTTACACTCTGTCCCACACAATTTTGTAGGTTATGACAAAATATACAATGGCCTGTATCCATCACTGCAGTGTCATGCAGGACAAATTCAATGTCCCAAAAATGCCCCCATATTATACTTATTCTTCCCTCTCCCACCCCTCAGAACCTTTGGTGGCCACTGCCTTTATATCAATGATAAGAGTTCTTCCATTGCTATAATAATAATACATTTACAGTAGAATAATAATAAGTCTACTTTAGTCCATTGTTCATTCCCCAGTCTTGAGGATTTGGGGATGGTGATGCCCACTCTGCTTCTAATTGAGAGGGAGCTTAGATCTCATGGGGCAGATGGATGGAAATATCTTGTTTGCAGTTGCAGACGCTCTCTGTTCCTTGGGATAGGCATTGTCCATCATCATCTCCTTGTTAGTTGTCCTGGGTGAATACAATGAACTGAAGAGTAGGTGTTGCAACTGTGCTAAAATTCAGGGCTCAACTGGCACATGGACGGATCAAAGATTTAAGTCTCTGGGACATACACCTATCAAGTATAGTACTAACTATGGGTTCAAATAGAAGGGGCAGAAGAGCCATATATAGAGAACCTATAAATGAGTCTAACTTTGTTATATCAGGGAGCATAAATTCTGAAGTAAAGCCCACTGACAGGGTGCTGCATTCCTGAGCTGCCTGTCCTGCTTATAGCTTCTGTATTTCTCAAGAGTCCTCAGGAGCTCCTCTATTTGAGGCACTGTTTACTGTGGCAGTCAATGAGATCCTGCTGAAACGTATATAAGCATAACCTCTGGAATGACCTCCTGACTCACTTTTTCCTCTTTACATATATTCCCTTTCAATAGTCATTAGGAATTTTAGGAAGGTGAAAAGGTCGATGTCACAAAACTTTTTCAATACATTCTTGGAAAATTGAGAATTTGTATGTAATCAATAACATTGATCATAAACCCTTGTGGGCTATTTCTTCTCAGTCCTGTGGGCTTCTATGCTCTTGTATACTTGAAAAACTAGTTATAAAATGTTATTATCTAATGGGTGGTTTTCCATCAGTGAATATTTATATGCCAGTACACCAAATACAGAGAAGTTGGTAAGTAGCTTGTGGTTTACTTTTTTTTTTTTAATTTATTGAAATATATCACTCATACATGAACATACATAAACAATAAGTGTATAGTAATAGTTGTGAACTTACAAAACAAAATATACAAAACATCACACATGGCTCTCATATCTCACCCTACCACCAATACCTTGCATTGTTGTGAAACATTTTTAACTAATGATTAAAGAGCATCCTCAAAATATTACTACTAACCAAAGTATTTTCCCCCAACCCACCCTATTATTATTATGTATATCATTTATACATGAACATACATAAACAATAAATGTATAGTAAAAGTTGTGAACTTACAAAGCAAACATTCATAACATCATACAGGGGTCACATACACCAACCTTCCATCAACACCTTGCATTGTTGTGAGACATTTGTTCAAATTATTAAAGAATATTGTCAAAATATTACTACTAATTATAGTCCTTATCTTACATTTGGTGTCTTTTTCTCCCAACCCACCCTATTATTATTTTTAAAATATATTTTTATGACAAAAGTTGTAAACTTACAAAACAATCATGCACATGTGCAGAATTCCCAAACAACACCCCTCTATCAACACACCACACCGTGGTGGAACATTTGTTACAGATTATGAGATAATATCTAATTATTACCAGTTCCACAGCATACATTTTGCACACATTTTCCATACTCCCCCATTATCAACACAGTACATCTTTGGCATAGATGCAGGAATATTACATTATTAATGTTAACCACACTCCATAAGTCACTCCAGTTGTATTTTTCCCATGCTTCTCCACATTCCCACCACCCTGCAATATGATGTACACCTGCTTTAGCTCACAAAGGACACTCTTGCATCTGTACCATCAATCACAATTCTCATCCCCCTCTGGGTTTACTGTGCTATTCAGTCCCTAGGTTATTCTCTAGCTTTCACTCAATTGGCATTTGCATCCCTAGACTACTATTTTCAGCCACATCCCCATTTATAAACCAGCTGTTACTCGCTATAATGTGTTACCATCAACTCTGTACATATCCACACTTTTACAGTAAAGCTAATTAAAACTTCTACATACATTAAATATCAGTAGTCCATCTCAGTCCTCCTCTTATCTCTTTTAAGAATCCACCACCTACCACCAGGTCTTGAAGATATTTTCCTACATTTTCTTCTGGAAAGTTTGTGGTTCTTGCCTTTATATTTAGGTTTTTGATGCATTTTGAGTTAATTTTTGTAAAGGGGTCCTCTTTCCTTCTTTTGCTATGGATATCAAATTTTCTCAGCATCGTTTGTTGAATGGACTGTTCTGCCCGAGCTGGGTGAGTTTGACAGGCTAGTCAAAAATCACTTGACCATAGATGTGAAGGTCTGCCTTTTAACCATCAGTTAGGTTTCATTGGTCCATGTGTCCATCTTTATGCCAGTACCATGCTTTTTCTACCACTGCACCTAGGCAATACAACTCAAAGTCCGGAGATGAGAGTCCTCCAACTTTGCTTTTCCTTTTTAAGATGTTTCTGGTTATTCAGGACCCCTTCCCCCTTCCAAATAAGTTTTACAATTATGTTTTCCATTTACTTAAAAAATGCTGGTGGAGTTTTTATTGGGATTGCATTGAATCTGTATATCAATTTGAGTAGAATTGATATCTCTAATTATATTTAGTCTTTCTATCCATGAGCATGGAATGTTCTTCCAATTATTTAGGTTTTTTTTGAGTTCTTTTAACAATGAGTTATAGTTTTCTGAGTATGAGTGCTTTATGTCGTTGGTTAAGTTTATTCCCGAATATTTGGGTTTTATCTGTCATATTTTATTTTCACCACTTTTTTGACACTTTGTTACTTTTATTGATATAATCTTCATTTCTAGACTCTTTTCCAGACCTCTCTCTCCTCTCTTTTCTTTTCAGGCTGTAGCACACCCTTTAGTATTTGCTGCATAGCAGGTCTCTTGATTACAAACTATCTCAGTTTCTGTTTATCTATGAATATTCTAAACTCGCCTTCATTTTTGAAAGACAGTCTTGCTGGATATAAGATTCTTGGCTGGAAGTTTTTCTCTTGCAGTATCTTAAATATATCATACCACTGTCTTCTTGCCTCCATGGTTTCTGATGAGAGATCAGCACTTAATCTTATTAGGTATCCCATATATGTTATGTATTGCCCTCTCTTGCTGTCTTTGGCATTTGACATTCTGATTAGTATGTGTCTCGGAGTTGGTCTATTCAGATTTTTTTGGATGGGGATATGCCATGCTTCTTGGACATGGATATCTACGTCCTTCAATAGGGTTGGGAAATTTTCTACCATTATTTCTTCACATATCCTTCTGCCCCTTTTCCCTTCTCTTCTCCTTCTGGTACACCCATGACACATATGTTTGCGCGTCTCTTGGTATCCTTTAGTTCCCTGAGACCTTGTTCAAGTTTTTCCAATCTTTTCTTCATCTGTTCTTTTGTATATTCACTTTCAGAGGCCATTTCTTCAAGCTCACCAATCCTTTCTTCTGCCTCCTCTAATCTGCTATTATATGATTCCAATGTATTTTTAATTTCATTTATTGCACCTTCCATTCCCATAAGATCTGCTATTTTTCTATGTATGCTTTCAAATTCTTCTTGGTGCTCATCCAATGTTTTCTTAATATCCTTAATTTCTTCAGCCATCTCATTGAATTTATTAAGGAGATTTGTTTGAACATCTGTGATTAGTTGTCTTAACTCCTTTATGTCATCTGGAGGCTTATCTTGTTCCTTTAACTGGGCCATATCTTTCTGTTTTTTTGGTGTGGATTGTAATTTTTTGTTGGTGTCTTGGCATCTGGCTTACTAGAGTATTTATTCTGAATACAGTTTTTCTCTTTAGTTCAGGGCTTCCTGCTCTTTCTCCCTTGCTGGTTGTGTAGCAGGAGCCAAGGATGTAGTTGATTGGTGCTATAAGCTGTGGAGGCTCAAGCTACCCTCATTGCCCCGAGGACCAGTGAAGCTTCTCCCAACTTTCTCCTTTGCCAGGGGTAGGGACAGAGCCAGAGTTGTGTGGAATAATCCAAGTCATGCAGGCCTAGATTGTAGTTGCCCAGAGAGACTGATGAAGCTTCACGTCCCTTTTTCCCCTGCTTGGGGCAGGGATGGACCTGCAGGTGTGGGCAGCAATCTATGCAGTACAGGTCCAGATGACCACAGTTGCCCTGGTAGATTTCCGATTATTCAGTCTGTGCCTGCTAAATGTATCTGCAGTTACCTGGATAGGCTGGTGCAAGACCTGTCAGCTTCCTCCCTGCCAGACGTGGAGCTGAAGCCTAGGCTAGGGCTGCAGGCCATTCTGGATGAAAGAAACTGGTCTCTGCCATCACTGTAATTTTCAGTCAGCCCGGCTTCCCCTCATGCTGGGGAGGGAGCCAGAATGGCGGCTCCTGGCTTCCTTCTGATTTGGAAAGGCTCAAACCTTAGCTGTTTGTTAGGGTTATACTTTAGCCAGCTGAATTGACTAATCAGTAGCTGAAATCAGTGACCAACCATCTCTTTCTCCCCTGTTTTTGGGAAACGGAGCTTCCAATTCCTGCCACAGAATAGCTCCTAGGGCGGCTTGCACTGCCAAAGTAGGATGATAACCGGCCTCTGTGGCGTGGCCTGTAATTTCCTGGAGAGGCTGGCGCAGTTCCCCGCAGCTTCCTCCCTACCTGAGGTGGGCCTGGGGCTTATGCTAGAGCCGCGATCTGATCTAGATGGAAAAAAGCCAGTCCCTACCAGCACTGTGGTTTTCAGTCAGCCCTGTTTCCCCTCATGTCAGGCGCGGAGTTAAGATGGCGGCCACCGACATCTTTCTTATTTTGACAGGTTCAAACTTTAGCTGTTCTTATGATTATACTTTAGCCTACTGAATTTACTAATCAGTAGCTGATATTGGTGCCCAATCGTCTCTTCCTCTCCCGTTTTGGGAAGTGTTGTTTTCAATTCCAGCTGCGGAACAGCTCCCGAGGTGGCTTATGTCTCCAGTGAGGAATGGGCACCGGCTTCCATGGTATGGAGTATTCTACTTATGAATCTTCTCTGCAGATGGGCAGTCTTCTCCTTCCATTCTTTCAAGGGTGTTGCAGGATGCACTTTTGGTCTCTGCAGTCTCCAAATAAGTGCTCTAGTTAGTTGTGGGTCATCTCCAACTGCCCCGTAGCAGGAGCTGATTCTCATTGCTCTTTACTCTGCCACCATCTTGCTGTTTGTCAGCTGTTGGAATTTTGATTGGTATTGCATTGGATCTGTAAATCGGTTTGTATAGGATTGACATCTTCATGATGTTTAGTCTTCCAGTCCATGAACATGGAATGTTTTTCCATTTGTTTAGGTCTTCATTGATTTCTTTTAGCATTGTTTTATAGTTTTCTACCTATAGGTCCTATACTTCTTTGGTTAAATTGATTCCTAAGTATTTGAGTCTTTTTGTTGCTATTGTAAATGGAATTGTTTCTGTGATTTTTCTCTTCAGATTGTTCAGTACCAGTGTCCAGAAACATTACTGATTTTTGCATGTTGATCTTGTATCCTGCCACTTTGCTGAACTCGTTTATGAGTTCAAGTAGGGAATGCTTTCACTCTTTCCCAATGAGTATGATGTTGGCTCTGAGTTTTTCATATATGCCTTTTGGTTGGTTTTTATAGTTTTGTGTTTTTTTTTTTTTTTTTTCATGTTTGCCCCCTTGTTTCATTAAAAATTAGGGGAGAGAAATGATGTAATGAGTTTCAATTCATTTTTGAGAGTGTATAAATACTGACATTTAGGCATAATTAACACGGGAATAATCTTAGGTTTTACGTTGAAAATGATAATGAAGTGGTCTTAGTAGCTATGTGTCCTCTTCTGGAGTATTTTTAACTTTCTCAGTTAAACGCTGTGAATTATTTTCTATCTGAATTACAAAGGGTCAGGAAATTATAGCTCAGGTCTTTTGTAAGTTAAAGTGGACATTTTGTTGCTTTATAAAATTCTTTTGAGTGTGGGATGGATAAAAGATGACTTTGTTTAATAACTCTCCTAGTAATGTTCTCACCATGTAAATAGTTCATCTTTTGTCACAAGTGCTTCACTAAAACAGCAGAAGTTATTGTTTTATGTTATTGGAAGTGGCAAAATACTTTATATGAACTGGAATTTGAAAACTTGACTTTCTTTGGTACTGAAAGAGGATTAAAAGCAGCAGCTTTGCAAAGCCAACTTTGCTCTTTGAGACTCAGTCTCCCTATAAAATATCCAATTTAGTAATCCAAATGAATTCCTACATTTGACTATCAAAATGAAATTACTCAGAAGTCCTTATACTACAATTTCCCCACTTTTAATTTATTTTCTTGATATTTTCTCCATGTGCAGTTATTTGTTTTTTAAACCCAAGTATAAACTTAAAAGTATTTTGAAATCTCCATCTCTATTTCCTTTCATCCATCTATTTATCTATTTTCTAAATATTTGAGAGTAGATTGTATAGATCATGCTCCTTGAACACTTAATAGTTCCTTAGGAGGAAGTGCCTCAAGTGACTGGGCTCCCGTCTACCATATAGGAGGTCCAGGGTTCAATTCCTGGGGCTCCTGGTGGAGGCAAGCTGGCCTGTGCAGCAAGCTGGCCCAAGCGGAGAACTAGCCCACGCAGAGAGCTGGCCCATGCGGTGTGCTGGACTGAGCGGGGTGCTGGCCCGTGCAAGAGTGTTGACCCGCGCAGAGAGCTGGCACAGCAAGATGACGCAACAAAAAGAGATACAGAGGAGAGACAATAAGACGCAGCAGACCAGGGAGCTGAGGTGGTACAAGAGATTGAGCGCCTCACTCCCACTCCGGAAGGTCCCAGGATCATTCCCGGTGCTGCCTAAAGAGAAAACAAACAGACACAGAAGAATATACAGCAAATGGACACAGAGAGCAGACAAGGAGGGGGGTGGGGAGAGAAATAAATAAATGTATCTTTAAAAAAAAATCTCAGGGAAGCAGATGTGGCCCAAGTGATTGGGCTCCCACCTACCACATGGTAGGTCCCTGGTTTGGTTCCCGGTGCCTTCTAAGGAAGACAGTGAGCTGGCGCAACAGGCAGTCACGGCAAACTGACGCAATAAGATGACGCAACAAGAAGAAAAACACAATGAAAGACACAACAAAGCAGGGAATGGAGGTGACTCAAGTGATGACATGCCTCCTTCCCAAATTGGAGGACCTGGGTTTGGTTCCCTGTGCCTCCTAAAGAAACAAGGAAGATGAATAAACACAGCACGTGCAAACAGCAAGGAGGTGGGGAGAAATAAATAATTAAAATAAATCTTTAAAAAAAATTCCTTAATATTTCCTAGGAACAAGGATATTCAATTATGTAACCACCTTAAGTACATTTATCAAGTTAAAGAAATTTAACATAGATATAAAGCTGACAGTCATATTTCAATATTTTTTTTTTTTAAAGATTTTTTATTTATTTATTCATTTATCCCCCCCCCTGCTGCCTGCGCTCGCTGGGTCAGCCAACCACGCCGTGCGGGCGGGCCCGCCCTCACCAGGAGGCCCCGGGAACCAAACCCTGGGCCTCCCACATGGTAAACGGGAGCCCCACTGATTGAGCCACAGCCGCTTCCCTTCAATATTTTTATATGTCCCCATAATGTCATTTTAGTCATTTTCTCCTCCATTATTATATCCTGTCTAGGATCATGTATTGCATTTAATTGTCATTTGTCTCTTTACTGTCTCTTTTTAAAAAGTGTGAAACATACATTCAATGTGAAATTTCCCATCTCAGCTACTCCCACACATACAATTCAGTGGCATTAAGCACATTTATAATTTTGTACTATCCTTAATGGTTTTTTTTTTAAAAAGATTTATTCATTTACTTTTTAAAAAATTTAATTATTCCCCCTTTTCCCCCAGTTGGTTCTCTTATCTGTTTGCTCATTGTTTGCTCACCTTCTCCTGGTCATACCGGGAACGGAACCCGAGGCCTCCCCATGAGAGGTGAGTGCCCAATGGCCTGAACCGCACACGATCTCCAGGGGCTGCAGGGTCTGCCGGCTTGTGGCATCTGCTCCTTGCAGCGGGGGCATCGTCTAGCTTGTTGCGGTAGCAGCATAGTCTGCTCATCTTCTTTTAGGAGGCACCAGGACCCGAACCCGGGACCTCCTATATGTTAGGTGGATGCCTAACTGGTTGAGACATATCTGCTTCCCCTTAATGGTTTTTAAGACACTGGTCATCAGACAGTGAAGGATAGTGATTCCTGACAAAGGGGAAACAAATGAGGCAAGTCCTGTGATTGCTCCAGTTTACAACCTTGAGAAAGTTTCCTGGCAGGGGCTCTGAGAGAGAACCCAGGTGTTGTTGGACAGTGAACTTTCTGAGTTGAGCTGAAGCTGAGACACACAGGAGATGCTAGGGTGGCTAAAGTTTGCAGAATAGAGTATCAGAGTAAAGAGGGCTGCATTAAAGAGAATCCCTGAGCTCTTCTGAGAGTTTCTTGAGCATTTATCAGAATGTAGATGTGATAAAATTACCTGAAGCCAGGAAAATAATCATTCAAAAAGATTAGAGAAAACACTGCCAGGTGTTAGGGCTGGATATAGTGGCTGCTCTCACCTACCAGCCTGGTAAAACTCTTAATTAATGGAGCATTGGGTAAAGTAGTCAGATAGCTCTTGCCTCAGTATTGTGGAATAGTTTGCCCTAAATTGTGCACTACTCTCGACCTACCTAACAGATTATACAAGCGTGACTGAAAATGTTCAAACTCTTTAAAAGTAACTTTACTGCATTCCAGAATAAAGCTCAAGTATAAAGCTCAAGTATACTTACAGAAATATCTAACAAGGTAAAATTTACAATTTTTGGTATCCATTCAACCAAAGATTACAAGGAATGCAGTGAAGGTGTAAAACATGACCATACTGAGAAGCATAATCAATCAATTGGAACCAACCCAGAACTGACACAGATATTAGTATTAGCCAACAAGAACAGTAAAAAGTTTTTTTTTGCTTTTTTTAAAGGAGGTACTGGGGATTGAATCCAGGACCTTGTACATGGGAAGAAGGCACTCAACCACTGATCTACATCTGCTCCCCAATGAGAGTTGTTTTTTTTTGTTTTTGGGAGGTACCGGGGATTGAACCTGGTACCTCATATATGGGAGGTAGACGCTCAACCACTTGAGCTACATCCACTCCCCTAAAAGAGTTATTCATACTGTATTTTATGGGAGTGGAGGTGTCTCAAGCAATTAGGTGCTTCCCTCCCACATTGGAGGCCCTGGGTTCGGTTTCTGGTGCCTCCTAAAAAAAGAAGACAGGCACACTGTGAGCACAAACAACAAGGGGGGGAGAAATAAATAAAAATCTTAAATACTGTATTTCATATGTTCAAAAGTTAAGACAGAAGATATAAAACACACAAATCTAACTCCTAGAGATTATAACTGCATTGTCTTAAATGAAAAATATAATGGATGGGTTTAAGGACAGACTAGACATTGCAGAAAATTAGTGAATTTGAAGATATAGCAATAGAAACTATCCAACATGAAACACAGGGAAAAAAGAATTATAAAAATTATGGAAAGACCATCAGTGGGCAGTGGAACAATTTCAGTTGGCTTAATATACTTGTAATTGGAGTCATTGAAGGGATGGTCAGAAAAATATTTGAAGACGTAATGGTTGGGGAAAAAAAACCTATAAACTCACAGATCTGAAACCAAAACTTGAGAAATATGAAGACTGTACAAGGAAAACTACAGGGAAGCGGATGTGGCTCAAATGATTGGGCTCCTGTCTACCATATGGGAGGTCCCTTGTTTGTTCCCTGAGTCCTCCTGGTGAAAGTGAGCTGGCCTGTGTGGCGAGGTGGCGCAACAAAAAGAGACAAAGAGGAGAGACAATGAGAGAGAAAACCAACCAGGGAGCTGAGGTGGCTCAAGTGATTGAGTGCTTCTCTCCTACATCAGAGGTCCCAGGATCGGTTCCTGGTGCCTCCTAAACAGAAGACAAGCAGATACAGGGAACACACAGTGAGTGGACACAGAGAGCAAGACACCGAGTGTTAAAACAAGGGGGAGGGGAATAAATAGATAAAATAAATCTTAAACAAAAAACTACAAATCATTACTGAAAAAAATTAAATAAATGGAAAGCTGTTCTATGCTCATAGTTTGGAAGGCTTAATACTGTTAAGCTTTGTACTATTCAAATTAATTTACAGATTCAGCACAATCCGATTGACATTCCCACAGATTTTTTTTTTCTTTCCAGAAATAGAAGAGCTAATCATCAAATTCATATGGAAGGGCAAGGAACCCCAAATAACTAAAACCACATTGAAAAAGAATAGGGGAGTGGGTATAGTGCAGTGGTTGAGCTCCTGTTTCCCATGTACATGGTCCAGAGTTCAATCTCCCATACCTCCTTAAAAAAAAAAAAAAAAAAAAAGTTGGAGAATTCAGATTTCCTAATTTCAAAACTTATTCACAACTATGTGATTATACCAAATACCATTGATTGTACATTTTGGATGAAATGTATGCTTTATTAATATGTATCAATAAAAATGATTTGTTTAAAAAAACATAAAAAAGTTACAGTAGTCAAAACAGTGTGATACTGGCACAGGAGCAGACATATAAACTAATGGAATAGAAGTGAGAATGCAGAAACCCACACATTTATGGCCAGGTGATTTTCAGCAAGGGTGCCAAGTCCATCAGAGGTTAGAATAATCTCTTCAATAAATGGTGCTAGGAAAACTGGATATCCATATGCAAAAGAATGAAAGTATGCCCCTGTCTCACATCATATACAAAACTTCACTCAGAATGGATCAACAACTGGAATATGAGCTAATACTATTAAACTTGTACAAGTAAACAGGAAGATACCTTCAAGAGATTGTATTAGATGGTGGATTCTTGGAATATACCCAAAGCAGAAGCAACAAAAGAAAGGATATATTGAACTTTATCAAAATTAAAATATTTTTTGCATCAAAGGACATTATCAACCAACAGAATGGGAGAAAACATTTGGAAACCAAATATTTGATAAAGGTTTAATGTCCAAATATATAAAGAACTACAACTCAACAGCAAAAAGACATGACCCAATTAAAATATCAACAAAGGGTTTGAATAGATGTTTGTCCAAAGAAGATATGCAAATAACCATTGAGCACTTGAAAAGATGCTCAATATCATTAGCCATTAGAGAAATGCAAGTTAAAACCAAGAGATACCACCTCATACCTACTAGAATGGCTCTTGTTAAAAAGGTGGAAAATAATAAGTGCTGGCAAGGGTGCAGAGAAATAGAACTCTTGTATATTGTTATTGGGAATGTAAAATGGTGTACTTGTTGTGGAAAACACTTTGCTGTTTTCTCAAAACATTCAACATAGCATTACCATATAACCCAGCAATGCTACTTTTAGACATATATCCAGAAGAATTGAAAGCTGGGACTTGCACAGATATTTGTACACCAGTATTCATAACAGCATTATTCAAAATAGCCAAAATGCGGAAGCAGATGTGGCTCAAGCGATTGAGCTCCTGCTACCACATGGGAGGTCCTGGGTTTGGTTCCCAGTGCCTCCTGGAGAAGACAAGCAAACAGCTGGCATGACGGGCTGGTGTGGCGAACTGATGCAACAAGATGACGCAACAAGAAGACACAAAGAGGGAAGCGGATGTGGCTCAAGTGATTGGGCTCCCGTCTACCATATGGAAGGTCCCAGGTTCGATTCCTGGGGCCTCCTGGTGAAGGCAAGTTGGCCTGTGCGGCGCGGAGAGCTTGCGTAACAAGATGATGCAACAAAGGGAGACAAGCAGACACAGGAAAAGGTGCAGCAAATGGACGCAGCAAGCACAAGCAGCAAGGGGTGGGGATAAATAAATAAAATATATCTTAAAAAAAAAAAAAAAAAGACAGAGGAAACACAATGAGAGAAACAACAAAGCAGGGAGTGGAGGTGGTTCAAGTGACTGAGCTCCTGCCTACCACATAGGAGGTCCTGGGTTTGGTTCCTGGTGCCTCCTAAAGAGAAGACAAGCAGACACAGAGAGCACACAGTGAATGGATACAGAGAACCGACAGTGAGTGTAAACAACGAGGGAGGGGGGGATAAATAAATAAATCTTAAAAAAAAAGCCAAAAGGTGGGAGCAACCCAGAGGTCCATCAACCAATGAGTAGATAAACAAAATGTTGTGTGTGTATATACATATACACACACATACACGCAATGGAATATTATTCATCTGTTAAAAGGAATGAAAGTGTGATACATGCTCTAAATGGACGAACCTTGAAGACATTATGTTTGAAAAAAAGGAAAATTAGAAAGTATGTTGAACTGAACAAAAATGCAAACAATGTGTAACAATTTGTAGGATGGTTCTAAAGGGGGAAATTTAGAGCTCTGAAACACCCATGTTAGAAAAGAAGACAGATCTTGAATTGAGGACTTCCCTTTATGAACTAGAAAAAGAACTTATAGAATCCAGAGTAAACACAATAAAAGAAATAATAAATAATAAAATAAAGAAATAATAAAGATCAAAGTGAAAATATAATGAAAAATCAAAGGAACTAAAAGCTGGTTCTTTGCCTCGGGCCCGCCCTCCTGACGCTCGCGGAAGGCGCGCGGGACCGAACCGTGGTCCAGTGTGACCCTCGGGGAGGGTTTCTGACCAGTGAGGCCCCGCGGCGGCCCCACAGTGTCCGGAGCCTGACGAGGTGGGCATGGCCCTCGGCCCCAGCGTGCAGAGGGGCTGGGTTGGTTTCTGTTTTCTTTCATTTGCCCTGTCTGCCCCGCCCTCCCAGGGCTCTGCCAGCGGCCCTCTGGGTCGCAAGGAAATAGCAGACGTCAACGGAATTCAAGAATAAAGTTCTTTATTGTCAAAAAAAAAAAAAAAAAAAAAAAAAAAAAAAAAAAAAAAGCTGGTTCTTTTATAATAATAATAAAATATTAAAAAATCTACTAAGAATGATGATCAATAAAAAAAAGATTACTAATATCAGAAATGAGAGAGATAACATCACTGCAGATTCTACAGATATAAAAAACATAATTAGGAACAACTTTATATAAATTAAACAACATGGGTGAAATGGACAAATTCCTTAAAAGACACAAACTTCCAAAATTTAATCAAGAAGAAATAAATAACCTGAATTGCCCTTCATATATTTATGAATTTGAAATTGTTAAAAGCCTTTCCACAAAGAAAACTCCATGCCAGAAAGGTGTCATTGGTGAATCTACCAAATATTTAAGGAGGAAATAATATTTTTTTTTTTATTTTTTTATTTTTTATTTTTTATTTTTTATTTATTTATTTTTTAAAGGATTTATTTATTTATTTACTTTTATCCATTTTTACACCCCTTCCCCCCCCCCCCCGTTTTTGCTGTTTCTGTGTCCATTCGCTGGGCAACTCTGTGAACTCTGTGTCCATTTTCTGCCCTCTCTTCTCATCCTTCTCTTCCTGTCTTCACTGGGATTCAATCCTTGGAATCTCTGATGTAGGAGAGAGGCATCCTGCCCGCGCCACCTTAGTTGCTGGTTTTTCGGTGCGTCTCATCTTGCCTCTCCCTTGTGTCACTCTCCTATTATGTCATCATCTTGCTGTGTGGCTCGCGGGAACTGGTGGTGCACCCGCACACAGGGCCTGGCGGCCCACGCACCTTCTATATATTTTTAAAATTTTTACCAGGAGGTCCCGGGGATCGAACCCAGGTCCCTCCATATGGGAGATGGACGCCAACCAGATATAGCCCCCTGCTATATCTCTTAAGGTTGACCAGAGATACCTAGAGTTACAGTCTTTTCCCATACAGGATGGTCATATAATAAATCAGGCTTAGTTTATCACCAGCATTCTAAAAACCAAACCTAGGGAGGAAAACGAGGTCTGGGGACACATGCATGGTTTCTAATATAGCGAATGTTTAGCCCACCCTGATTATCACAGAATCAGGACAGTGAGAATATTTGCAGAAATAATATTTATTCTACATAAATTCTTCCAAATAATTGAAAAGTGGTAATACTTCCCAGCTTATTTTTTTTTTTGAGGCCAGCATTACCCTGATACCAAAACCTGGCAAAGATGATACAAGCAAAGAAAACTGCAGACCAATATCTCTCATGAACATAGGATGTTTTTTAGAATTGTTTAGGATAAACAATTAGAATTCCTTAGAATGAAAATTTTAAACAAAAATTTACTAATTGGAATCCAACAATATATGAACAATATTACACCATGAGCAAGTGGGGTTTATCCTAGGAACACAGGGTTAGTTTAACTTTCAAAAATCAGTCAATTTAATTTGCACTATTAATAAATTATGAAGAA
Source organism: Tolypeutes matacus (assembly GCA_026826555.1). Classification (NCBI taxonomy): domain Eukaryota; kingdom Metazoa; phylum Chordata; class Mammalia; order Cingulata; family Chlamyphoridae; genus Tolypeutes; species Tolypeutes matacus. The sequence continues at coordinate 22,074,500 of JAKSZT010054396.1, forward strand.
AGACCATATGCCCATCATAATGGATGCAGAAAGGGTAGTTGACAAAAACTGACATCTGTTCTTGATATTTTCATCAGCCACAAATCAATAGAAGGGAATTTCCTCTACCTGTAAGACAAATCTAGAGCTAACATCCAAACTTTTGTGCATGTTCCCAGTATAAAAAGTTAAAAATATATGTATATGAAAAAAAAGTACTGGTTTAGATTAGTGTGTCATTTGGTCTCATACATAATTATAACTATGGAATCATCACGGAATCATGTTAGAACTAGAAGGGGCCTTCAAGAACATACTAATTCAAACTTTTTTTTTGTAGGTCAGTATGGAAATCCTTTAAATAAATACATTAGGCATTATGAAGGATTGTCTTATGATGTGGATTCATTACACCAGAAACACCAGCGTGCCAAAAGGGCAGTCTCACATGAGGACCAGTTTTTACGTCTAGATTTCCATGCCCATGGAAGGTGAGTAAATTTATTGCTACTGTGTTTCAAGTTCTCATATTCAAATCTAAGTTAAAAAAAAAAAATTATACCCTTAATTATCCTTCTCTAATGGAAAGGTCTGCATTTGGAAATGCAGCTTTTACTGGAATTTGATAGCTACATTACAGAATGTCTTCATTTAAAATTGTGCTTTTTATATTATATTAAATTGTAAATTGGAATGTTTTTAAATTTAAACATTAGGTCCTTTTTTGTTATATTAGTAAAGGATATATATTTTCTTTTTAATTTGAAATAATTTCAAACTTACAGGAAAGTTTAAAAAATTTTAGGCAATTCATAGAACTCCAATATATTCTCTACCCAGATAACCAGATTTTCCAATTTTCAACATTTTGCCACTATTGTTACATCCTTCTATGTCTGTTTTTCTGCCTACCTACCTACCTACCTATCTACACATTGCAGAATATATTGCATACATCATGTTCCTTTAAAACTTACTACATATATGTATATTTCCTAAGAACCAAGGATATTATGTAACCACAATAAATACAGCTATCATGTTCAAGAAATTTAACATTTATAAATATACAGTTTATATTCCAATTTTTTCCAGTTGTTCCAGTAATGTTCTTTTGGGCACTTTCTCATAGATCCAGTCCAGATTCATGTATTATATTTTTTTAATGATTTATTTTATTTATTTATACCTCCTCCCTCGTTGTTTGTGCTTGTTCTCTGCTCTCTGTGTCCATTTGCTGTGTCTGCTTTTCTTCTCTTTAGGAGCCACTGGGAACTGAACCTGGACCTCCCGTGTGGTAGGCAGGAGCTCAATCGCTTGAGCCACATCCACTTGCCATGTATTACATTTAATTATCATTGTCTCTTTAGTCTCTCTTTCTTTCTCTTTAAATTGTGGTAACATAATATACAACATAGAATGTCCCATCTCAACCACTTCTCAGCAGACAATTCAGTGGATTAATCATATTCACAATGTCATGCTACTATTAACATCATCCTTTACCAAATCTTTTCTGTCCTCCAAAGAGAAATCCTGTAACCATTTTGCATTAACTTCCTATTGCCCTTCCTCACTTCCTCTAACTTGTACTCTACTTCTGTCTCTATGATTGCCTAATCTACTTATTTCATATGAGTAGAATCATACATTATTTGCCCTTTTGTGTCTGACTTTATCTCACTCAATATGATGTCTTCAGGGTTCATCCATGTTGTAGCATGTATCAGAACTTTATTCCTTTTTATTACTGAATAATATTCCACTTTATGTATATACCACATTTTATTTTAGAGGATCTATCTTTGAAGAAGTATGTTTATGGTTTCCCACTACTTTTTTTTTTATTTTTTATTTTATTTTTTATTTTTACTGGGAGGTCCCAGGGATCAAACCCAGGTCCCTCCATATGGGAGATGGACACCCAATCATTTGACCCACATCCATCCCCCTTTCCCACTACTTTTTAATGTTTTACAGTCAAAAAGAATTGTCTTCTTGTGTCAGTATGATAGTAATTAAGTTAAATGTCAATGAATAAATCATTCAGTTTCTCATTAAATGAGTTTTGTCAGCTCTAAAATGACAACTTGTCGATATTTTTTGTGATATACTGCTTAATCATCAGACAGAATTGTTAAGGGATAAAGAAAGGAAGAAGCCAAAGGAGAGAAGGAAAAATCCTATTTATTGAGTGCCTTTTGTGTTGTTCCCAGGAGCATAGATGTTTTATATGCATTTTCTTATTTGATCTTAACACCTAAGCTATGTAAATATCTTTTCATATTTGAGGAAACTAAGATTCAGGGAAGTTAAATAACCCGTTTAAAGTTACACAGAACAAATGTGACTGAGACCTTGCTGACTCAAAAGTCTATATTCTTTTCTTTCTGCCTGTTAAGGGTGCTTGGATACAAAATCTTTGAGTAATCTTAAGTCAGGCCTTCTGTCTGACTGGCTGTAATGTAAATCTATTCATTTTGTACTTTTTCTACTGATGTAACCCTGATTGAGACCTATATAATTCACCTTCTAATAGGTTTTCCAGCTTCTGCTCCTTTCATCATTAAAGTTATCCTTTGTGCTATTACAAGGTGACTCTTCCCTAAAGGCTTCCTTTTTCATGTCAATTTATTGCTCAAAAGTCTTCAATTAGTGAATGATAGATTTCCTAATTTGTCTTTCAAGATTCTCTGTAAATTGATCCTATTCTGTTATTTTAAATTTATTTCATTTTACTTCCTAACATGAAACATGTTTTTCACAGTGTGATTTGATTATTTGCTGATGATACCAAATACAGTTTGTTCTCTGTGTCATTTATATTAAATCCTAATAATCTTTTAATGGACAGTTCAAGTTCTATCTCTTTGAAGTTTAATCCCTTTCTCTGAACTTTTACATTACTTATCTTCACCATTGGCATTTTTTTTTTTTTTTTTAAAGATTTTTTATTTATTTATTCATTTATCCCCCCCTTGCTGCTTGTGCTCGCTGGGTCAGCCAACCACGCCGTGAGGGCGGGCGCGCCCTCACCAGGAGGCCCCGGGAACCGAACCCGGGGCCTCCCATATGGTAAACGGGAGCCCTACTGATTGAGCCACAGCCGCTTCCCACACCATTGGCGTTTGATTTGTACTCTTATTCTAATTTTTCTTATTTATTTATTTATTTATTTATTTATTTATTTATTTACATACTTACTTAATGGTGTTTTTTTGTTCCTCACAGGCAGGCACCCTGGCTACCATGTAGCATTGTCCATTATATTGCACATGTAGTACAAATGCTTAAGAAACATTTTAATGGATGAGATATTTGATAATCAGAAACTGCTCTGAAACTTATAAAGTATTTTGCACATGGAAATAAATATACTAATTACATTAATTGTATTTTCCTTATTGCAGAAGTAATGATCATTATAGCGCAAAAGTACTGTTAAGTTATAAAATCTCCTAATTTAATTTGAAGGAGGGAAAAAGATTCATTAAAAGTTTTTTCTTCTAGATAAAAATCTTAGTGGCAGCAGTTCATAAAAATTTAGTACTCTTAACTTCAGATGTTCTTGAATTACCCATTCTTTGTTATTATAGTACCATTAAATAATATGCAGCCATTAACCTTGGTAAGTTTTTAGTGATTTTCTCAAAGTAAATTTAATACTATATTCCAAATAATATGATTTGACAGTCAAAAGGAGAAGATGAGATTCTAGCTGCCTTTGGTTTGGGTACCATATGCCTATTGAAACATTAGATTTTTTTTTTTTTTTTGATTTTTAAAGTTTTTGATTCATTTTTTTAACAAATCATTTTTATTGATACATATTAATAAAGCATACAATCAATGGGATTTGGTATAATCCCATAGTTGTGCATTTATCACTTCAAATATTAGAGCATTTTCATTATTTCAATAATAATAATAATAATAATAATAATAATAATAATAATAAAAATAAAAAACAGACAAACCAGAAAATTATTCACCTCTCAATCTCTCTCTGTTTCTCCTGCTGTACATAACTGCTATTTCTGGCTATTCTTAAACAATTATTTATTTGTCTATTAAGCAGCTTTATTAAGATACATTTTTTTTTTTTTTTTTTTACCGGGAGGTCCCGGGGATCGAACCCGGGTCCCTCCATATGGGAGACGGACGCCCAACCAGTTGAGCCACATCTGACCCCATTGAGATACATTTTTATTTTTATTAGGTCTCACGCAATTCATATTTAGCTTGTAGTATAAACAAATCTCTAACTCTTTTTGTGGTGTGTGTGTGATAGCTCTTATGCAATTGTTTAACAAATATTTACTAATTGTCAGTTAAGGAGTTAATCTTTTGGTTATAGAAACTTAAATCAAATATAAGTCTAATCTAATAGGAACAATAAGAGCACAAGTTATTTTAAAAGACGCAAAATGTGATATGGTTCTTTGCATATAGTGCTATAGGTTTTTTTTCTTTTTTCTTTTTTGGTAACTGGGGCTGGGGATTGAACCCACAACCTTGTATGTGGGATGCCGGCACTCAACCACTGAGCCACATTGCCTTCCCTGAATTGGGTTTTTTCATATCTTTTGCTTGTTGTTCGTTTTTGTTTTTTTCTGGAGGCACCAGGAACCGAATCCGGGACCTCCCATGTGGGAGGTGGGCACTCAACCGCTTGAGCCACATCTGCTCCCCATATAGGTGTTTAAAGGACAAGAATACTTTTACTGAGGCTCGCAGCAAAGGACCTTGAACTAGGGAATTTCATGCTATATATAAGTGGTCATGTTAGGTACTCTTAACAGAAATCTGTTTAATTAACTATATAAATATGCTACATTTTCTAGCATAGATCCAATTTCAGGTATTTTATTTTGTCTCAGATATTTTGTTTAGTCTGTTTTAGAATTTTTTTTTTTTTTTTTTTAACCGGGTGGTCCCCGGGATCGAACCCAGGTCCCTCCATATGGTAGACGGACGCCCAACCGTTTGAGCCACATCCGCCCCCCTAGACTGTTTTAGAATTGATGACCTTAAAACATGGTCACCTCAAGCCGTTGAGTGCCTGCTTCCCACATGGGAGGTCCCGGGTTTGGTTCCCAGTGCCTCCAAAAACAAAAAACCAAACAACAAGCAAACAAATGTAAAAACCAACTCAGGAGAGCTGATATGGCTCAGTGATTGAGAACCGGCTTCCCACATATCAGGTTCCGGGTTCAATCCCCAGCCCTGTATCTCAAAAACAACAGCAACAACAATAAAAAAAAAAAAAAAAAAAAAAACAGCAAAAAACCCCACCTGGTTATTGTAACTACCATAGTTAAACCATACATAACTTAATTAAAAATGTGATTGTGTAATCAACTTTTTTCTCCCTTTCTCTGAAATAGGCCTACAAAATGACTTGAATAATATAATTACAGGTTTCCTGCTAAGTCTGCCCCACACCTCCATCATATAACAAATGGTAGATTTGGTTCAGTACATCCCTTCCTAAACAGGATTTGTATTTATATAGAATTTATCGATTATTTGGTTAGTAACAATTTGTAATATAAACTACAAATTTTTTATAATTTGTACTTATATAACAATGAGCTTACAAACTGCTGAAAACAAATGGTTAGACATTTGAAGTTTTCTTTGCAGTTTGAAACTTGAGTTCTCCCTATTTCTGAAATATGGTATCTAGAATGTGGTCCAGGTATCCTGTAAAAGCCATAAATGTCCCCTTTGCTGGTTCCTGAGTGGAGTTGAGTTAGTCTGTAAGTGTCTTGGGCTTTAACTCTGTCATATCATGAGTGGAGTAAGAGTAAAGAGGACACTTTTTAACTCCATAGACAAACCGACAGACTTTGAGAAGCAGAGATAAGAATCCAGGAAGCACAAATGGATGCCTGCTCATAAGTAAAAGTTAAAGAATAAATTTGAATTCTGTAAAATGCCATTGTTCTGGATGTGGTAAAACAAAAAAATTGGAAAAGGTTCATTTGGTATTTAAATGTCTTCTAGTAAAATTTGAACATGTAAGTGAAGGAAAATTGTATTTATCTGGTACCTACTTGGCATTAGGTATGATATCCTTTAGCGTATGCTATTGGTTTAAGGGCATTTCATACTCCTGTTTGCCTCAGTAGTGGATTTTCTAAGATGTGATCTACTTTATTCTTACCCAATTCTTCTTTACACAGATATGTTTTAATAAAAAAATCTGAAGGGCCATTGACTACTTGAATTACTTATTGAAACACAAGGAAAGCTAGAGCTGAGCTGTGTTTGTGTTAATTTTGTAATTAAGATGCTAAATTGGGAGCTGATGCTTTCTCTGAGTTTAGCTTCATAGATATTATCTTTTTTTTGAACAAATCAATTTTATTGATACATATTAATAAAGCATATAGTTCATCCAAAGTGTACAATTGGTGGTATTTGTTATAACCACATAGTTGTGCTTTTAGCACTTCAATCATTATTAGAGCCTTTTCATTATTTCAATAATAAGAATAAACAAAAAACAAATAAGAAAAGTCTTCACCTCTCAATTTTTCGGTACTTCCCCTGCTATATATAGCTGCTATTTCTGGCTATTCTTGCACAATTATTTATTTATTTATTTTTTTTTTTTAAAGATTTTATTTAGTTATTCATTTATCCCCCCCTTGCTGCTTGTGCTCGCTGGGTCAGCCAACCACGCCGTCGTGCGGGCGGGCTTTGCCTTCACCAGGAGGCCCCGGGAACCGAACCCGGGGCCTCCCATATGGTAAACGGGAGCCCTACTGATTGAGCCACAGCCGCTTCCCCACAATTATTTATTAAGCAGTTTTATTGAGACATATTTATATACTATATATTCAATCCAAAGTATATATAATCAATGGCTATTAGTATAACCACAATGTTGTGCATTCATCACCACAAAAAATTATAGAACAATTTTATTATTCCAAAACGAAAAACTTCATACCACTTAGCAGTCTTTCCTCAGCCTGACATAACCACTAATCTAATTTCATTTTTATAAATTGATTTATATTTACGTTTTATATAAATGGAATCATACAATATGTAGTACTTTCTGTCTGGTTTCTTTCACTTACTATAATGTTTTTTTTTGTGTCTGATATTAACATCTTGTAGTAGTAACATACATTTGTTCAGTTTCAAATGTAGATATGATCTTAACTTGAAATAATCAAATTTATTTTACATCTTTTTAAGATGGAAAAGAGAGAATAACTTTTTAAGATGGAAAAGAGGTTATGGAAGTAAGAGGGTAAAAATGTTTTCCTGGTTTTGATTATTTGGATACAGCCTTTCCCCTAAAAGTTGATCTAAAATAGCTTATATCGGTAATCTAAGCACCTCTTAAAATATATGTGTATATATATATATATATATATATATATAAATAACATTTTTGTAAGCAAATACACATATATGCATATATATTTATATATCATATTGCAAATGTTTGTATGTATTGTGAGAATTTTGATTTTTACCCATAATAAAAAAATAAAATAAAATAAAATAGCTTATATCTGATAGTTTATTTAGCTATATAACTTTTTATTTTTATTTTTTAACTTTATTTTGTACATTTAATAATTGAAAACATAAGCAATAAAAAACTAAAAAGTAAACACAGATGAATAAATATAGCTATATAATTTTTAATGTCAAGTTTCTAGAGTTGAACTATACAACAAATGTCAAAAAATTAGAGATATGCCTAGTTGAAAAGGCCATTCAACATTTTATTCAATTGTAAGTTATATTTCATCATAAAATGTTCCAAGTGTAGTTGGGTCTGTTGTGAGATAAGCATCGTAATTCAGATTTAATCCTATGATAGCCAACCTTGTTTTTTTTTGGTTGGTATTTGGTTTTATTTTTTCAGTGTTTAAGACATGTAAGTTGTGCTATTTCTTGAAACTCTGTATCCATTAAGCAATAATTCATCAGTCCCTGGTAACCTCTAATCTACTTTGTCTCTGTGAATCTACCGTTTCTAGATATTTCATGTAATTGGAATCATACAATATTTGTCTTTTTGTGTCTGGCTAACTTCACTTAGCATAATGTTTTCAAGATTCATCCAAATTGTAGCATGTATCAGAGCTTCATTCCTAAATTTTTATGGCTGAATAATATTCATTGTATATGTATACTACATTATTATCCATTCATCTGTTGATGGATACTTGGGTTGTTTCAACCCTTTAGCTATTATTGTGAATAATGCTGCTGTGAACCCTGTTGTACAAATGTTTGTTTGAATCTGTTTTCAGTTCTTTTGGATATATATTGTGTGCATTGCTGGTTTAACTGTCTACCGAACTGTGAAACTCTTTTTCCACAGCAGGTGCACCATTTTATATTCCCACCAGCAATGCATGAAGATTCCAGTTTCTTTACATCCTTACTAACATTTTTTTCAAAACTTGTTTTTAACAATAGCCATCCTACTGGGTATGAAGCCATCATTGTGGTTTTGATTTACATTTCCCTAATTGTTAACGATGTTGGAGCATCTTTTAATGTGCTTATTGCCCATTTGTATATCTTCTTTAGATAAATGTCTGCTCAGCTCTTTTGCCCATTTTTAATTGGGTATTTTGTCTTTTTGTTGTTGAGTTGCAGGATTTCTTTATATATTCTGGGTATTAAGCCCTTATCAGATATATGACTTATTGTGCCCTTTTTACTTTTAATATGCTATAATTTACTAATTCTACTTTCATGTTTTAGTTTATTTCAAGCATTTCATTGTTTTATGTTTATTAAGCATTTAATATATTCTAGGCACTTTATTAGACAATAGGAATAGAGTTACTGAATAATACAGAAAAGTCTTTGTTGTGGGGTTTATGGACTTGAGGGAACAGCAGTCTGTGTTCCCACTAGGAAGAAATGTAATATTAAGAAAGTAATGTTCAGATGATTGGGATGGGAGTACAGGGAAATGACATTGCTTCCGAGGGTCAGGGAGGGCACTTTTCAGAATTGGCATTTAAGGTCACTCCTGAAGGGTGACTGGAGAAGGAGTTGGGTTGGCAAGGAAGGGGAGGAAATGTGTTCTAGACAGAGGAAACACCATGTGCAAAGAAAATTGAGACAGGAGTGGCATGTTCATGGAATTGGAAGAATTCCAATATGACCGATGCTTAAAAGGTAAGGGAGGGTGGTTACATATGAGGTTGGAGAGGTAAGCATGAGCAGATCCTTGAGAGTTTATGTAAGTCATGGTGACAGTTTTTCACTTAACAGTGGCAAAGTGGCAAGTAAGTAATTTTATGATGTTTAAAAGGTACAGTACGGGGGACGGATGTGGCTTAAATGGTTGGGCATCCATCTCCCATATGGAGGGATCCGGGTTCGATACCCGGGACCTCCCGGTAAAAAAAAAAAAAGGTACAGTATGGCTGCAAATGAATAATAGTTTGGAAGTAAGACTAGATGCAGTGAGGCTATTTAGGAGGCTCTTATTTTATTTTTATTTTTTTACCGGGAGGTCTCAGGGATCGAACCCAGGTCCCTCCATTTGGAGACGGACGCCCAACCATTGTAGCCACATCCATCCCCCTGTAGGAGGCTCTTGCTCCAGTCCTTGTGAGAGATGGTGGCTTCGATGTTTATCTTAGGTGGTGGAGGTGATGAAGGGAAGTGAGTAGGTTTGAGAGATATTTTGAAGATAGAAGCTATTGTACTTGGTTGATAGATTGTGGGAGATAGTGAGGATAAGTCAAGGATTTGAGCAACTCTGGCTATTGGAGCCATTTACTAAGATAGGGAAAACTGGAGCAGCTACAAATTTGAGGAGAGATTTTAAGTTTAGTTTTGGATATGTTATGTGACGTTCATGAAGAGGGTCTAGGAGAGAGGCTGCCAAATGCCAACATGTTTAGGATTAGGTAGAAGAGAGGGTACAAAGAATGAAGAGTGATTCTCTTTATTCTGCCATCTCCAATCTGCTTTTGGATCCCTGTAGAAAATTTTAAATTCCTGTGATCTTCAGCTCTGTTTGGTTCCTTTTCATAATTTCCATCTCTCTATTGATATTGTCTTTGTGTTTGTCTGTTGTTTTCCTGATTTCCTTTAGTTCTTTTTCCAGGTTTTCCTTTAGCTCTTTGAGCATATTTAGGACCATTTTTTTTTTTTTTTTTTTTTTT
>JAKSZT010054396.1:22092052-22121921 GCA_026826555.1 Tolypeutes matacus
ATCTATCTATCTATCTATCTATCTATCTATCTATCTATCTATCTATCTATCTATCTATCTATATATTTTACCGGGAGGTCCCGGGGAACGAACCCAGGTCCCTCCATATGGGAGACGGACGCCCAACCATTTGAGCCACATCCGTCCCCCTATATATGGTTTTAATTCAACTTAAATCATTATTGAGAATAATTTTTTATATGTATGAGGTGATTTTCTTACCATGAAATCAGGGTTGGAAGGGGCATAGTTCCAAGAGTTCTTAAATTCTCTCTGTTGTAATGTCCTTCTAGGGTAGTTATCTTCCCTATGCTTAGATACCTTAAGTGGTGTAAAACTGTTTTTTGGGGGTGGGAGGGTGTAGCATTCTTATATTGAACTTAAATGTTTTCCTGAAAATTCATCCCCCCTCCCCCCTCTATTATATAATATATGTTTCTTAATTTTTATTTATTTTTAGGTACCGGGGACCAGTGATTGAACCTGGGACCTCGTATGTAGGAAGCCAGTGCTCAACCACTGAGTCACATTGGCTTCCCTGAGTTGATTTTTTTTGTCTGTTTTGCTTGTTTTTATTTTTTCAGGAGGCACTGGGACCCGAACTCGGGACCTCCCATGTGGGAGGCAGGCGCTCAACCATTTGAGCCATATCTGCTCCCCATATAGTATATTAAGCTTTTGCTTATAATGCTCTTAGGGTATAATGAGTTTTACTGCATAATAAATCTTGAGTGACAGATATATTGTCTTTGGAACCTTAGTATTTACCCTTAGTATTATTCCCATAGTAATGGTGAATCCCCATTTAGAAAGTATACTTGTCTTTGTTGCAAGTATTACTTGCTGCAGTAGCTTGGTACCTTAAGGCTCTAAGGGTGCCTTTCCTAGCTTAGAGTCCTTGTCACAGCACCTGGCAAGCCATAAGAGTTTTTTGGCAAGTGGATAAACTCCTCCATATCATTTGATGTTTGGTGTTCAACACCCTCAAAATAAAAGGTTACTGTAATAGACAATCTTAAAAAAGAATACACACTTTATGCAGTTATTGAGTATAGACAGACCCCTGTTCACTTGGAAATGAGCTGTTTTTTTCTCTTTACTATTGACTTTATTGATGTATAATTTACATAAAATGAAATATGAAATATAATCATTTCACTATTTAGTTTAAGTTTTGAAAGATGTTTACACTTGTGTAACCATTACTGAAATCAAGCTTTAGAGCTTTGCAGTCATACCAAAAAGTCCTCTCATTCTTCTTTGCTGTCAGTCTCTCCCCACCCTAGACAATCACTGATCTGCTTTCTGTCACTATAGATAGGGTTTGCCTGTTCTAGAATGCCATATAAATGGAATTATACTGTGTATGACTTCACAAAAGTACATATCAATAGTTTGATTTTATTTTCTGTTACTGAGTAGTTTGCCATTACATGAATAAGTCACAATTTCTTTTTACTTGTTGATGGACATTAAGTTATTTCCAGTTTTAAGCTATTATGAATAAAACTGTTATAAACATTTGTGTCCAAGTCTTGTATGGACATATACTTTCATTCTCTTCGGAGTGGAATCGTTGAAATCATAGGATTTTTATGTTTAACTTTTAAAAAAACTGCTAAACAGTTTTCCAAAGTGGTTATAAGAGTTTGCACTCCCACCAGTAATGCATGAGAGCACCATTTGTTCCACATCCTACTAACATTTGGAGGTGTTAGTCTAGAGAGGTGTGTGGTGGTATCTTATTGTGTTTCTAATTTGCATTTCCCTGTTGATTAATGATGTTCAGCAGGTTTCCATGTACTTATTAATTATCTGTATATCTTCTTTTGTGAAAGATTTGTTCAAATTGTTGGGCTTTTCTTTTCTTTTTTTTTTTTGAATGCTTCTTTTATTATTGAGTTATAAGAGGTATTCTGGGTATAAATCCTTTGTCAGATACATGCCTTACCAATGTTTTCTCCCAGACTGTGTCTTGCCTTTCTATTTTTTTCTCTTCTCTCAAAGAGCAGAAGTTTATACATTTTATGAAGCCCATTTTCTTCATTTTTTTTCTTTTATGGTTTGTGTTTGTGATTTTGTGTTTAATGTAGCTTTTACTACCCCATGGCTACAATGATGTTTATGGCTATAACTTTTATATGTAGTCTGTGATCCACTTCAGTCTAATTTTTGAGTATGATAAGGGGTAACGATGAAGGATAATTTTTTTCAGATGGATATCATTTTGTTCTAGCACCATTTGTTGAAAAGACTATCCATTCCCCATTAATTATCTTAGTGATTTTAGTTTTAGTTTTTGTAAGAAAATCTTCGTCAGTATATTTCCCAAATAGTCAAATACTGTGTGACAAGTCCACTTTTTCAGGCTTTAAAAAAAGTTATTTAAAATTTGGATCCTTTTAATTTTAGTTTTTCCCCTCTCCTCATCCACTTTGCAGACATTTCAACCTACGAATGAAGAGGGACACTTCTCTTTTCAGTGATGAATTTAAATTAGAAACATCAAATAAAGTATTTGATTATGATACCTCTCATATTTACACTGGACATATTTATGGTAAGTTGAACTTACAAGAACCCTTTAATAAAGTTTTTTTCCACATAAGGAAATATTTCAGAAAAGGTGGTATGTCCTGAAGAAATTGAGTATGTGGTGAAGGATAATGGTCTTTGACGAGTGAGGTAATCCTTGGACCTATCTTTACACGTATGTTTAGTATTGAATTATGCAGTATCTGGCTTTTGAAAAGCATAAACTTTTGACTCTCTCACATACCTCCAAATTGTTAGATCTTTCAAAAAACTTTAATGACTTCTAAAATTTTATCTTCCTGGTCTACAAGCAAGAAATTAGTAATTTTGCTGTGTTTTATAAGAAAAGAGGAAAAATTTAAAATGAAACTGTAATGATCATTTAAGCAACCAAAAATAATATGACAAACTCATTCATCCTCCCAGGTTAATTCTTCTTCAGAAACAATTTCCTTTTTTATAAAAAAAATTATTATTTATTTTTTAAATTAACTTAAAATTTTTGGAGAAAATGAAGAAAACTGGTAATTTTTTAACCCCCCCTCCCCAAATCTATTTGCTTTTGTTCACAATTCTAACAAATTTCTCATACTATACCAGATTAAAAAGTTATGGTAGAGAAGGGGAAACATACTTAACCCAATAGAAAGTTACATTTGACAGCTTAATAGTGTGAGAACAACAGAAGGCATGAAAAATCAAAATTGTCTGCAAATATTACAGAGGAGCAAAATATCAGTTACAACACTGTACGTTAATACTCAAGACTATCCTGTTATTAAGAAAAATTTAAAAGCTGTTTGAAATTTCATTTCTACATATTAGAGAGATTTTCAATCCAAATCATAACACTATGAAAAAAAGAAGTGCTTAAAGAAATGTTTCTTTTTTGATTATGCCAGATAAACGAGCCATTTCTGTATTTAAATTTTCTCATGTGTAGAGTAAACCTAATTAATGAATTAAAAGGTTTTTGGACTTTCATAATTCTTTAACCAAGAAAAATGTTTTTCTATTAGTCTAGGTTTTTGATGTCAAACTATAGTTTATTATTTTCTTGATCATTTATCTTGCTGGGCAAATAACTGAATAGTCTCTGCCCTTTTTTGCTAGGTGATGGCCAAGAAAAGTACAAGACAATAAATGAGTTTGCAGATAAAAATGATGTCATTTAAAATATCAGTTTCTGGGGCTCTTAGCTTCAGTCCATGATAAATTCAAAGTCATCTCACTAATGCTAATCTACAACTTAGAAACAGTGGAAACCCTGACTTTTTTTTTTTTTTTTTTAATTAGACAGTTTTGGCAGGTAAGTAAAAAAATTTTAAGCCCCCTCCCTTTAACTCCCAACTCTCCATATCATTTGATGTTTGGTGTTCAAAAATACCTTTTTTTCTGTTATTTTCTTTCATTAGAGAAGTATAATTGATGGGGCAGATTTACAAATCTTCGTTCAATATCTCATAAAGGACTGTTGGTATACTTTTGTTCAGTAGCTTCTGAAATATTTGACACTTTCCTATTAAAAGATGTATATACAAAACCTAAAGTTGGCAAAGAAGCCAAAAGGCTCATGTATAATTTTCATCAGGTAACAAAGGAGCTTTTTTCTTATGTTAATTAAAGCAAAATTTTCAAAAGATACTTTTAATATCTTTATTACAAAAGTGTTTGTTTTAGCATTGGGTCTGTTTGCTTCTTTCTTAGTTTAAGTTAACAATTGTTTATTATTTATCAAATGCCTACTACATACATGCCAGGCACCATGCTGCTTGCTAGGGATATATATGAGTGTTAAAAAGACAGACATGGTTTCTTTCATTGTTGTTATTAGTAAGTATATATGTCTTAACAAAATACTCATTGCTGTTCACATTTCAAATTAGTATTTATGTGAAATAGAATTTCATTTGCAAATTTATATTCAGTATTTAAAATATTTATGGCTTTTTTAAAGGAGAATGAGTTTGACGTTTATGTGCAAATCAACTTTTCAAGTGTTTGTTGCTTTCATTAATAGGTGAAGAAGGAAGTTTTAGCCATGGGTCTGTTATTGATGGAAGATTTGAAGGATTCATTCAGACTCATGGTGGCACATTTTATGTTGAGCCAGCTGAGAGATATATTAAAGACCGAACTCTGCCATTTCACTCTGTCATTTATCATGAAGATGATATCAGTAAGTACTTAAATTTTATCAAGTAGCTTTTAGCAAAAAGGCACATGAATACTTAAAACTATGTGGAGACAAATGAAGCCTGAGATCTTTTATTTCCTAAGCTATTAATCAGACTAGAAAATAGTTTCATAAGCAAAGTCTCAATTTTATGAATAATAGATCCATATAATGAGGCTATTTCTTTGTCAGTCCATGCCAGGCTTGCTTTGTTGATGTGATAACACAAATTTTATATAAACCACAAGTCAACCAAATCTGGTTGAACTAGAAATCCTATATTGCTTATATCAGCCAGTTTGTTTAATGCTAACGTCTTTGTGTGTGTGGCCTACTGAAGGTAGAACAGCATCGTTATCTTCTTACAGAAACTATAATGTGGATATCTGTTTAGTCTTAAAGGAACATTTTAGGTATTTTTTTAAATTTCTGAATTTTTTTTTTTTGAAATTTGGGATAATAACTTGTCTTCGTCTTGGTAAGACTTCAGGTTTATTATTATGAATTTTGTCCTCTACCAACTTTATGTGATGGTAATTTGTTGGAAGAGTTCTTTTTCTGTATTTTAAGAATAGAAAATATTTTTAGACCTTGCCTGTTAATTCTACTATCGTCTGTATAGTCATAATCGTCAATCACTAGAATGTATCATTGAAATATACAGAAATACATTTCTCTTGGATACTTATATTTTAGTTTTTGAGTATATTTAAATGAGTCTCTTAATTATTGCCTGTTTTCCTAAATTGACAGCTTCCTCCTGGCTTCATTTTCCTTTGTTTTCCCTCCCCATCTCTCAAGTTAGAGAACTTGTGGGTCTGCAGAACAATCATACATAAAATACAGAAGTCCCATATAGTACCCTATTATTAGCACTTTGCATTTGTGTGGAACATTTGTTACAATGGATAAAAGCACATTTTTATAATTGTATTATTAACTATATTCCATGGTTTAACTTAGGGTTCACTGTGTAGTGTGGTTTCATGGATTTTTAAATTTTTAAAAATTCTGTTACCATATATACAATCTAACGTTTTCCCTTTTATTTTTATTTATTTAAAAAAAGATTTTATTTATTTATTTATTTATCCCCCCTTGCTGCTTGTGCTCGCTGTGTCCATTTGCTGTGCGTTTTTCTGTGTCTGCTTGTCTCCCTTTGTTGGGTCGTCCTGCTGCGTCAGCTCACCGCGCTGCGCGGGCTGGCTTGCCTTCACCAGGAGGCCCTGGGAATCGAACTTGGGGCCTCCCATATGGTAAACGGGAACCCTATCAATTGAGCCACATCCGCTTCCCAAAATTTTCCCTTTTAATCACATTCAGATACATATTTTAGTGCTGCTATTTATGTTCACAGTATTGTGCTATCATTACCTTCATCCATTACCGAAACATTGCCATCATTCCATATAGGAACCTTGTATATTTTTAAGGCTTAACTTCCCATTCCTTATCCATACCCTATCCCCTGTATCTATTCTAGATACAGACTCTGTGAGTTTGTTTATTCTAATTATTTCAAAACATTGAGATCATACAATATATGTCCTTTTATGTCTGGATTATTTCACTCATGTTTTCAGGGCTCATCCATGTTGTCACATGTATCTGGATTTCATTCCTTTTTAAAGCTGAATAATACTCCATTTTATATATATGCCACATTTTGTTTATCCATTCATCGGCTGCTGGACATTTGGATTCATTTCATCTTTTCGCAATTGTGAATAATAATGCTGTGATTATCTGTGTGTAAATATCTGTTTGAGTCTCTGCTTTCAGTTCTTTTGGGTATATACCTAGTAGTGGAATTGCCGGGTCATATGGTAGTTCTGTACTTAGTTTTCTGAGGTACCGCCAAACTGTCTTCCACAGCGACTGCAGCATTTTATATTGCCACCAGCAATGAATGAGTGGTCATATTTCTCTGCCTCCTTTCTCACACTTAATTTCCATTTTTTTGATAGCAGCCATTCTAGTGGGTGTGACATGGTATCTCATTGTGGTTTTGATTTGCACTTCCCCTGTGCTTAATGATATTGAGCATCTTTTCATATGCTTTCTGGCCATTTATTTGGAGAGATGTCTGTTCAAGTCTTTTGCCCATTTTTTTAAGTGGGTTGTTTGTCTTTTTGTTGTTAAGTTGAAGGATTTCTTTATAAATTCTGGATATTAATCCTTTATTGGATATGTGGTTTCCAAATATTTTCTCCTATTGTATAGGTGGTTGTTTTACTTTCATGATAAATTCCTTTGAGGAACAAAAGTTTAACCAATTTTTTTTTTTTTAGTTTTTAATTTTGATGAGATCCCTTTTATCTGTTTTTTTTTTGTTGTTGTTGTTGCATGTACCTTGGGTGTAAAGTCTAAGAACCCATTGCCTAACACAAGGTCTTGAAGATGTTTCCCTACATTTTCTTTCAGGAGTTTGATAGTTCTAGCACTTATACTAAGGTCTTTGGTACATCTGAGTTGATTTTTGTATATAGTGTAGCAGGGTCCTTTTTTTTTTTCCCTCAAATGGAGATCCAGCTTTCCCAGCAGCATTTGTTGAAGAGACTGTTCTTTCCCTATTGAGTGGTCTTTGTCCCCTTGTCAAAAATCAGTTGGCCGTAAATGAGAGGGTTGGTTTCTGAGCTCTCAGTTCTATTCCATTGGTCTGTATGTCTGTCCTTGTGCCAGTACCATGCTTTTTTTTTTTTCTTTTTTGGTGTACAGTTCTATGAGTTTCCCCTACTCCGCCCCCCCCCCCGACTTGTTGTCTGTGTCCATGCGCTGGGTGATCTTCTGTGTCTGTTTCTTGCCTTCTCTTCTCATTTTTCTCCTCCAGGCTTCACTGGGATTCAATTCTAGGGACCTTTATCATGTTGAGGAAGTTTCCTTGTATTCCTAGTGTTCTAAGTGGTTTTATTAAGGAGTGCTGGGTTTTGTTAAATGCCTTTCTTTTCTGCATCAATTTAGATGATGTGGTTTTTTTTTTTTTTCTTCTTTTTTTAAGGGTGGTAATTATATTAACTGATTTTCTTATGTTGCAAATAAACATCTGCAGTTCATAAAAAAGTGTCCCAACCATACTTATGTTAACTGGGGCTTAGAAATCTGCTAATGCATATCCAGTTGTGACAAACTATGGCAGTACCTGGGCAATTGGAAAGGTTGAATAATAGAGTGCTTTGATTATTTGATAAGTATTTTATTTTATTTTATTTTTTAAAGATTTTATTTATTTATTCATTTATCCCCCCCTTGCTGCTTGTGCTCGCTGGGTCAGCTAACCATGCCGTGCGGGCGGGCTTGCCTTCAACAGGAGGCCCCGGGAACCGAACCCGGGGCCTCCCATATGGTAAACGGGAGCCCTACTGATTGAGCCACAGCCGCTTCCCTTGATAAGTATTTTAGATGACAATTTTAAGGGCTAATAACTTCAGATCTCCCACAATGTATATAAGTATATTGGTTAATCTCTCCACTATATGTTTTTTTTTTTTTTTAATTTTTACCGGGAGTCCTGGGAATCAAACCCAGGTCCCTCCATATGGAAGATGGATGCCCAACCATTTGAGCCACATCCGTCCCCCTATATGTTTTGTTTTATTTTATTTTATTATTATTACTATTTTTAAATTTATTTTTATTTATTTATTTCTCCTCCCCCTTGTTGTTTTTTGCCCTTCCAGTGTGGGAGAGAGATGCTCAATCTCTTGTGCCACCTCAGCTCCCCGGCCTTTCATTGTCTCTCCTCTCTGTCTCTTTTTGTTGCATCATCTTGCTGTGCCAGCATTCCTGCACGGGCCAGCACTCTGTGTGGGCCAGCCCTCTACTTGGGCCAGCTCACCAAGCAGGCCAGCTTGCCTTTTTTTTTTTTTTCACCAGGAGACCCTGGGAATCAAACCCTGGACCTCCTGTATGGTAGATGGGAGCCCAATCGCTTGAGCCACGTCCACTTCCCTCCACTATATGTTTTAATTCACATACACTTACTAAGCATTGATCATAAATACAGAATTTATTTAGGTACAGTGAGTATTTGAAAGAAATATGAAAGTTGAGAGGTATGGTTGATTCGATCTTTGCCTATTTTCTGAGCTAATCTTTCAGGAAATATAAAATTTCTCCAAACAACTTACAGGTACAAAAGCAGTAAAGTTGTGGAGGCCATGAGAAATGGTTAACTATTTAAAAATAATATCATTAGAAGTATAAGTTACTAAATGGGAAGTGATTTTCAAAAATGATGGTTACTTAATTCTTTTTGGTAGAATTTGGAGAAAATATCCCCAGCATTTTCACATTATGAAGTCAGAAACTTTATTTCATTTATATAGTAATATTCAAGGTGAAAAAATTTCAATTTAAGACTTTTTCTGATTGGTTAACATGTATGTGTATGTATATATAGCTGTAGATGTACATATATTTGATATTTTAAACATCTGAAATGATCATTTATTACAGCTTTAAAATCTTTCATTTTGTATAAAATATTTTTAACATGCAATGAATGAGTATTTCAGAAATGTAAGATTATTTAACAATAACAAAGCTCTTATTGGGAAGCGGCTGTGGCTCAATCAGTAGGGCTCCCGTTTACCATATGGGAGGCCCCCGGTTCGGTTCCCGGGGCCTCCTGGTGAAGGCAAGCCTGCCCACACGGCGTGGTTAACTGACCCAGCGAGCACAAGCAGCAAGGGGGGGATAAATGAATAAATAAATTTAAAAAAAAAAAAAAAAGCTCTTATAATAAAATGGCTTTAAAACTCATCCTAGAAAACAAAATTATATTTGGTACTTTTTTCTTTAACTTCTGAGAAATATTACTTAATGATTCTGTTTTTCAGTATTAGAAATGTTTTTATAGAGAGATTAAATAAGACATTTCATTCAATATTTGAATCTGGATATTGCATTAATGATATTATCTCAAATATAGTTCTTAATATACTGTCAAGTCAAATGTTTGAGGGCTTGCAAAAATGTTGGTTTCTTTCTAGACATTTGATTTGTTAGCAAGAGGAATGAATATGAAAGCTTTGAGAGAAGCGGCTGTGGCTCAATCAGTAGGGCTCCCGTTTACCATATGGGAGGCCCCGGGTTCAGTTCCCGGGGCCTCCTGGTGAAGGCAAGCCCGCCCGCACGGCGTGGTTAGCTGACCCAGCGAGCACAAGCAGCAAGGGGGGGATAAATGAATAAATAAATAAAAAAAAAAAAAAAAAAAAAAGCTTTGAAGTAAGACTTCATGATGTTATTATTTAAAAAATAACGTCAATTTCCTTTTTGGGGTTATTGTTTGTTCATCATATGCAGTTAGCAAACTGTGCATGGAAGATAGAGTTATTTGGATGAACCAGAAGACTGAGGTAATGCTGAACTTAATAGAATTTGGAAGTTTACCATTCCAAAAGGCACTAGAATTCATTTCAGTTCTCTTAAGTTTAAATATGATGGAAACTGAAGCCTACAGGATCTTAAACGACTTGCCCAAGATATCGTCAAGACAAGGATTCATGCCTTCTGGCTTCCACTCCAGTTCTTTTTCAATTATGCTCTAAATTGGGAGAGAATAGTTTAAATGCTACTAGAATTCAAAGTACTTATGACAATAAAGGCAATTATGGTGAGTATTAAAAAAATTAGGAAAAGGCTGCAGCTTCTTTTTCTTGGTATTGTCAATGATTTTGCATAAATGTAGCTGGGTTCTACTATTGAAAAATAAAGTAAATTTACATTTTCAGTTCAACTTTTGTGAAATGATAGGTTATAGGAAACGTAGAAGAAACAGTAATGTTTAAGAGTATGGATTATAAGGGAGTGGAGGTGGGTCAGGTGATTAGGCGCCTCTCTCCCACATCAGAGGTCCTGGGTTCGGTTCCTGGTGCCTCCTGAAAGGAAGACCAGCACACAACAAGCAGACAAAGCAAATGCAAACAACGAGGGGGTGGGGAGAAATAAATATATCTTGGGGAGCCGATTGTTTGTCATATACAATTCAATGACTGATTGTTACAGCCCACCTTCTGAAGGGCATGAGTTGGTATGTCTGTGAGACCAAAAAACACCCTTGGCAGAGAATTAGACAAAAGCTTTATTGGCATTTATGAACTGGAGAGATTCTTTGATGGTGCCTGGTCAAAGAATGAATGAAGTTAGCACTCTGCAAAGAGACTGGAAAATGAGGGGTGATTTAAGGGGTAACAAGGACATTCCATAGGGGTGATAACAAGAACATTCCATAGGGTGTGAGAACAGAGTTCCTGCTGAGGTCCCATGAGCTTTCACTATGGGGTTTGGTGATGTTTTTTACCATGTCCATAGGTAGGATGTTAACCAACAGCTGTTTACTGTTTTGGGAAGATTATCTATACATTCTGTCCCCTGTGGGAAGGATTGTTAACCTTTAACTTATGCCTAGGTCACACAGGCTGCTAAGTGCTGAGGACTTGGGGGAAGGGGCCTGGGTCCTCACACTGATGTTTATACTAATGACTTTATGAGTGCCTGAGGAAATTGATCCAGGGTTCTGTCCCTCTCCCCCAAAGAACTGTTTCTAAAGAGGCATTGTGGGCTCTCATTTATTATGAAAAGATTAAATTATATTCTGTTCATGGTTTGTAAATTCAGGGATTAGATAGATAATCTCCATAAGAAATCTTACTATCTTAAATTTATAGTCAAGCATTAGAGTAGAATGTGGACTTTACTGGTTTCAGCAACCAGAGAATCTTGGAATCATAAATTTAAAAGTGACTGTGTAGATCAACCAATTAAAGCGTCTCATTTTATTAATTGATTTGTTTAAGATGACACAAGTTAGCATCAGGCATGGTACAGAAGAAGCACAGGAGGTAATGTGTCAGAGAACTGAGGCTTGAAGTATATATGAGAAAGGAGTTAGAAGAAAAGTCAGGATGATGCATTAGGATAGCTTTGTGATCTAATGCAAGTCATTTATTCTTTTGGGTGCCGTTTTCTTGACATATACTATGAGAGTTTTAGACAAAAGCCCTAATATCTCTTATTTCTTATAAATTTGATGGTTCCAAATTGTTTTTCCTCTAAAGCTTGAAATATTTTTTGGTTTTGCTGATTATCAAATGATCATTCCTATAAAATATATAAGATATAAACATATTTTTTTATTTCTTATTTTTTAAATATGTAAACATACATTTTTAGATATGACTTAAGTAGGAGATGGAGTGTGTCCACCAGCACTAACATTTGGTGAATAGCCCTTCAGATCTTTCTTACATACCACTTTATTTTTTATTTTTATTTTTATTTTTATTTTTTAAAGATTTTATTTATTTATTCATTTATGCCCCCCTTGCTGCCCATGCTCGCCGGGCCAGCCAACCACGCCGTGCAGGCGGGCCCTGCCTTCACCAGGAGGCCCGGGAACCGAACCCGGGGCCTCCCATATGGCAAACGGGAGCCCCACTGATTGAGCCACAGCCGCTTCCCTACATACCACTTTAAATTTCACTTTACAGTATACCTTAGATCTTTTTTTTCTTTTTGTCAGTAAATATAGCTCTACCTCATTCTTTTAAATGGCTTTATAATATTCTATTGTTTCATTTATGAATGTATGATAATTTACCAACCCACCAATTAACGGACATTTTGATTTTCCCTCTTCTCTTTTACTGCTAAACATTGTTGCAGTTAATCTCATTGTGCATATTTTCCCCCTCAACATTTGTATGATTATTTGCTTAAGATTAATTTCTAGAAGTGTTTAGTCAGATATTTAAATTTTGATACAGGGGGCGGATGTGGCTCAAATGGTTGGGCGTCCGTCTGCCATATGGAGGGACTGGGTTCGATCCCCGGGACCTCCTGGTAAAATAAAATTAAAAAAAAAAAAAAATTTTTTTTTTGATACATATATATAGATAGATAGCCAGGTGACTCTTTAAGAAGGTTGTAAAAATTTATACTCTTACACCTTGAAATTTAGTATTGATCCAGTACTATCTTATTATACAGTCTATAGGCATATTTCCCCACAAAGATGGTCCATATATATATATTTTTAAAGATTTATTTTATTTATTTCTCTCTACCACCTCATTGTTTGCATTTGCTGTGTCTGTTCATTGTGTGTGTGTGCGTGTGTGCATTTTGCTGTATCTGTTCATCATTGTGTGCTTGTTGTCTTTTTTGTTTGTTGTTGTTTTTTTTTTAGGAGGCACTGGGAACCTCATGTGGGAGGGAGGCTCCTAATCGCTTGAGCCACCTCCACTCCCTGCCTTGTTGTGTCTCTCATTATGTTTTCCTTCTTATGTTTCTCGTTGCATCACCTTGTTGCATCAGCTCACTGTCTTGCTTGTCGTCTTTAGGGGACACCGGGAACCGAACCTGGGACTCCCATGTGGTAGGCGGGAGCTCAGTTGCTTCAGCCACATCTGCGTCCTGATATTTTTTAAAATACAGGATTCAATCAAGGTTTACACATTGCATGTGCTTGTAAAGTCTCTAGTTGGCATAACTTTTCTAACAGCTTTATTGAGGAAAAATTGATGTAATTTGATATGGGTTTGATAACTTTTGATATCTATATACGTGTTTGAAACCATCACCACAATCAAGATACTGAACGTAGCCATCACCCCTCAAAGGTTCCTTCTGCTCCACTGTATTCTTCCTTCCTGCCCTCCCCTTCATTAGGCAACCACTAATCTGCAGATTATTTTGAATTTCAGAATTTTATATAAATGCAAATATACATTATATATTCTTTTAAAAATATCTGGCTTCATTAACTCAGCATAATTATTTTTAGATTTATACATGTTGTTGTGTGTATTTAAAGTTCATTTCTTTGTATTGGGTAATAATCCATTGTATGGATGAACCACAGTCTGTTTATGCACTTGCCTGTTGATGGATATTTGGGTTGTTTACAGTTTTGGGGTATTACAAACAAACTGGATATGAAATTTTGGATATTAACTCAGCTCTTGGTTAAAGAAGAGCTAAATTTTGAAAAGAGGCAAGGGGATGAAATAAATGCTAAGGACTTTTAAGGTCTTGATTTGCTGCGTGTGCTGGAGAGAGGAGGCACTTTGGCAATTTTAGAGGAGCATTGTGGAAGCAAGAAAGAAGAAGTAATGTTTATCTATGCTAGTTGAATGTAGTCTTTCTCCTCCCCAAACTTATGCTCATCCTTTAAGATACAAATCAGGTATAATCTCCTAGAAACCTTGCTTGAACCTTCAGTTTCTGGGTGCCTCGTCTTTACTGCTGTTTATGTATTGGTGAGCCCTCCTTATGTTTTTTTTTTTTTTTTTTTTTTTAATATGCTAAATTCACATAACAAAATTAACCATTTAAAAATGAGTAATACAGTAGCATTTTGTAATCCCTATATTTGAATCCTTGGTTTGCAAGTCATTGGTCAATATGGTTGATTTAGAGAAGAGTCATGGAAACCAACTGTTGGCTGGATCAGTAAATTAAACTCAACCAGTATTTACTAAACTAAATGAATGCAGAGAGAGCTTAACAAATTAGTACATAAATATGACAGTTTTTTACATGTTTCACTTCTTAGCTAGACTATAAGCTCTTTGGATCCACTGTGTCATTTATTCTTGTATTCCTGGTACTTGGCAAATGATAGTTTATCATTCCACTATTTGTTTGGTAAATGAATTAATGCAATTAAGAATAACTTTGACATAAAATTGGGAAATTATGAGGCTATAAGCCCTAATTTTGAACCTGTTCTGTTTATAATCAGTCTGTAAGGTAGTTAGGGATTTGGAACATGCTTCCCTGTAGAAATAATTTAAAATGGTAGTTCCTAATTATTAGAGGTGGAATGAAGGCTAAAAGGAGGTCATTGGAGCAGTTTACAAGTCTTTGGTTAATGGATGACCTTTTGAAATAGGCATAGAAACCAGCTGCTGGCTGAAAAATTCAACAAATATTTATTGATTTATTAATATACGGAAAGGATTAAGTTTAAAAAATTTTTTTTTCCAGAGGAACTTTCTGTTAGTAATAGAGAGTCAGAATGTGGTAATAGCTGTAACAGAAACGTCATCAGTGCCCTGAGGGTGGTACACATATAAGGAGCTTTAGGGAAATTTGGGAAGACTTACCAAGGGAGGTAACATTTAACTTTAATCTTGAAGTTGAAGGGTAGACTGCTAGAGAAAAGAATCTGTGATGGTGGGAGAAAGTGTAGCTATTCCTCTGGCTGCAACAATATTACTTTTCAGTTGCTGTAACTTGGGAACTTTAAAAATTAAAATTAAATAAACTGGCATATTTGGCCCTGAATCACCTATGTCTTGTTCTTTATTGGTGTTTAGTCCCCAGTTGAATAGATGAAAATAATGGTCACTTTAAATCAATGTGTTACAATTTTTCATGTTTAATTCTAATTTTCTTTCATGACTAAGTTTCAAAGTGGAATAAAATCAGCAGTAATTGAGAAAAGCCAAAGAGGTAATTGTTGATAGCTGATGGTAAATATTATGAAACACCAGACAACTAAGAATTTGTCATTTCTAGGGAGTTGTGATTAATGATTGATTATTAATTAATATTATTTGAGTGCCTTGTCTGTGCAAGGCACTTTTAGATACTGTGAATTCAGTGGTAAAAAGGGCAGAGTTTCTGTCCTTGTATACTTTAGACTCTATTGATTCTATTTATAATAGATCAGAATAATAAAGTAACATTTCTCTGTTGGTCTGACTCCTATAGTCCCCTTGGTTCCCAACAGTAACTCCTCCTGAAAAACAGGGTTGGGAGGGACATGCCTGGCCTAGCTTCCCTGTGTCTGTTCCCTGGGAGGTCAGTGTTGTGAGTGTATGTGGAAAGTGGGCCATCTCAGTCCCCTCCCCTTCTCAGAGACAATCACACTATACCCCTTTTCCTTGTTGCCCCCACTCCAAACAGAAACTGCATATGGGAAATGAGAAAGAGATACTAGGGAAAAAGGGATTCCTATATACTGGAATTAGAAGGGAGGAGTGACATTTGGGCTTCCCACTACCTATTCTTCCCTCCATCCAACTCTTCATCTCTTCTTCCAAAGTATTTGAGCTTACTCTTCCTTCCACTTTCCTCTCAGTGATCCCTTATTGATTTTGGTAACTTTGGGAAAAAATGGCAATTTTTATGTGCAGTGATCCCTCCTCAATTATTAACAAAGCAACTTTTAATGCATTATCTTTCTGTGGGCTTACTCTATTTTAAATTCATTTAAAATGATCAAAGTTGGAATTTTTTTTTTTTAATTTAGTGATTGATAGCATGTTATTGGAGGGATTACACCCAGATTTTGACTCAGAGAATCCTCCCTGGATCTTGCAGTCAGTTTACTTATCTGCCAGCCACATAGGGAGAGGGATGCCCTGTTGGGAATAGTGAGGATCCAAGTTCTGTCCAGTTACTATGCAGTGAGAACTGGGTTTTTTATATATATTCTGTCAAGCAGAGAATCTGAACTGTAAATATTCCCTCTCAGGAGTGGATGATTGAGAGTTAACTAGAGCTATTTACTGCTTGAAGCTGGTGTCACAATATATGTATTATTTATATTTGCACCTCCTACAGTAGAGCAAAATAAAAGCAAGAGGTTGGCATGCAAAGGAAGTAGAAGAAAGGCAGTAGATCTAAAGCTGATCTTTGTTTTAAATAGAATGAATATTCTACACCCATGACTCATTTTTCGTGAAAGAATATGTTGTTTGGCCTTCCAGGGAACTATAGCACATCCTATGATTTAGCATCTCAATGAGGGCTATTCATTACTTGAACAAAAGCTTTTTCTAGAAATATTGTCAGTAATTTTAGAGGGAAAATGTCATTGTCCATTTTTACAGTTAATGTGGTGGCCATGGAAAATGGGCTCTTTTAGAAGTTTGAAAATAGACAGGAAAATTTTTATACCGATTTCTTTTTATCTATCAGGAGAGGTTTGTGTTGACAGAATTTGAATCATACATAGATACTGTTTGGTTGCTTTGGAAACTTTTTTTTTTTTTTTTAACCCTAAACATCAAGCTTTCAAAAGAAATTTTTATCTTTAATTCTTTAATTTTTGCTGTCTAAAACACAATTTACAAAGAAAGAAAATAACCTGCACACTCTTAATTCCTGAAGTTTCTAATGTTTTAAACTATAATGTACTAAGTAAATATTATTTTTATATTTTTTCATTCCCTAGGCATTTATAACTAATAGAGAGTTTTAATGTTTCGATACTTTTTAAAAAAAGATTTATTTTATTTACTTTTCATCCATTTTAAACCCTCCTCCCCCCATTTTTGCTGTTTTGTGTCCATTCGCTGGGCAATTCTCTGTGTCTGTTTTCTGCCCTTTCTTCTCATCCTTCTCCTGACTTCACCAGAATTCGATCCTGGGGACCTCTGATGTGGAAGAGAGGTGTTCTGCTACCTGCGCCACCTCAGTTCTTTCAGAGCATCTCGTCTTGGCTCTCACTTATGTCGCTCTCCTGGTACATCATCATCTTGCTGCGTGGCTAGGCGGGGCATGGCACGCCTGTGCACGGGGCTTGATGGCCTGCACGCCTTCTATATTTTTCATTATTTTACTGGGAGGGCCCGGGGATCGAACCCAGTATGGGAGATGGATGCCCAATCATTTGAGCCACATCCGCCCCCCTGTTCTGATACTTTTTAAAGGTCATGGAGCAATTGCCAATTTTCCCATGGATTGTTGAGATTGCTTTGCTTGATTTTAGCTTGCATGATCATTTTTACAGGCTTGCATTACTTTTCAAAGTGAGGGCTACCTATAGTCACCTAGATGAATAGGTTTGAGAATGGTCTTCATAATATGGTATAATTGCCAGGCAGCATTCAGGAAATGCATGAGGTTAGAGATTATGACTTTTAAATGAAAACAGCATAAATTTATTTTCTAGCCCCATACAGTTGAAGCGGTGTTGGTAGGAGTTGAATTTAAACAGGGTTTGGTTGAGAGCTAAGTGGAGAGAGGGATCAAGGGAGTTGAAGACAGATGCACTAGAGTAATAATAATAATAGTAGACTGGAATTTAAGCTGGGTAAGGAGGAGAAAGAGTATGAGGGATGATGGATAGTGAACAAGGTAGTGGCATTAATGGATTGAAGAGTTTTAGTGGGATTGAAGGATTTTTGTAATTTAGAGGGAATGTGCTGAAAAGATAAGTGGTGGAAAGAAAATTAGATGCTGGAAGTTGAGATTCTGAAGGGGTTTCAATTATCAGAAACAACAACTTGAAAAGTATGATCATGGAAGTGAGAAGTTGAAGTGATACAAGATCGTCATAGAAAAGGAAATCTAAGCGTATTGGGAAGAATTATCAGTATGAATGTGGAAATCAGTAAGAATTATGACAGGTTGGTACCAGAGAGGGTAACAGTAAGTCAGGAGCTAAAATCTTAAGGGGATAGAGAGAATTAGTGACTTGGGGTGCAACAAAATGAGTATCATTAGTTGGGGGTAATCAGTGGTCTTATAGTACTATAAAAGCTGGGCCACAATGAGAATAGTTCCTGATGGTCCCAAGGCAGAAAGTGGTAGGTAGCTGTGAGTTTTGAGTGAAGAGAGGGGCAGGGGATCATCTTCCTAAGATCTGATTCTGGGTTTCCTCTGGACTCCTGATGGAGTCTCCTGCTGCAGAAGGATTCTCTTGACCCCTGCTGGATGATGGACTCTAGGGGGTGATTTCATGGAACATAGATACTCTATTGATTTCAGCTAACAGCAACCTATGGGGAGGGCAGGTCAGGGCAATCTTACTACTGAATCTAGGCCATCTTTTCACCCTGGGAGAGTAGTAGCTTGCTGTGTAGTGGATCTATTTTAGTTTCTTTTGGCTTCCTCTCAATTCCTGTGGATAGCCTACAGGCAGTGTGGTATTACTCTGAGCACTGGCACTTATTTTACGTATGACTTTGTGTGGTGGAGTCGTAGAAAGAAATTCACTCCAATATCAGCTATATATGCAATGTCACAAAGCATATGTGTGTGTGTATGTTTGTATATGCACATTTATGCATGTAAATGTATCAACTTTTATTTTATCAATTATATCAAGTAGATGAGATACCATTAGACAGTACTTGTTTGTATAATTAATCTTAATGTTCAAAGGCTTAGCGTCAGTGCCAATGCATCGGTGACAACATCAATATATTTAGTATTATTACTATTTAGAAAGTATGTTTTATTGGGATACTATAAATATTTTATATCTAAATCAGACATGTATTATTATTCTTTGGCTTCCCTTATTACATTAAAGAAAATGTGTTATGATTGTTTACAATTGGGCTAGTTTTGTTCTGTTTCTAAATTTGGTAGGCTCTCCATGTAAATGCCATGTACATGAAATTGCTCAAGTATTTGTAAGCTGTAAAATTCTCTCTTCAGAAATACTTTGTAGTAGCTGTTTTGTGCCTGTATAGGAGCAGATTAAAAATATATTTCATAATATGCTTTGAAGATAAATCCTAATTTCTATAATGACCAGATTATTTTATATGTTATTTCTCAAATTAAAATAAAATTAGACACAGCTGACATATCTTTATTTATTTATTTATTTATTTATTTATTTATTTATGTTATTTATTTATTTATTTTCTTTATTTTTTTATTTTTGTGACATATCTTTAATAGTTTATCTAAATTATATATGGAAACAAAAAATGGCATTTCTATGTATTCATTTTGTGGTGGACTGTAACTAGACTGCTGATGAGCCTCTTAGTTTATTGCTTTCTAGAAAAACAAAATCTTGCATTGTGTAAATTCCTTTTTGAAAAGCAATTTGTAAAATGATAATAGTGCTTATTTCTCTAAGCATGTAAAATATTGAATCTTGTTTTGTAGAAGTCTACAAGCTTATATCTTTAACAAATGAAATTATTACTATAATGTGAATATATCCGTCTTCAATTTATCTATATGACTGATGATTTTTGACAAGTTTTATCTTTGGTTTGGTGAAAACTAGTTATAATTAAAACATTCAGAAAATAAAACAATAAATACTAACACTGTTAAAGACTTCTGATACACTAGGCCTAGTTTATTTTTATTTATTTATTTTTTTTGTCCAGCTCTGTCAGAATTAAGCTTTCGTTCATATGTATCAGTCAGCAGTTGAACAGTTAAATTCATCATGTGAACTAGTTTATTTTGGTATATCATCTGTGATAGGAACAATTTGCCAAATGCCAAATTTGGAGATGAGATGTAAATAAGTTCTGCTCTTCTTGACAAAGGCTCTTACCATGTATTAAGGTAATACTAACTGCAGTACCAAACAGTCCTCAAATTTCAGTGACAAAATGCATGAAAAGCTCATGTCTTACTATGTAACCAGTCCAATGTCAGTATTCTTCATCAGGCAGCATTTCTTCAAGCAGTGATTCAGGAATCCAGGCTCCTTTATTTTGTGCTTATAGTATTCTGCTATTCCTGCCACCATTCAGAAGAGGAAAAGAGCACGAAGGGTCCCAGTTAGTGTACTTCCCTTCTGCTCACCTTTGTCTGGCTGGAATTCAGTTAGGTGTCACACCTAATTTGGAAGGGAAGCTGAAAAATTTAGTCTGTGTTTGTGCCCAGGAAAATGATAAGCCACTTTGGTCAATGACTGTCAAAGTAAAGTTGTTTTTTCAAATAAAATTTTTGAACATTAATTTTTTTTTTTTTTTAACTGGTTAAATGATTGATATGCTGGTATGAGAGGCCATTGGAACGATTGGATATTTTGGTAATCAGATTATTCCCCTCCTCACACACAAACTTTGATTTTTTAAAGGTTTGGTGGTGGGGAGATGCGAAGGATGGGACAAACAGGTATAGTAGACATTTTTGGAAAGTTAATCTGCAAATAGGTTGTAATGAATTAATCACAGGGCTTTTCTTGAAAGTCTAAGTTAAACATTTCTTTATTTGGAGGTGGTGGTTATCTGTGTCTCTGTTTATTTCCATATGAGAGAGAGCAATTTGAATTTGGGGGTTATTAAAGTTTAAGAAAATTTATAATAAATTTGATCTGTAGTTAAGAATAGCTCTTTTGGAGGAGGAAATCAAAATTTTGTAAAATGCCCATTTATTTCATAGAACTTAAATTAGTCTAAGGTAAATGTTAAAATATGTTCATGTTAACTTAAATATTGAGTCTATTCTAACAAATCAAAATTAAGGCACCACAAATTGTTTGACTCATAAAGGGAAAATAAGACCATAACATACTAATTGAAACATAAGTTAGTTGCTTATCACATTGGAACAGAAATTAAAACAACCTTTTCAAAATATATAAATTGTTCTCATTTTTTTTCCCCCAATTGGAATTGTGAGTTTACATAACTATCATGCATAAAATATAGGATTCACATATACTGCCCTACCACTAACACCTTGCATTGGTGTGGAATATTTGTTACTATTGATGATAGTACTTTTTAAAATAATTGTAGTGTTTTTGTTATAACAGTAGTTAACCTTTGTTAAAATTGATGAAAGATTATTAAAATAGTCCTATTGTCCATTATTTACATTAGGTGTATTTTTCCTTGTGTTATTACCAACTTGTATTAGTATCATACATAGGCTATAATTCACGAAAGAGCATTCTTATACCTGTACTATTAACTATAGTCCATTGTTGTATAGTCCTATGTTTTATCTTTTAATTTAATTAAAAAAATTTTCTTTTTTGCCTCTCTGATCTATTTGCTAGTTGTTTGCTTAATGTCTGCTTGTTGTTTTTGCTCAGTGTCTGTTTTTTTCTTTAGGAGGCACTGGGACCCAAACCCGGGACTTCCCATGTGGGAGGCAGGCGTTCAACTGCTTGAGCCACATCTGTTCCCTGCTCGTTTTGTTTTTTTGGCTTGTTGTCTGCTTGGTGTTTGCTTATTGTTTTGTTTTTTGCTCATTGTCTGCTTGTTGTTTTTGCTCGTTGTTTGTTTGTCTTCTTTAGGAGGCACCAGGAACCGAACCTGGGACCTCCCATGTGTGCTTGAACCATATCCACTCCCATCTTTTTTTATTCGAGTAATATATACATCCTAAAGTTTCTTCTATTAACCACATTAAACTATACAGTTCAGTGCTGTTGACTACACTCACAGTAATGTGCTACCATCACTACCATTCATTTTCAAACCTATATCATCAGCCTAAATAGAAATTCTGTACAAGTTAAGCATTAGATCCCCATTTTCTCATACCAATCTACCTCCTGGTAACCTATATTCTAGATTCTAATTCTAAGAGTTTGTTTATTATAATTAGAACATAACAGTGAAGTCATACAATATTTGTCCTTATGTGTCTGGCTCATTTCACGCAATGTAAGGTCCTTAAGGTTCATGTGTTGTCACATGCATCAGGACTTCATTCCTTTTTTTTTTTCTTTCCCCCTTTCATTTTTATAGCTGAATAACATTCCATCATATATATATATACCACATTTTTAAAATCCATTCATTGGTGAACACTTGGGTTGTTTCCATCTTTTAGCAATAGTGAATAATTCCACTATGAACATCAGCATCAAGTATCTGTTTGAGTCCCTGCTTTCAGTTCTTTTGGGTATGTACCTAGTAGAGGGATTGATGGATCATATGATAACTCTATACTTAGCTTCCTGAGGAACTGCCAAACTGTCTTCCACTGTGTCTGTACAATTTTACATCCCCACCAGCAAGAATGAGTGGTCCTATTTCTCCACATCCTCTGCAACATTTGTAGTTTTCTGTTTTTTTTTCATAGTGGCCATTCTAGTAGGTGTGAAATGATATCCTTTAAAATTTTTTTTTTTAAATTTTCATTTTTTAAAAAAATTATTTTTATTGATACATATTAATAAAACATACAGTTCATCTAAAGTGTACAATCAGTGGTATTTGGTATAATCACATTGTTGTGCATTCAGCACTTCAATCATTGTTAGAGCACTTTCATTATTTCAATAATAATAAACAAAAAAACAGACAAATAAGAAAAGTCTTCACCTCTCAGTCTCTCTATGCTTTCCCTGCCGTTCATAGCTGCTATTTCTGGCTATTGCACATTTATTTATTTATTTTTAAGCAGTTTTATTGAGATATGTTCATATACCATATAATCTATCCAAAGTGTATAATCAATGACTTTTATTTTATTTTATTTTATTTTTTTTTAAAGATTTATTTATTTACATTATCCATTTTAAACCCGCCCCTTCCCCATTTGCTGTTTTGTGTTCATTCGCTAGGCAATTCTCTGTGTCTGTTTCCTGCCATCTCTTCTCATCTTCCTCCTCTAGTCTTTTTTTTTTTTTTTTTTTTTAAAGATTTTATTTATTTATTCATTTATCCCCCCTTGCTGCTTGTGTTCGCTGGGTCAACTAACCACGCCGTGCGGGCGGGCCCGCCTTCACCAGGAGGCCCTGGGAACCGAACCCGGGGCCTCCCATATGGTAAACGGGAGCCCTACTGATTGAGCCACGGCCGCTTCCCCCTCCTCTAGTCTTTACCAGGATTTGATCCTGGAGACCTCCGATGTAGGAGAGAGGTGTTCTGCCACCTGCGCCACCTCGGTTCCTGGTTTTCAGAGCTTTCGGAGCATTTCGTCTTGTCTCTCCCCTGCGTCTCTCTCCTGTTACGTTATCATCTTGCTGCATGGCTCCCGGGGCCTGGCGGCTCACTGGTACACAGAGTTTGGCAGCCCATGTACCCTCTCTCTATATATATTTTTTATTTTACCAGAAGGTCCCGGGGATCAAACCCAGGCCCCTCCATATGGCAGACGGACGCCCAACCATTTGAGCCACATCCACCCCCCAATGACTTTTAGTATAATCACAATGTTGTGTATTCATCGTCACAAAAGGTTTTTTGAACAATTTCATTACTTCAAAAAGGAAAACCCTACACTCCTTAGCAGTCACCTCTCAATCCCTCTATCCTTCCCCAGCCTTATATAACCACTAATCTAATTTTGTCTTTATAAATTCATTTATACTTGGATTTTATATAAATGGAAACATACAATATGTAGTTCTTTGTGTCTGGTTTCTTTCACTTAGCATAATGTTTTTCTTTGATATTAACATCTTGTAGTATTAACGTATATTAGTTCAGTTTCAAATAAAATGGTCCTATATATTGAATTTTACCCATATTCATATTTCATATATGGTATTACTATGCTGTACATTCCCATGTTACGTTTTTTAGCATTCCTTTTAGTAATGTTCACGACCTTAGACTTTCCCGTACACCACTGCCATACCCAATAATAGGACTGCTAGTTACAAACATTATCTTGTGCTTTCACCTTTTCTGTTTTCAAAGATTAACACACATCCTTCTTACCAATTCTGTACAAGTTCACCCTCAACTTTCCATTTTCTAACTTCGTTCTATTTTCTGGTGACCCATATTTAAGTTATTAACGCCATGAGATTACACAATATATTTAATTCATAGTAGTGTACAATCATACATTATTTGTCCTTTTGTGTCTGGCTTGCTTTACTCAACATAATGTCCTCCAGGACATCCATGTTGTCATATGCTTTACAACTTCATTTCTTCTTACAGCTGCATAATATTCCATCGTGTGTATATACCACAGTTTGTTTATCCATTCATCAGTTTATGGA
The DNA here is from genome assembly GCA_026826555.1 of Tolypeutes matacus. NCBI lineage: Eukaryota > Metazoa > Chordata > Mammalia > Cingulata > Chlamyphoridae > Tolypeutes > Tolypeutes matacus. The sequence goes on from JAKSZT010054396.1 coordinate 22,116,397, forward strand.
CACCTGGGTTGTTTCCATCTTTTGGCAGTTGTGAATAACGGCACTATGAATATCGGTGTGCAGATGTCTTTGTGTCACTGCTCTCAGTTCTCATGTGACAAATCTATATTCATCTTCTTTAGGAAATGCCAGACAGTCCTCCCCAGTGGCTCTGCCATTTTTCATTTGCACCAACAGTGAATAAGTGTTCCTGTCTCTCCACATCCTCTCCAACACTTGAAGTTCTCTGTCTTTTTAATAGTGGCCATTCTAATAGGTATGAAATGATATCTCATTGTAGCTTTGATTTGCATTTCCCGAATGGTTAGTGATGTTGAACTCTTTTTCATGTGTTTGGTTTTTTTTTTTGCCATTTGTATTTCTTCTTTGGAGAAATGTCTATTCAAGCGTTTTGCCCATTTTTTAATCAGGTCATTTGTCTTCTTATTGTTGAGTTGTAACATCTCTTTATATATCCTGGATATTAAACCCTTATCAGACCTGTGATTTCCAAATATTTTCTCCTCTTGAGTCCGCTGTCTTTTCACCCTTTTGACAAAGCCCTGTGAGGTGCAGAAGTGTTTAATTTTGAGGAGGTCCCATTTACCTATTTTTTCTTCTGTTGCGCGTGCTTTGGGTATAAGGTCCAAGAAACCACCAACTACCACAAGGTCTTTAAGATGTTTCACTACATTATCTTCTGGTAGTTTTATAATCCTGGCTTTTATATTTAGGTCTTTGATCCATTTTGAGTTGATTTTTGTATACGGTGTGAGATAGGGGTCCTTTTTCATTCTTTTGGTTATGGATATTCAGTTCTCCTAGCACCATTTGTTGAAGAGACTGTTTTGTCCTGTTAACATGGCTTTGGTAGGTTTGTCGAAATTGGTTGGTGATAGAGGTGAGGGTTTATGTTTGGAATCTCAATTCGATTCCACTAATAATTGTGTCTATCTTTATGCCAGTACCATGCTGTTTTGACCACTGTAGCTTTGTAATATGTTTCAAGGTCAGGCAGTGAAATTCCTCCTATACTGCTCTTTTTAGAGTGCTTTTGGCTATTTGTATGCATTTTCTTTCCAAATGAATTTGGCAATTGCCTTTTCTATTTTTGTAAAGTAGGCTTTGGAATTTTGATTGATATTGCATTGAATCTATAAATCAGTTTGGGTAGGATTGACATCTTCAAAATATTTAGTCTTCCATTCTGTGAACACAGAATGCTTTTCCATTTTTTAGGTCTTCATTGATTTCTTTTAGCATTGTTTTGTAGTTTTCTACATATAAGTCCTATACTTCTTTGGTTAAATTGATTCCTAGGTATCTGAGTCTTTTTGTTGATATTGTAAATGGGATTTTTTCTCTGAGTTCGTCCTCAGATTGTTCAATACTAGTATACAGAAGCATTACTGATTTTTGCGTGTTGATCTTGTATTCTGCCACTTTGCTGAACTCATAGCACAAGTAGACATATTGGAATATTCTAAATATAGGATCATGTCTTGGCAAATATCGAGAGTTTTACTTTCTCTTTTCCTATTTGTATGCCTTTTATTTTATTTTTTTCTTGTCTAATTGCTTTAGGTAAAACCTCCAGCACAGTGTTGAATAACAGTGGTGACAGTGGGCATCCTTGTCTCATTCCTGATCTTAAAGGGAATGCTTTTCACCTTTCCCCATGGAGTACAATGTTGGCTGTGGGTTTTTCATCTATGCCCTTTATCATATTGAGGAATTTTCCTTCTATTCCTATCTTTCAAAGTATTTTTATCATAAAGGATGCTGGATTTTGTGGGAATGCCTTTTCTGCATCGATCGCAATGATCTGGTTTTTTTTTTTTTTTTTCCCCTTTCAGTTTGTTAATATGATATATTACATTGATTTTCTTATGTTGCACCACCCTTGAATACCAGGAATAAATCCCACTCGGTTGTGATGTATATGTCTTTTGATATGCTGTTGAATTCTGTTTGCAAGTATTTTGTTGAGAATTTTTGCATCTATGTTCATTAGAGAGATTTGTGTGTAATTTTCTTTTCTTTGGCTTATCTTTCTTTTCTGGCTTTGGGATTAGTTGATTGTGGCTTTATAAAATGTATTTGGTACTTTTCCCCTCCTCTTCAATTTTTATACTTTCAAATTCTTCTGTTGAATAATATACTATCTTCTTTTTAAAAAAATCAATTTTATTGATACATAGTAATAAAGCTTACAATTTACCCAAAGTGTAAAATCAATGGTATTTGGTATAATCACATTGTTGTGCATTCAGCACTTCAATCATTATTAGACCATTTTCATTACTTCATTAATAATAATAATAATAAATGAAAAATAGGCAAACCAGTGTCTTCTTAATAGCCTGCATCTCTCTATCCTTATTTTCCTTCCTCTCCTTAAATTGATTTAGGAGAGTTGTTTGAACATCTTTGATTAGTTGTTCCAAATTTTATGTCTTCTCTGAAGCTTTAATTTGTTGACTAGGCTTGTTTTTTAGTATGGCTTTTAATTTTTTGCTGATGTCTAGGTGTCTGATTATCTTGATGAATTTACTCTGAAGATTTCTTTCTCACCTAGGGTTTTATTGTTGATTGGCTTTTTGTTAAGGCTCTTCTTTGAGACTTGGTTTAATTTATTTTAGACCTTTAGAATAGTCCATGTTTAACTGTTCATTTATTTTCAGTTCTTCATCTGATTCTTGCCTTGAATATGTGGTACAATTTTTAAGGTCGCACTTTTTGTGGAATTGTTTCACCTGCAGGAGAAAACTTCCTTTTTTCTGGTCCTTTTCTGGGAATCTTGATCTTTTGCTTTTTTTTTTTAAGACTTATTTATCCCCCCTACCCCCCTGGTTTATGCTCGCTGTCTGCTCTCTGTGTCTATTCACTGTGTGTTTTCTGTGTCTGCTTGTCTTCTCTTTAGCTGTCTGCTCTCTGTGTTCATTTGCTGTGTGCTATGTCTGCTTGTCTTCTCTTTAGGAGGTACTGGGAACCGAACCTGGGACTTCCCATGTTGGAGAGAGGTGCTTGATCACTTGAGGCACCTCCACTCCCTGCTTTGTTGTAGCTCTCATTGTGAGATGTCATTGTGAGATTCCTCTTTGTGTCTCCTTGTTGCATTAGTGCGCCGTGCCAGCTCGTCTTCTCCGGCAGGCACTGGGAACCGAACCTGGGACCTCCTGTGTGATAGGTGATAGGTGGGAGCTCAATCACTTGAGTCGCATTAGCTTCTTTCTGCTTGTTTTTTGTTTTGCTTATATGGGTGGTTTTTTTTTTTTTTTTTTTTTTTTGCACTCATTTCTTTGTCTCTAGCTGCTTTTACCTGGAGGGCAAATTCTGTTGAGGAGGGTCAACCTGGAGAGGACTTACCCAAGTCAGATTTTCCAGCCAAAATAGGGCCAGACATCCCCAAATTGGGGGTGTAGAGAGCTCCATAGTGCCCTGGGGTGGGGATCAGAAATGACACCAAAAGCCTCTTTAATGGTTTCCTAGCATATGTCACCCTTCAACAAGTGTTCCTAGCCACCATGAGGAGGCTGTGTCTTTAAATCTCCACCACCTCCACCCCTGTCCAGAGTGGGGTTGAAACAGTGGCTGCATCCATCTTTGTCTGGGGATGCATTAGCTCAGTGCTGGGATCCAGCGATTGGAATTCTCTAATCAAAAGCTGTGATCAGTGCTTGGCCATTTCTACCCCTGTTCTTGGGGGAGAGGATTTTTATGTTGTTTTTTTTAGTAGCAGCTAGCCAGGGACTGGACCCCAAGGTGATCTGTTGCAAGAGTGTCAATGGGTGCTGGCAACTTCCTTGCAGAGAGAGCAAGAGTAAAGAGAGAGTAAAGAACTCACTGTTTTTTACTGTAGTTTATCAGCTCTTCCTCCCGCTCTTCCCTGGATGATGTACAGTGTTCCTTTGGCCTCTGGAGCACCAGAATAGTTGTTTCAGTCAGTTCCTAATTGTTTAATAGCTGGTTTGGTGTTAGGAGTGAGTCTTGCAGCTCCCTATTCTGCCATCTTCCGCTGAATTCCATTCCCATCTATTTTCTGTGGTACAGTATTTTGTATATCACTGTTCTTAGAGAATTTTTAATTTATCTGGTGCATCAGTGCCAGTGTCAACAGCAGGATTCACCATACACATTGTCATCTTTAAGAAATAAACATTCTTATCTGTTTTAAGGGAAAACTGTCCAAAGAATCATACCACATTTGCCAATTATTTTTAGTTACTAGAGACTGAGCTATTCCCAGTATTGAGGTGAAATAGCACAATATGATGAATGCCCAATGTAAAGTTATAAACTTGTCTTTAAACCAAGCCACAAAACTTCAATGGATTTAAAGTCTGTTAACTGAATAAGGGACCTTTGTCTGGTGAACTCACAAACTTGTCTATGAGTATGCCTTTTCTTGGGGTTTTGTGCCATTCTCTTAAGAAATATTAATTAATCTTTTGTTTTATATGCAGCAAACTTTCAATGAACATCTCTTTTCCAGGCACTATATTAGGCATTGAAAAATAAATCAGATAAAACTCCTGTTAGCAAAGAACTGAGACAATATGCATGAGATGGGGGAATCTGTTGTATAAACAAGCACACCACTGAGTTCTTCTGATGCTAGGCAAGGCTCAGGTACAATTGCTGAGTATGAGCGTTTCTAACAGTATCATGATCACTTGGTATAGTCAATAAGTCAATGTGTATCATGTGCTTTTCCTACTTGTTTGATTTACATTTATAATGAAGAATGCAAGATGTTTTGCTATAGGTAGTGATCTAAATTTGAAACAAAGCTTTTCTCTAATTTCTTTCAAGTTTATGAATCAGTTTAATTAAAGAGAATTCATAGATTGCAAGGCAAGTTGTTTTAAAAAATGATTACTCTTTGCAGTTATCTTTGAATCAGAATTTTCTCAATCTAGTACAATCCAAACAAAAATGCAAAAAAAATCCTAAATCAAAACAGGATAAGAAAAAATTGAACACTTTGTAAAATATATACTCAGCAACTAGTTTTATATAAAATTGTAGCCAAAACCAGTTTATAATATTTATTTTTATAATATTTTTTAATGTACATTTTTTTATTTAGAGAAATTGTTGTTTTATAGAAAAATTATGCAGAAAATACAGAGTTCCCATAATACCCCTATTATTAACATCTTTCATTAGTACGGTACCTTTGTTACAACTGATGAAAGATTATTATTATATGGGCACTATTAACTAAAGTCCATGGTTTCAATAGTCTTATCTTCAAGTTCACTAATTCTTCTGCCAGCTCCATATATCGTTGAACCTCTCTAATTTCAGTTACTATACTTTTCAGCTCCAGGATTTGTTTCCTTTAAAATAATTTATATATATATATTTTTTGAGGTACCAGGGGGCCAGGGATTGAACCCAGAACCTTGTATGTCAGAAGCTGGCGCTCAACCACTGAGCCATATTGGCTCCCCTGGTTGGTTTTTTCATTTGTTTTGCTTGTTGTTGCTTTATTTTTATTTTTATTTTTATTTTTATTTTTATTTTTATTTTTATTTTTA